>CAUHTR010000087.1:0-216695 GCA_959609185.1 Schmidtea polychroa
ACGCCCAACATCGCAAAATTTGATTTGTTCGGACATGATCTCGCGAATGAAATTCCCTGGTATTATAAGGCTTACTTCTATTCATAGGTTTCCATCCATTTGAAATAGCATATCGATGTTCTCTGGTAAGATCGCCTTTGAATCTTGGATTATGTGGAGGTTCTCTTGTATATTCATCTTTGAATCTGGGATTAGCTTCTCGTTCTCGAATTGATCTGTTATCATAATTATATCTTGGTAAGCTTTTCTTAACAGCATCAGCATAGCGTTGTGTTTTATTCATTGAAGCTACATCAGCATGAAATACATTAATTTCTTTTGAAACTTGATCGTGTCTCTTTAATCTTTCTTTCATTTCATCAAATGATTTTAAATCTTGCATTTTGAGATCTTTTTTAACTTCTTTATCTTCAAGCGAATTGAATAGCAAAAATTTCTTTAGTTCTTCTTCATCAAGTTTATGCTTCAAAATATTTTTTGCAAGTTTCTCAATTTTTGAGCAGAATTCTTCGGCAGCCTCATTTCCTTGACGATAATTTAGCGCTTCGTTGAGATCATCGATAAGACTTCTGTTCTTAGCAAAAGCGTTTCTTAATCTTTCTTTATAATGCAGAGTTTCATTAGTCAACTCATATTTCTTCGTTGAATTGATTGATAGAAAAGCTTTGACGAATTTGCTTCTGTATTCATCGACAATATTTGTCATCTCGAAGAATCGTTCCGTTTCTAGGATAAAATCTTCCAGATCTGAATCCATGTCATATGTTTCTGGTGGCTTGATAAAATTTGCAATCGTGGTCGCCATATTAGCCACAGAGCTACGGGTATTAATAGAATCCATAACTAAAACACGTTTATTATAAAAACACAAATATTATTAAAACAAATTATAACGTTAATTTGTTTGAGGAGTTTCTAAAAAATAATAATTAATGTATAAGTAAGGATTTCAGCATACAATCAAACATGCACAACATCATACCATTATTTAAATACAAATTACAAAACCCCTCACGATCGTCAACTAGAATATAAAACAATTGTAGATATTATATTATGTAGATCAGGGGTGTCTAACCTTTTTGCGTTGGAGGCCATATTTCAAACATTTAAAAGGTCCGGGGCACACATGTAAATTAGCGTAGTTGACTGCATCAGAAAATAAGATCATAATTTAGTATGACTATAAATAAACCGCAATACAATAGTATTTTTAGCATAATTATAATTAAAAATAATAAATAATAAAAATTTAATCATATGTCCTGGAAAATAATTCGATAGATATTATGGCCAATCTTTTACTTTTGGATTTTTTTCAATAACATGAAGACAGAAACTTATAACACTTACAAAATTAAATGACAAGGACTCACATAATATTAATGTATTCGGATTAATTAAATTCCACATGTATTCAATGTCTTCTGCACTGCAGGCATTAATGAGATATTTGATATTGTTTCTGATTCCATAAAAAGTCGACATCTGCTGCAACAGTGGATGTGGCAATTCTAAGGATTCCTGATAAATGTTCATCTGTGAGAACGGATCGAGTCTTTGTTTTCACATTTTTAAGTCTTGAAAAAGCTGTTCACACCAATATGTGCTGCCAAAAAGTGCAATATACCTGCGAGCATGTTTGGCTAGGTTATGAAAAGACTGATGAAACATACTGCTTGTAATGCAGGGGTTCTTAACCTTTTCAAACTTATGGACCCCATAAAAATATAATTGGTACCGACGGACCCCTAAAATATTAAAAAATTAATAAATTGATAGTAAAACACATACATTTTTTAATAATTATTTATAAATCTGTTTATTCAGCTTCAAACAAAAATAATTTTTTTTTGTAAATAGTGCCGCGGACCACTTGGAAACCGTTCGCGGACACCCTGGGGGTCCATGGACCCCAGGTTAAGAACCACTGCTGTAAAGGGTAACAAGGTCATGCTGATCATAAGCAGTTTTTAAATTGCTGTCATTGTGAATGTCAATTAGTTCGAGTTGAAATTCATCAGGTGCGTCAGAGGTGCAATCCTGAAACCTCTCTTTGAATTCATCAATTAGTTTTTCAGCGTTTCAGACGATCTTGTTGCTAGTGTTGTGAAATGTCGCCTTATATCGCCGTTTGTAATGATTAAAAATTAACGAAAAACATGGAGTGACAAATATTTTTGGGATAACGTTGCGAGCCGCATAGAAGACCTCGGACGGCCGGGTTGTGGCCAGTGGGCCACGTGTTGGACACCCCTGATGTAGATAAATATTATTTTAATAAACTATTTAATAAACTTATTTAAACAATCAATTTTATTTTCATTTATACTAAATATATTTAAGGATTTCAATATAATTGTTAATTTTAACAACATATAAACTTTCTTCAGGGTTAAAAAAGTTGTTTGTATTTGGCCCAAAGTATCAGTAACCTTTATACTTTTATAATATGTATTCTAAAAAGCTTAGTGATTGAAAAAAATTCAAATTTTTGTCGAATAGGTGTTTGCTTTAACATCTGAAAGCAGTTCTTATAGGTATTGGTCAAGTTATAATATATTAATTGTTGTAGCATAATGTTTATGTGTTATAGAAGAATTTTTAGAGACCAGAAGTTTCCTTTAAAAGCTGCATCGGGAATACGGGGTGCGTGTATATATATGATAAAGATATTACAATTATAAATTACAAAAATCAGCAAAAATTTCAACAACTTTTATTAAAAAAAGAAAAGGCTCTTTATTGATAAGGTAACAGCTATTCACTGTGTATCTTGAAGGATCATTTGAAATTTTCGGGAACGTTTGGGAAAAAGTCGGGAACGTTTGAATTACATTTAGAACAAAGTGGTGGGTTACATGTATGCATACATTTTACCTATTCGTGCTGTTTCCAGCGTAATCCAAAATACAAGCAACATTTTCTCCACTTGATACCCGTTGAGCAATCAACCTTAGTACTGTATCAAGAGGGTGAGTGTTCGCAAGAAGTTATTGCGCTATTTGCACTATAATTGTCGGGCACTCATTGGGTTCACGGACTGCCGATAGAAGGTTTGTGTCCGATTTTGCCTGGGCCCTAATTAGTAACATATTTATCACCAAACTAAGTTGGTCACCACGAAGTATCTTTAAGCAGATACACTACACCGTATACACAGTGCAGTCAACCGCCACTCCGGGTTGGTAATCATTTCAATTATCGTATTTGCAGGTCGTGGAACTCATATCATATTATAGATGCCGGATTGGTTGGGATCTCGTGTTGAAATTGTCAACAACGGGGATCTCAGTCAATCCCTCTAAATCATTGGAGAAGGTCTGAAGACAAAAAAATCATCTGTAAACATGATAACTCATATATTAATGAAAAATTCTTACTTACAATTTCAGAAAAATCAAAATCAAAATTTTGGCATAAGAGTAAGCATTGAAAAGTGACGAAATGTGTTAGTTTCTATATCCTATTTATGATGTGCAAGTATGCATGCGTGCATTGATGCAGTAAAACAAATTCGAATTATTTTAATTCTAGAACATTCGATTTTTAATTTTTATTGATTTTGATGGCGAGTTTTCCGTAAGAATTTTTGTTTTTATTTTTGAATTATTTTTATTAAATTTGCCTCCATGATGGATTTCAGAATTTCCAGAACATTCCATGTGTTGGTCGCTTAGGGGTGTGTCATTTTATTTTTTCAATGTGTTAGGGGTAATTATAGATGTTAAATCGATTCCTTCCTAAACGCCCTCGTGACTATTGTACTTTAGACCATCTGTGTACCCATATCAACGACCATGTTGGTACTGTACACAATGATTGAAAATCAATGAGCATGTGAGTTCTATTGCTAAAACTACTCCCCATTGTATTTTCCTTTCGGGTTCTAGACCGCCGATAGAAGGTCTTACGTCATCATTCATTGTCTATTTCTATTATTGGATCATTGACATGTCTTCATTTAACTGTGGCCCTCATTTCTGGGCGTTTTCTATTATTCTCTTCAAAAGTTTTTTACAGGGATGTGCCTTTACTTTTCAGTTAATAAATGTTACTATGAAATTTCCGTCCTATTTAGGAAGATTTAACTTAACTTTCCGAATAATTTGAGCAGGGATCTGCCTGCATTCTTAGTCTTAACCAGTGTTTCACTGAAGTTACTTCCAGCGACGGACCCGTGGAGAAACCTCCGAGTAGATCCAACCGACTGGGGCTTAAGACTCTCGAGGACCCCACCGGGATAAATGCACGAGGCATCTAACCACCAGAGACGCTCTAAAATCCCGCAGTACATAAAAATATTTAGAAAAATTTACTTAAAAATAATTATTAAAGAGAACAAAACGAAAACAAGGTAACAATAAAAATAAACTCAAAACAAATGGATTATAAAATTTTATTAAACCATGGCATGACGTAAAATTATACATTACAAAAAATTTACACATAAAAATAAAATTATCAAATCCAATACCACGATGACATAAAATTGAAACCTGAAAGTCTGTGTTTACTGTCGTCTAAACAAGTCGTATCAAACTGAATTTGTAATCGGTATTTATATTGATTTCAACTATGCATTCATGCATTTACTGTCAATATATCCAATTCGAATGCGATGAATTTTTTCATTACCTTTGCATGCATGACCGTGTTGGTGGTTGCAGATTCTTGCGTTCCTTCATTTTTTTTTATACGTGTTTTATTTATCCTCAATGTATTATGTATTTTATTTTGTATTTTTTGGTGTATGACCATGAATTTTAATTCAACTTGGTGCGGTTTATATGTTATGTATTTCCGATTTAATAAAAAAATTCTCGGTTCCAGCGCAACACATGCTAAATTTAATCTATTTCCTAGTTTTAACTTGTTTTTTTGTGAATTCTTTTCTAAAATTTTTATATTTTAAACTAAACTTTTATTTTTTATAAATTTTATTGGGTCGTTTGGCGGCCATGATGAATTATGGATTGTTCTGGATTTTTATTCAAAATTTTGATATAATTTTCTTTACGTAAGGTTTTATAGAGATTTTCTTTAATTTTCTTTTTAATTTTTACTAATCGCCTTTATTCGAATTTGTTTTTCTTGTTTTATGTCTTTCGATTATATTTGAATAAGTTTTCGTGTGATACTTCTTGCTCGTGTTTTATTTTACTTATAATTCAGATGTTTTATTTTTGGGTAAATTATCCCTCTATTATCATTGTTTACTTGGTGTTTTATATATTTTTATTTAAGTAAACTTAATGCAGGGTATGTGTGTTGTGTACTGACACATTTCGTCCCCTTCCTAACTCTGGATTTAGAAATCAGTTCTAGCCCAAAAGAATATTGATTTTTTGAATTTCCTATAATAAGATGGTATGGTACTTAGCATGGAGAATTAAATATAAAAATAACAATAAAATTTGAAGGGGAAATTACTCATAACATTCATTAATATGTTTTATAACTAGCCTTTTTATGCTTCATCTCCTCGATCACCTGTAAATTTCTTCGGTTATTTTTCTTGAATCAGTTTATCAATAGTTTTTTATATTTAATGATTTAAAGGTGATAGTTATCAGCTTTCTCTTCTATACTTATATATATTTTTACTTTAATCGATATTATATAGTAATTCCTTGAAACAAACAAAATTCCATTAATAAACCAATCCATATTTATTATTCCAATCACTAAGACGCATTAATTTAAATATAACGAAAAGCACCAAATTCAATATATATAATATAAATTCAGTCTAAATTGCTCTTTTTTTTAAAAATTTTGCTTTTTCAATTCAAACTTAAAATTCACAAAGTTCAATATATTTCAATAACATTTCAATAAATTTTCCACAAAATTGTGTTTACTAATATTAATCAATTCCTTCAGTCGATAGTGATCAGGAACTTGAGAACGGAGATGACGGACAATCATTCCGATGTATGTGGCATTGCACTCATGACATAAATATTTATAACCAAGATTCGAACACCATCTAAGTAAGATTTGAAATCCAATAATAAACACTTAGTTAAAAAACATTCATTAATCGATTTCAAAATACAACATAAGTATAAATTTAAGCTGCCATATTTAATTAATTTAAAGAGTAACATTATGAAATAACACAAATTAATAATTATAACTTTAGTGACCCATCACCTCTCTTGATCATTGAAAAGGGCAGCCAGTGCTTCAGAAACGTTTTTAATAAAAATACTGATGTTCCAGTTGCTTTAGAGAAAAGAAAAGTTAATCTCACTTCTTGATATTCCATAAAATTTAATAAATAAGTGCATATTTTAATTTCATTTTTGACATTGAATGAAACCGAGTTATGCTGCAGAAATTATAATATGACATATATCTAGCACAACTGAGAAAGATTAAATAAGAAACATTAATTTAACAAAATTAGCTCAATATTTATAAAACATTTATAAAATATGCATCAATTAGTTCGGAATTATTTTATCAAAGATTATCTCCTCAGAAATTACATTAAAATTGAATATTCCATTATGCATGACACGAATTTTCTATTACTTCGTCTGAATAGCTAACAATTCTTGAACTGCATTCATTTGTAAATTGCGAAATGAAAGATATAATTTGTCCAATGTACAATCTGCAAATTGATATGAAACTTTCTTTCAACTCGACATTAAAATAACAAAATTTATTTTCATATTAGTAAAAAAGATTATAAAATGATATTGTCATACTGTTTACAACAGGTTCCTGCAGTGAAAGAAAATTAATTTTCTTAATACTCAATATCTTAGCCTAACAGATTGAATATGAGCATCGAATTTTTAAAACCTGATTATAAATAACTTTAAAATTACCCGAACTTCATCTAGATCAATATAGATAATGATTTCATTGATAATTCTAATTATTATTAAAAATTTATTTTCAATTAAATACGATCTAAAATGGCCGCCGATAAGATATATTAAAATAATATCAATGCACTGAAACAAAAGAAATTTCTTGTAAACATTTTATAATTAATTATTTAAAGAAATAAAATATTTTATTTATTTATGTTAAGAATTATTATAGTTAACATTTTTGTGTGATTCCGTTTTTTGAAATCATGACTTTTTAACAGTTTGCTCACATGGATATCAGCTTAATGTTACAATGAATAAAATCTTTTAATAAATACAATGTCAATTGAAAAAAATGAGACGTCAAAATCGACAAAATTTCTTATAATTTTATACAGAAATTGATTAAGAAGTTTAAAAAATTAAATTTAACACACAAACTCATCTCATAATAAAAATAGATGTAAACTTTTGATACATAGAAATAGGTCAATGAATAGAAACTGTTAACATTTACAATTTATCAGAAGAAAATGCCTTGAACTCTACTTTGTTTATTATAGTTGTCGAGAAAATGAAAAAATATTTTTGTAAGATTTATTTTAAAGTAAATATTAATGTTAATATTTTCTTAGGATTTCAAATATTTATGCAATTTTTGTTGAACCTTTGCCGTTTTGCGATGATGAAATGATAACGTAAGATCTATTTTTTAAATTAAAATTAATTTAATATTTTTATAGTTATTCAAACATTTCTGAAGTAACGGAACCAGGATCCTCAACAGTTCCTTCATAGGTCGAAGTAGTGTCCAAATCTTGAAAATCCTAAGTTTTATTAACTTAAGTTTAAAATATAAAATTTTTCAGAACTTGACAAAACCAGATTAATCAGTGCCATGGAAAATGGCGAAGAGCTGTAGTACGAAGACTATATAATCTTAAAAAGTGTTTTGTACACGTTCGCCATTTCTTCCCTAAAAGTGTTGAGGTTGAAAAATTAAATTATGTTAAATTGAATAGTTTTGAGTAAAAAGAAAACCGAAATTGAGCGAAAGAGAATGGCGGTCAAGCAGAGAAGTAATAGCAAAGAAAGATATGACAAAAACAGAACTATAAAAGGGTACAATAAGACACGAAATGGAAAAATGCGCAAACCTGAGGAATTGGAATAAAGTGAAATGTTATCGAAATTGAAGCAGGAAAACCGGAGAGGGGTAGATTAGGAAATGGTGAAGAAGACAGTGAGCAAGAAATTGTTAGAAAATGTTTAGAAAGGGTCGAAAAACAGGCAAATATGGAAAAACACAAACAGTTAATTAATTAATTGTCTAATGGCAAACCCGAGCTAACGCGAAGTCCGAGCCAATCAAGAACCCGAGCGATGAAGAAACCCGAGTGCGGCAATTAGAGAGAATAAACAAACTCGGAATTTAGAGGGTAATTAGCTAAACAGTCGGAGAAACGAGGGTAAACACAAGAAGAAAAATTACTAAAATGGTCAACAGAAATAACTAATTAGATAAAGATAACTAAGGAAGTCGTATTTTAGAGGAAACCAATTAGGTCAAAAACGGATCAATTACAACGATTATTGGAGTATATTAGGAAACTCCAAATTCAGATCATCGGCAGTAGCCTTGGATAGAGAATAAAAACCGAGAGTAGGAATTTGAGGAAAAGAAACAAAAACTGAAAAAAGCAATTACAAAAGTAACTAAAGGGTAAGGATGAACAAGAATATCAAAGGAATTTGGATCAAAGAGTGGAAAAGAAATAAAAAGGTGAAACTTTTTTAAATCGCACAGGGTCAAGACTTTCCAGAGCGAAGCTAGATCAGGCAGGGTAAACGAAATTGTTGTTAATTAAAAATTGTTATCTTTTATTGAGAGTTTTAAATTTGTTATAGACAAATATATGTTGGGAGTTTCTGTTTATCGATTTTGAGACACACGGAGTCAGAGTTATCAACGGTCAACTTTTTATTATTATAAAACCTAATATATATTTTTGGTGAGTCCGACGTGGTCAAAAGTTGGTGGGTGAATTTTGAATAGTGAAAAGAGGCGATTAAAGGAAATCAAAGTAGTAAAATTTGAAAATAATCAAAATTCTTGAGAATTGAAAGAGATAGTAATATAAAATCAAACGGGGGTTTCTAAATAAAGTTATTAAAGAATACAAACTAATTAATTAATTAAATGCATAAATAAATAAATCAAATTAGGAGTAAACTCCTAAGCTTGATAGGCGGAATGTCAGCATATCAAGAAAGAAAATAAAATAATAAAATTTTGATAAGGGAGATTTTCTTATAAAAGGAGCTCTCGGCTCAGACAAATTGCCATTATGATCGAAGACAAATTTGAAAGTGAAAACGGAAATTAATTTAAAATAAAGAAAGTGTTGTTGAGCAATAACATATTTGTTTTATCAATTTGCTTGAGGTGGTATCCGGTATGGTTACCTGCTCCTAGATCGAGCAAAATCATTTCAATTGTATTGACAAAATACGAAAACTGTAAAGTGTAATGTCAATAAATATTTCTTGTGTTCAGTCGCTTCTTTGATCAAGTGGAGTTAGAATACCGAATACCCAACCGAACCATCGAAAACAACTCAACAAATTGTAATTAACGCTGTTTCAATATTTATTTACATTTCTATTGAACGCTGAATCTATAAAACCTCACCAAAACTACCGCATTAGCCAAAAAACGAGTTAGTGATTGAGAAGTTTTCTGTGCTTTTACTATTTACGATATGTATTTGTATGCATAGGAGTGAATTTTAAATTTTGCCGACCATCTTTGATAAATTTCTGAGAACGCATAGTTTCGTATATAATTTTTAAATGGATAGCTTTTAGATCAGGGTGCGGGACTATTTCGAAATCATTTACGAACGTTGTGGTAGTTGTCGACGTACTGTAAAATGCAACCAGTTATACTTGTATACCAACAGCAGCACAAATCCCCTCATTTGACAAGTTTCATTTTCAACACTAGATGTCATGAATTGTGAATTTGCGTGTAAATTAATTGCTATTATAAAATATTTTTCAAATTTCAAATTGTTGTAATTCGTCCTATTAAACTTATATTTGGTATAAGAAAATATTTCAAATAAAATTCAAATTTTAAAATTCCCCCATTTGCCAAGTTCTATTTTTGACACCAGATGTTGCGAATACAAACGTGTTTGTTTATATATGTCAAGGGTATTTAAAGCTTTGTGTGTTACTTACAAAATAAATTACAATTATTTATATTTTTAAGAATAAAATTTATTGATTCACAAGGTTGTTAATGCCAATTGTCAGCAAATAAAATAGATTGTGATAAAATGAATGGAACTTTAAAAAAATCACATATAATAAAAGTAAACACATTGCAACAGAGAGTTGTACCCTTCTATAGTTCTGTTTTTGTCATATCTTTCTTTTCCATTACTTCTCTGCTTGACCGTCATCCTCTTTTGTTCATTTTGCACAAACGACCAGTTTTATTAATTATTTTTCTTTCTACTGTATATTAACTTCGCTGATGTTTATATGTGTCACACAAATGTTGTGAGACCGAATTCACCTACTTCCGTGATCGGATTGAGCTGAAATTTGGATTTCTTCTCGAGAACACTGCATGCTATCAAAATTTCAAATCGATCTGATAACGGAAAGTGGGTAAATTTAAAAAAGTATTGATATATCAAATCTAGTGTTATTTCTTTATTATGATCTTAAATTTGGCATAAAATTTATATAATGCATGCTTGGCCTATTTTATATTAAGCTAAATTTTTTTAATCCAGTTTTTGACCCATAGCGGACTCTTTATAGATGTCACAATTAATATTTCTAACCAGTGGTGGGATTCTAATAATTTTACAACCAGTTCGATACGAAAAAATGTGGTTGAGAGACTGTTAATAAAAATCTTTTAAAGCTTTCTAAATTAAAAAAGAATTTATTTATTGTACAGGATAGTAAATTTTATAAAAAAAACGATAAACTTATAATTTTAAATATTTCCATATAGCCTTTTGATTTTCATCTTCTGAAATTTGTTTTTTTAATCCTTGTATCATCGGCTAAATGATTAATTGTCAACTACTTCTTTACAAAGAGGGCGTAATCCCATTCGATAAGTGGTAGGCCGATTAGACTAATAGTTATTCCATTGGAAATATTTTGCACAGTTAAACGGTTCCGTTTATCTGAACATATTTGATTAATTTTTGAAAATCCACTTTCTGCTTCTGCGGAACTTACAGCAATGGTTCTTATAATATTTTTTTTGCTTTTTTAATACTTTCCGGGACCATATAGTTCTACGTATCTTTTAAGAAATTTTCTACAAAATCTCTATAATCATTTTTATCAATTTTATAATTAAAAATGTCGTTAATAGTGTCTAATTGTTCTTCAGCTGCCTTCCACGGAACAATTATTTCTTCAATATTCCACCTAGATGATTCTAATATATTAACAAATTCTAATTTACAGCCGCCTTGGGCACAATTTGATTTTATATGGTCACAATCCATTAGCCTTTTCTTTAAATTTAGTACAATATTATATATAAGTTTAGAGCGTGGAATTCAAATAAATTTAATATTTTCTATAAATTTGATTGTTTTAAAAGCTTCTGAGGTAATTAAACTTTCGATTTTGTTTTCGTATACACCCTTTTCCTTGTGGAGTATTTCCAAATAATTAATTGACCTTAGAACAAGTTTATCGGACTTAATTATGTCAATATTTCTAGCTTGTAGTGCATTTAACAGAATAGAAATTTCATTTAAAATGTCAATCATTAAAGATAAATTATTTAAAAAGAATTTATTTTCGAGTCTTACAGCCATACCCAATTATTTTTCATTTGATGAAAAATAATTATGTAAAGCAGGATAGGCACGCCAAACAGCTATGGTTGATCTTAAACTGCACGCGGGCTATCTTGGTCCGAAAACTCTTCCAATCTTTATAATATAGATTTCTAGTTCCTTTGATACTTCGGAAAGCTCGATTTAATTTTTATTCGATTGATGAAAAATAATGTATATTTTGTCAATAAAAATTTTAAAATGGTTTACTTGCTTTATTTCATTTATAGAATCATCCAAAACAAGTTGGATGTGGTGGTTTAAACAATGCCATATTAATACATTTGGAAATTCATTTGAAATTCTCGTACTGACTCCAGATTTTCTCCCCAGCATGACACTTGCTCCATCGGAACAAAATCCAACTAAATTTTTTTTCAAATAATTATAAGTAAATCCATTGTTATTTAAAGCTTTCATCAAAGAATGATATATAGCAAGGGTGGGCACGCATGAGTTCAATGAGAGACATTTTCCGAAAATTTATTTTTTAAAGAGCCACCATAGTGAACTACATATTTTTTTTATTTCATTAATTTGATTAAAAAAGACTTAAACGCTATTAAAAACAATTATTTCAAAATTTAAGTAACAAACATAAAATATAATAAAAATCCATTAATAAAAAGTAATAAAATTTCTTGAATTAACGAAGACTTTTGGTCAAATCTTTGAAATTTGGTGTATACTTTGTTAAAGCTGTTCGCAGCAATTCTGTAAGATGCTGATTGGTCAACTGTGAACGATATTTCGACTTTTCAAATCTTCAAACCTACATTTGAAATCCGCTTGCAATTCTTCCAATTTTTCACTGTATTCGTTTACTTTTTCTTCTGTGATATCAATTTTATTAGCTTTTATTCGTGGAAAATGATTAAATATTTTCGACCTAAGATCGTTCACAAAAAGCCGAAGTTTAGCTTCAAAACTAAATAACGTTTGTGACAAATCAATAATTATCTTTTCTTTTCCTTGTAAAGCCAAATTTAATATTTGCAAATGTTCCATAATGTCTGTAAGGAACATTAAGTCAGAAAGCCAAGTTTCATTTTCTAATTCTGGGTATGCTATTCCTTTTTCTTTGGTAAATATTATGATAGGATTTAGGAGTTCCACAAAACGGTCCAAAACATTGTAAGTTGACAGCCATCTAACAATACACCATAAGGAGACATCATTGGGCAATTCATCTGTTTCATCATTTAATCTTAATTCTTCTAAAAAGTTTTTAAATTGACGATGTGTTTTGGCATTTGTTCTAATTAAATTCACAATCTTCAAAACAATCTTCCACACATTTTCGTATTTAAAGTACTTCGCTATGAGATGCTCGCGATGAATTATGCATTGAAGAGATAAGAAATGAGGAATATTTGGATCTCTGTTTAAAAGACCAATGAGACCTTGATTTTTCCCCATCATTGTAGGCGCTCCGTCTGTCGCAACACTTACAAGTTTATCACGCGCCAATTCAAACTTGTCCATCACTACATCAAGCGCAGTTTTGACATCGATACCGCGAGTTGTTTCTTTAAGAGCTACTAGGTCTAAAATTTCTTCCTTTACTTTTACGTCAGAAGATACAAAGCGGACAAAAACGGCTAATTGTGGAACATCCTGAATGTCAGTAGACTCTTCGAGAGCTAAACTGAATGCTGTACAATTTTTTAAATCACACATCAAATTATTTTCAACATTTTCGCTAATTTGGCCAATTCGACGCGCAGTTGTACGACGTGACATAGGAATACGTGAGATCAATTTATGTAGTTTTGAGTTATCCGGATCCAAAACTTTAATCACTTCTTCCAAGTTTCTCTTAATAAATTCACCTTCTCCATATGTACGTTTAGCACGAGCTATATTCCAAGCTATCAAAAAACTAGCTTCGTTGGCACTGTCATCTTCTCGACTAAAAGAAGACATTAGTCCTTGTTGGTTTTGAAGCCCTGATTGCAATGACTTAAGTTTTTCTGTTCGCAATTTTGAATTGAGTGGATATTGAATTGATAAGTGTGGATGACTTACTTCATAGTGTCGACGTAAATTGGTTACTTTGTAGTTGGAAATTGTAACTTTACAAATAAGACACAACGATTTACCATTATTGTCAATAAAAAAAAACTTTTCTGTCCATTCTTCTTGAAAAGTTCTATTTTCTTGTTTGTATTTTCGTTTTTTGATGTTTTCTGAGGTCATTGTAATAATAAATTTGAATAACTTATATTACTGAAATTTAAACAAAATAATAAAAAGACATAAATTTAATTTTAATTAATTTAAAATTTTAAAATGCTTCATAAAAAATCTTCTTACCAAATTTTTCAAAAAACACGAATAGAAAACTATACTAAAATATACAAACGACCGCAATATTGTACAAACAAAAATACTAACTAATCAAAATTCACTAAATTTCACTAAATTTATTTTCATTGCTTCTCTCTCGTTGTTATAACAAAGCGCCGCCTACTACAAAATAATTTTAAAAAGCAGTAAAATGTGAAAAACAATGTTTCGTTAATTTTTAACATTTATGAAAATACAATTGCAACAAAAAATTTTTTTTTAAAAATTCAGTTGAAAAAATTTCAAAATAAAAAAATCGAATTCAATTTTCAAATTCAATTATCAAAAATTCAATTATCAATGAGCCGCAGTTTACTCAACGAAGAGCCGCATGCGGCTCTAAGAGCCGCATTTGCCCACCGTTGATATATAGTTTCTGCATCTTGTTTGTTTAATTCAAGTAGAGTTAAGAAATTTGTTGGTGGTGTAACAGAATCTTCAACTTTAAAAAAAATTATAATGACTGGTTTGGAGGATATTGTTGAAGCTTCGTCAATAATCAAACATATTTTCAAGTTATTTGCAATTATTTTCTCAAATACTTCATTTCTAATATAATTTGCAATAGAATCCATTATTTTTACTGCGGTTTTACGAGAATTCAATGCTATTCCCATATCTAAGCCATTTTTAATCTATAATTCTACTTCATCTTCGATATATGAAAATGGTTTACATCTTTTGATTAGACTGTAAACTGTGTTAAATATTCTACAAGTAGACGTCAAATATTTTTCATTCATTATATCAATTAATGCAGGCATACAATTCTGTTTCAGTTGATTAAAGCTTTCAACACCAACATTGTGAGCCTTTGATGAAAAATGTTCTTTCATATTTTTCTAAGCGAAGCTTGTTAGATTTCTTTATTTATTCCAAATGCTTTAATTTGTATGTTTTTCTATTCCTTTGGAGCATGAGAATTTTAAATTTTTTGTAAAATCATATTTCGCACAATATTCACAGCCTTACATTTTATTTAAAACTTTTAAACCATCATATTTTTCTTTAAAGCTTGTAAATTGTTGCCCAGACCAGCATTCAGGACAATTATCTTGGATTTCAGAACTATTATTCTGTTCTGCTCTTTCAATTATTTAAGTGCTTTGTCTTTGAACATTTTTAGAGAATGATGGATTGTGGCTGGTTTGTGTTATTTAATTCCGATTCGGAAACAATAGTATCGTTCTTTGGTTTTTTGCCAAATAAATCTGATAGATAATGTTGTCTTTTCATTGATTCTGGGTGTTTTGAAAATAAATATGAAATAACAGTAATTAAATTGAGGCACTAATAAAATACAGATTACTTACTTATATATTTCCAGATTAAGTGGTTAATAAAACTTAACGAAATGTAATTATTTTTAAATCTATTTATTTTAAGTTACACACCAAACTAAAATCACTTTATGTAATTGTTTTATTGAACTCTTATTTCTCTTAAATTTTGATTTCTTCTATTAACTAAGAATATAACGGTTTTTAAGAACAGTTTCAACTAAACAAAACCAAAATGTTTTGTACACAAAGTTTTTTTAGTATGTATTTTTCTAATTCGCATTCAAAACAAAAACAAATCATAACTGTTCTAAAATTTTAGTCTTCAAGTATTCAACTTCACGACTTACGATTTTACTTCTCTTTGTATTTTCTTTTCTTTAATATTTTTCATAGTGTACTGTCATACATACTATTTATGATATGTAGATTTCATAATTATTTTTCAATTCCATTCTTCTATGTGTATTATGCATAAAAAATGACAAATGCATATCTTCATCACGGTGCTGTATTTAAGGTCAATACAATTCTGTATCTATGTATAAAAAGCGCATATAAAAGAGAAAATGTGGTATATCAATATCGAATATCTATTTTGTTGTATTTTTTTCCGAATAATTTTATGAAGTAATTATGAAATTTCTAGCGAACCGGTGCGAACTGGCTGAATCCCACCACTGTTTCTAACCTAATGAACTCAGTAATTAATCGAAAATATTATTCTTAGAGGCTTCATATTAAGAAAAATTGTTAATGTTTTAAAATATTACAACTTATAAGCATAAATAAACAACAAAAATCAAATGATTAACTTTAATAAAATTAAAATTTATTACGTATATTTTATTTAATTTTGGTAGTCTAGTTTCAAAATTATTTGATTATAAATTTAAATAAAGTTTAAAACATTTCAAATTTTTAAAATTTTAAACATTTGTTTTGGTATTAAAATTATTAGTTCTTTTTTATGTTTTAATTTAATTTTAACTAATCCAATTAATTTGTCTTATTTCAACTTTTACTTGCTATTATTTTACATACATTTCTAACAAGACATTCCAGCAGTTCAAAGTTTTTTTTCTGATTAAAATCACTTACAACAACTGATAAAATTCTCAGTATTTCTGACAGAATTACAATGGAGAGATTGAAAAAATTTATTATTTTATTAATTCATTTAAACTTATTTTATCAATCAATTCAAACAAAAATAAGATGTGAAGTCAATCAGTTGCATCAATTAACATGCAGTTCAAATGACTCAAATTTGGAATTAGCAAATCCAATCATCCGTATTAATTATCAAATGCAAACCGTCACGCTTGAATTAACAAATAAATCTTTGTTAATTGATTCAATAAAAAGAAACGGATTACTAGTTTTCCGAGATTTCCCAACCATCATTATAAATTTCCCTATCAAAAATTTAGATGAAAATAGTTTCCAAGGGATCGGTCCAACGACTTTAAAACTGCAATTTTCCAACATATACAAATTTACATTCAGCACAATGTGGCAATTGAAATATTTACAACTCTATGGATCCCGAGTGGAAAACTTTCTTTCTCAGCAATCATTTGATGGCTTGGACCATTTGTTTATGTTGGAATTAAAATCCATTGGAAAATTAAAATTTTCTCCATTGAAAAATGAAACAAAAAATCTATGCAATTCTATTTTTTGTCAGTTGAAAAATTTAAAAATTTTGAAATTATTTTTTGAAAATTCCACTTGTTTCCTAAGCAATATTTTCCTACCAAAACACAGCAGATTTTATCTGGCCCCGGGAAGTTTTCCATGCCCCGTGAACAGACGAAACTGTAGATTTGACCATTCTTACAATTGCTTATCATTGAATAATCGAACAAGTAAAATAATAGAAAATAAAGATAAAAATTTAATCGCCTCTATAATATTTGTCATAATTATTGGATTGGGCACTTTGACAATAATTGGTGGGATTATTTTGTGGATTTATTTTGCACATTCTGTAACATTTACCCAACCAATTCCGATTTGAATAAATGTAATTTCTTGTCATAATTTACAATTTTATATTCTTATTTATAAACGGATAATGGTGTATAAATTCCGCTAAAAGCTTTAATTTTACTCATTATTCTATTCGGTTGGGTTATTAAAATTGTTTCAGTAGGAAAATAGTTAGTAATCTGACATCACGTGACCTTCATATATGAATGAATAAAAGACTCAATATACAACTTTTTTTTGAAAATACAATGATTACACATATTAAATCGTCCAATAAACAATTCTCCCAATTGATATAACAATTCTTTATTTCCTTTTAAAAGTCAGGAAACCGGATAATTAATACGAACCTGATCTAACACAATAATCCAACAAATAATATTACACTTGTTAACTTTGTTTAGCATACTCAGTATTCTTTAATTTAATCCTTTAAAGAAATTTTCTCCGACCTCTTCTTAGCTCCATATATTCAGGAATCATTTTCACTAACCATTTTCACGATTTATTCACTGACCACGACTAATGTACTATATTAGTTCTAGCCTACCATCCCGGTTAAAATCATCTAAGGTTAATTCAAGGTAATTTTTTGAGGTCATTAAGTTCGTTATAAAATCATTTAATGGTGAGATTTTGTGGGCAAAGTTATTTTAGAATACATTAAAGGTTAAAAAGTCTCTAGAAGATTAAAATTTAAAGTTATTGAGTTTATTAATACTAATAATAGTTATTCTTAAAAATAATGTGGTGGTGAGGTGGGTATGCTCGAATAAAAATTAGCAAGATCTGCGAGAATGTATTCGAACGAGAATTGGTAAATGTTGTTAGAACAGTGAGAGAGTTGAGAAATATCATTAAGGTAAAGTGGGTGTGGTTAAATGAGAGTTGGAAATGCTGTGAGGGCAAAGTTGCAATTGATGAAAGCTATAATGTGAGGATGAAAATGAGAGTGAGCGAATACGAATGGGTGAACATTTTTATTAACTCGACTTGATATTAAAATATTTACTTAATAAAATATTAATTATTACGTTTATTATAGCTTAAAGATACAATAACAATTCTATCAAGATGTTAAGTATGTAAGTGGGTATACGACTAACACAGGATGCTTCTGATCTGACTCCAAAGATCTATTAGTTTCTCAAATAACAACACAACTCGTTTTTCAAATAAACTTTATTTGAAAATTATAAATACAGTATGTGAATTACAAATTTAGACAATATAAAATGTGTATCCCAAAAAGTTGTCGTGATAAAAATTAAAGCACAGATATCGGTTATACAAACCGTCTTCAGGTATTTCTAAGGTGGCGAATGCAGAATCCTAATTGATCAACAGCACCGCTCAATGGTGAAAGGAAAAAAATGAGGGATACCCGAAGTTTAACGCGATCGATTACTATCCAGAAATGATAGTAACGTTTACTTAAATGACTACCCTTTAATATTTTAATTATTCGAAACACGAAATGCAGTTTCCCTAGAAAACTGTTGCAAATATTACCCAATTTAGTTTTGATCCCAAGCCTTACTCAAAACTGTTACAATTGATTTATTCGATTACTAGATAATCAATTTCTGTTTTGGTAAAACGGAATTTTGCAATTTAAAATAAATATATAAATGGGTAAAATAACACTTAAAACACTAATTACCTTCTATTTATGAAACCAATCTTCTAGCAACAAGTAAAAGTAATTCTAATTTCCACGAAAATTTCCTCGTTTAAATATGTTTTCTAGATTGTTGACTGCCTGCTGTCGTCTATGAAAATCGATATTTCCAATCTGTTAATATTTATTCTGTGCAAAATTGCTTTCTCGTTCTTCGCTAATATTTGTTTGACTTTCTGCCTAAAATTATGATTTCTTTTGTACTAAATGCTAAATTGTTTGACTCACCTAAATTTACCAAATTAAATAATGCTTAATTTTAAATAAAAGTTTTTTCTATTTCTATTTTTTAAATTTCTATTATTTCTATTTAAATTACTATTTATATTTTCTATTTATTTATAGTAATTGTTTTCTTATTCTTATTACTTCTATTTATATTTTTAGCTATTTACACTGGCTATTTTAACCGACCCATATCCTTCCAATTATACTGCCTAAGCAAGCCCCAAGCGAGCTCAGACCCAACCCTAACAAAGATAAAAGAAGACCAGATGAAGTTAATGGTTTTAATATTATCAGTCTTCATGAGCCTGACCAAATGTCTGTACCTGAAATAACATGATGGGATACATTTTGAATTAATGAATTATAGTAAAATGCTGACATATATATACTAACTTTTATTACATTGTGGTATTTTAAGACTGTTTGTAATATTTGGTATAATCAGCGCCGTACTATCGCAAGTGCAACAAGTGCAATCGCACTGGGCCCCCTATTTTTGAGGGGCCCCAAATATTAAATACATTAAAAAAACTTCTCCAATACCATAAATTACTACGAATTGAAAGAAAAAAAAATTTTTTTAGTTTCTGCACAGGGCCCCAAAAGTTACAGCACGGCGCTGGGTATAATTGGTTATTTGATGTCTTCAAAACTTGTAGTAAGCTTTTACAACATACAGGTAGTCCTCGACTTACGACGGCTCGACTTACGACGGTTCGGACTTACGACCAAAATTATTTCCTAAAATTATTTTTCCCAATGGGTCTGATTTTTGTTTCGAACCGAACTAAAAAATTAAACCAATTAATTTTCCTTAATTTAACACTTAATTTTATAAGTTACCTACTATTTTAGTTTTTAACAACAAAAACAAATTTAGAATTAGTAAAAAATTAAATTAGCAAGCCTAAAAAAATATTCAGCACTTTTAAATTGTTTAGCTACAACTAATTTAAAAACAAAACGACAGCATAAATTTATCTGTCATATCAAAAATTTTTCGGCAAAAGAAATGGCTGCAGCTTTTCACCAAATTCATCAGGGAATGCAAAAATTGGAAGAAATGGATGCTAATGAGGAAAGATTTACAAAAGTAAATAAGCTTATTGAGAAAAATATGGCATGTTATTATACAATTTATAGCGAAATGAAAGTTCAAAGTGTGCAAACAACATTAGACAGGTTTTTTTTAAAAACTGCCACTGAAGGTGCAGTTTTTCAAGATAACTCAATGGATTATATTAATGTGATAAGTTCGGATGACGAGGACAAGTAAACATGTAATTTTAATTTAATTTATTTAATATAAATGTATTCATGGCTTTTTATTATAATTTTAAATAAAGACTGAACTATGAATTTGTATCTTTCTTCTAACAGGCCCGACGCTAGAGTATTTGGCGCCCTAGGCAAACTAAAAAAATGGCGCCTCTAGTTTAGAAACAAACCCAATAATTAAAGAAGTAAATGAAAATAAAATAACTATACTTCATTTATTTATTACACAAAAATATATATAAAAACAAAAACCATTTAAAATTTAATTTTTCGTGCTTTTAGTTTAGCGAAATCTTCAAGCAGCAACTTCGTATCTATATCACGCGCCATTTCGTGTTCAATCGACAATATTGCTAATCCCACAAGCCGTTCTTGTGACATTGTAGATCTTATATATGTTTTGATCTGTTTAAGCTTCGAAAAGCTTCGTTCACCGCTTGCCACAGAAACTGGTAGGGTTAATAAAATTCGCAAAGCAACAAATATATTTGGAACGCTGTCCACTATATTATTTTTACAAATATAATTAAGTACATCTTCCGGCAATAAGTTTTTTGGAATATGTCTAGCTATAAATATCAATTCGTTCAATAAATCTGTACCATCAATATCTTTAGAATCATCGTGCCGTAAAAAATTTTCCAGTTTAAGACAATCTAATATTTAATTTACTTGATAAAAAAAGCAGAACTATTTGGCGCCCGCTTGTAAATCGGCGCCCTAGGCTGCTGCCGACGTCGCCTATGCCTAAAACCGGGCCTGTCTTCTAATAATCCGTTTGTATTTTTGTTCTTTTTTTATTTATTTTTTTATATGAACTCGACTTACGACCAACTCAACATACGACGGTTGCTCGGGTCCCTATCTCGGTCGTAAGTCGAGGACTACCTGTATATAACTAAATTTGATTAAAATTAGCTAAACCTATCATTCAGTATATTAGATGTTTGAATTCTTGAATTAATTACATCCATATTTCAAAAACAAAACAAAAATATATATTTAAAAACAACACAAAACCTCTTTTATTTAAACAATCTCGGTTTTTAGTTTTAAGGATATATTCGCAAGCATGAGTTAATAATTGAATAGGGAATATTTGTACACAAGCATTCAATAAATATTTTATATTTTAATTTTCAATTATTCTTAAATATATTTTTTTATTATTTTAAATAATAATTTGCGAGAGAGATCGATCAGACAAGAACCAAGGAAACATTTATTCCTAGATATAGCTCTAAATTCCTAGAAGAGATTGTTATGGATGTGGCTTACATGGAAATGAACGCCATAAAAAATATATGGTAGTAATGGTGGACCGTTTTAGCAAACTGATTTCTTTAGCAATCACAAAGCAAGACGAAGAGACCATTTTCAAAACAATACTTAATAGTTGAATCTATTGATTTGGAAAACCGAAGAGCAGTTTAACAGATTGAGGCCGAAATTTCGAATAGAATTTCCTAAGACACAAGCTACAGAAACTTGGAATCAAACAGGAATTCAGCTCACCTTACCAGCACCAATCAAATGGTTTAGCCCAGGGGTCGGCAAACCTTTCCATGGCCAGAGCTACTTTTTAAAATCATGTGGCTTCAAGATCGACCTCTTATTTTAAAAAAATACAGAAATATAATATTTATATTAAAACAATTAATGTGATGAATGGAATTGGTTTTCATCCAATAGTTTCTTCATATCCGGAGAATAGTTTGTAACAGCCAATCTTAAACAATTATCCAGATTTTAATTGGTAAGTTTTGTTCGATATTTATTCTTTATGAATTTCATATTTGAAAATACGGATTCACACAAGTACGTTGATCCAAAGAAACAAGATATTTTTAATGCAACATCTCTTAAAAACTCCAATTGATTTTTAGAAAATTCGCAATTCAACTCTATATCATTTTGTATTGAAATTAATTCCATTTCTAGCTGTGCTTTATTATCATATCCAAATTGGTTATTAATTACTTCCTAGAGAGTTTCGATATTAATATTTACGAAAGGATACATAATAAATTTCACAATTGGTTCGATCTTGCGGAAATCTGCGAAGCGTTTTTCAAACTCTTCTATTAAACTACTAACAATCGGTGGTGAATTATTAGCTCAATGCGCGTCTGTGTGTGCGTTGTATTGTGTGATGAATTTGTGTGCGCACACAGACGTGAGCAATGTAATTTTTTGGGTAGGGTTGTTGGTGTGTCGCGTCTGTGTGCGCTTTTCTTTTCTTTGTTTTGGCTTGTGTGCGCACACAGACGCGAGCAAGAGGTATTCAATTTTAAATTAGTTGAGTTGTAAGTTGTTAATCTTTTAGTTTTTAGATTTTTTTATCGATTTTGAATTTGTTAATGGTATGGAATTGGATTGGTTTTTTGAATAATTGAAATTTACAATGGCAACATCTAAATATAACGGGGGATTGATGGATCTCGATGATTTAGTGGCAAGGTTGAATAGAACCCGCAGCAAAATGGAAATAGAAACTATTTGTAAAGACGATGTTATCAGATCTATCAAATCTATTAAAATTCTGGGTAAGGGATTCTCTCTAATCACATTATCTCGAGACCGGCAATTAGTTCAAAACAAGGAGACCAGTATGGTATATGGGAAATCATGGGAAACTGTAAGTGATAAAGATCAAGGGGCCAAAGAAGTTTTGGAGAAATTGAACGAATCATCGAACAGTTTAAAACAACAAGGATCACTGGAACTCGCTTGCACGCCTCTAAAGATGCACACGAAAGACAAGGGGTCGATTGGGGAATCGAAACACGAAGCAATCAAAGAACCACTTTGTAGGATGCTTGTAAAAACATTAAGTGAAAACTGGTCACTAAATGAAATGCAACAGGGAAAAGGGTGGAATATTGAATTGGCGAAAAACGGAGAAAGAATAATGGAGAGATTACACCTAAACAAACTGAACATGGACAGCTGCTTGGCTGAGTATGGCGTTGGTGGGTGGAGAATCCACAATGATCTTTCAAAAAAGGTGCGTGGCGCGGCGGCTTATATAATACAAAGATGGGTTTGTGAGGGTTATTGGAGATTGAGCCATAAGGCAGGAAATGAAGGGAGAAAGGGATAAAATGGCGAGGGAAATGCAGAAAATGAAGGGGAGAAAGGGATAAAATGGCGAGGGAAATGCAGAAAATGAAGGGGAAAAGGGATAAAATGGCGAGGGAAGTGCAAGAAATGAAGGGGAAAAGGGATAAACTGACACAGGAATGTATCTTCAAATTATGTTTGAGTATAAAAGAAGAAGGAGAAGCTGATGGGGATTTGAGATTGACACTAAGGTGTCAAGGGGGGGAGGATGGTGAATTATTAGCTCAATGCGCGTCTGTGTGCGCGTTGTATTGTGTGATGAATTTGTGTGCGCACACAGACGTGAGCAATGTAATTTTTTGGGTAGGGTTGTTGGTGTGTCGCGTCTGTGTGCGCTTTTCTTTTCTTTGTTTTGGCTTGTGTGCGCACACAGACGCGAGCAAGAGGTATTCAATTTTAATTAGTTGAGTTGTAGTTGTTAATCTTTTAGTTTTAGATTTTTTTTATCGATTTTGAATTTGTTAATGGTATGGAATTGGATTGGTTTTTTGAATAATTGAAATTTACAATGGCAACATCTAAATATAACGGGGGATTGATGGATCTCGATGATTTAGTGGCAAGGTTGAATAGAACCCGCAGCAAAATGGAAATAGAAACTATTTGTAAAGACGATGTTATCAGATCTATCAAATCTATTAAAATTCTGGGTAAGGGATTCTCTCTAATCACATTATCTCGAGACCGGCAATTAGTTCAATCTGTACCTGATCAAAATGGCCGAATCGATATTGTTTTGTGTTCAGAAAGGAATAATATGAGATCAAATTTATGTGTAGCTACACAAAGACAGGTTCCAGATAAAATGATTGAGAAGAGTTCAGCTACAAGATTGTTTAATATTACTGAAAGTACTGGAAGTGTTATGACTGGTATGATCCCTGATTATCGATCTCAAGTATGTCGTGCACAAATGGAAGCAGCTCGATTTAGATATAAACATGGATATGAAATGCCTTGCGACATAATAAGTCGTTCTGTTGCGGATATGAAGCAGTTTTCTACTCAATCAACCGAGATGCGACCATTAGGTTGTTCAATGAGGACATTATCTCCTGGTATGGACACGGAAAAATTGTTATTATGCTGCAATAAAATGTTTATGTGTTATTATGAATTTGCGAATGAACATGGTAGCAGAGCGTGGTCCGGCTAGCCAGCCGGAACAAGGTAATTAATGATTATAAAATGTCTTTTTTGGTTTTATGTATATTATGTGTATATTATGCGTATTAGGTGTTTACTAATATTTTTGTAAAATTAACCATTCTCCCTTCCCTACCGAGCGTGGGAAAGTGCTGCTATGGGCTGCAGCACTTTTTTAAAGGGGGAAGCCAGGGGAACAGGGTAAAGAACAGAGATGAGTCAAGGGTGAGGGCGAGCGGGGTAATGGGTGTTGAGTTGCGATGGGAAAGTCAAATATTTGTCAAAACTCTTACTGGTAAGACAATTACTCTTGACGTTGAATGGAATGACACAATTGAAAAGATAAAAGGAAAAATCCAGGATAAAGAAGGAATTCCGGTAAATTATCAAATGTTAGTATACGCAGGAAAGCAGTTAGAAAATAAAAGAAGATTGAACTATTATAGGATACAAGTAGGTTCGACACTGCATTTGTCACTCAGGCTGTGCGGGGGCAATGACGAAGAGATTTTAGAAGAAGAATTGTGGAAAAAGAGAATGAAAAAAGGAAAATTAACGAGATTGAGAAACAAGATTCTGAATGATATAAAGGGTAAGTATGTCAGCAAAAGGAAAAGTCTAGATGAAGAATTAAGAGATCTAAGAACGATCAGTGAAAAATTGCATAGATTGGACATCACTGCAATCTTAGATAAAGACCTGCAGGAGATCGAGGAAAAACATCAAATAATTGGGGCATTGATGGAAAGAAAAGCAAATCAATCTTTTATGGAAAAGAAGGAAAAGATGAATGATGATACCATCAAGAAGAATAATTCCGTGCATAAAAGAAAACTGGAAAGTCTACAGAAAATTACAATCCCTGTCTTTGAAGGCAAGATGAAAGAGTACGAACCATGGAAAGCAGCTTTTACTGCATGTGTTGACGAAGCGGAAGGTGATTAGGTTGAAAAGATGTTTCACCTGCACAAGTACCTTCACGGAGAGCCATTAAAGTTAATTGAAAATCTTGGATATTCGGCAGAGGCTTATCAAATGGCAAAAGAGAAGTTGGATAGGCGATATGGTGGAGATGAAAGGATATATTTATCAATGTTAGAGGAGATGGACCAGTTCAGGCCAATTCGAGAAGGAGATTTGAAGGATCTAGACTTATTTGTTGGATTATTAGAAACAGTCACCGTGCGATTTAAATCCACTGGGAAAGAATCCGAGTTAAAGACTGGATATCTTTTTCAAAAGTGTTTGGGCAAGTTAACAACGGATCTTGTGTATAAATGGAAGAAAGAGAAAATAGAAAAGGAATTGCGGGAGACGATAGAGGATTTGAGAAGATGGATACAACAAGAAGCGGAGATCCTAAGGTCCACTAACGAGGTTGTGTATGGGACTCAACCATGCACCAGGGCTTATGATGTGTCAAGAGTAGAAGGTGTGTCTAGAGAAAGAGAAAGCTTCAATCCAGGAGGTGGGACGCATTTTACGGGGCAACCAGATGGCAGAGTTAAAAGTGGAACGGTTATACAGGTGAATAACTCTAACGGCTATAGATCAGAGTGTGTACAATGTGGTGGTCAATGTGACAAGTTTAAGCAACTCACAATTTCAGAAAGGAAGAGAGTCATCGAAGAAAAGAAACTGTGCAGGAATTGCTTCAAAAGAAATCACATGGCCAAGGAATGTCGTAAAGAATCTTTCTGCAAGGTTACCGGATGTAAGCAAAGACACAACGAATTATTAAATGAAAATGCATCAATGAGGACGGTTCAGAGTTATTTTGCGGTAACTGAAATGTTCAATGACGAGTTACGGGCATCTCGAGGAATTGAGGACACGCCACTCGACAGGAGTAAGGCATCTAATGAAGAGCAAGGAGCTAAGAGTCATTTAGATGGGCAAATATTCAATTCTGGAAGAACTAACGAATTAGTTAACGTTATGACAATCACACAAAATGTTCAAGGAAAAATGAATACATGGGAAAAGCAAGATGAGGCTTGCCGGGCTGGTGAGATCATAAAATTATCCGACGATAAAATTGTGGAACCATTAGGTTGTTCAATGAGGACATTATCTCCTGTTATGGACACGGAAAAATTGTTATTATGCTGCAATAAAATGTTTATGTGTTATTATGAATTTGCGAATGAACAATCGGTAAATAACTTTCACAGGAAAAAGGAGTTGAACTATTATTAATCTCTTTTAAATTAAGAAAGTGTTTTAAA
This sequence comes from Schmidtea polychroa, assembly GCA_959609185.1. NCBI lineage: Eukaryota > Metazoa > Platyhelminthes > Tricladida > Dugesiidae > Schmidtea > Schmidtea polychroa. The sequence goes on from CAUHTR010000087.1 coordinate 27,025, forward strand.
TCATTTTCTATTAGGTTCATTTTCCACAGGATTAATTTTTGGCTAAAACATTGCACCGCACTTATCATGTGCATTATATTTTTATCTTTCCCTTGCAGATCTACATTCAAGTCATTTAACTTCGCCGTAATATCAGTAAGAAACGCAGGATCTCTAAGCCATGAAACATTGCTTAGCCCCTGATGACGTCCTTCCAAAAATAAACTTATTTCTCGTAACAATTCTCTAAAACGCTTTAAAATATTTCCTTTACTTAGCCAACGAACATCTGTATGTAATAACAGATCACTATATTAGCAATCGAGCTTGTCGGTTAGTACTTTAAATAATCGTATTTGCAGTGATTTTCCTCTTATAAAATTACTAATTTTGAATACAAGTTTCATAACAGAATTCATGTTCAAAAATTTAGCACAAAGTAGGGTTGGGAAAACCGGGATCCCGGTATTTGGAACAAAATATAGTTGCCGAAATAATTTCACCATTCGACATAATTTCACCAATATGTTTTTTATGGTTTTTTAATACAAAAAAAATATTTGAATTATTATTTCTTAATTCAAAAAAACAGCAATCTAGTATTATATGAAAAGTTTAAAAGTTTAATTGTTTTTATAAATCGAAACAAAATTCATTGTACAAAATTAAATTGTGGTTATATGGTATAGGTTATTTTTACGTACTATAATAGTTAAATTAAAATAATATTATATAATATTCGAAACGGTAAGTAAAATATTTTGTTTTTAATCAGAATATGAATTATACATTTTATTATCGTGTTTCAAACTTTTAGAAAATTTGTACTTTACACCGATATGAATATTCAAGATTTTGAGGAGCATTCCAAAGCAAATGATAGAAATTCACCATGGTTTCATTTTCTAAGAGAAAAAGCAGGACAATTTGCTAAATACAAATTGTGTAAGAGAATAATAAAAACACATGGAGGTTCTACAAATGGATTTCATACCCGTTTAAAAACAATTCATGAAATTAATTTATTGAAAAGAGATGTAGGTAGCACCACTGTTTTAGATTCTTTAGAATTTGTACATAAATCAAAACCTTCTGTAACTATAAACAACTTTTTTAAAAGTGATAAAATGGATGACTCATTGCCAGCTATTTTAGCTAGGATGACTGCGTGTGATGGTTTATCGTTCAACATTATTTGCACGTCATATGATATCAGAACAGGCTTAACAGCCAGAGACTTTTCTAACATACCAAAAGATCACAAAGCAATAAAAAATGGTTTTGAATTACAGTCGAAATATACGAGATCAAGTAATTAAAGAATTATCGTGCAGAATTGCTAATGGAAACAGATTTTCTCTTATTTTCGATGAATGGACATCGGTAAGACATAGACGTTACATAAATATTAATGTCCTCTCTGACTAAGAATTTTGGAATCTAGGATTGATTCGTGCTTTTAAAACAATTCCAGCAGAAAAATTTGTTGAGCTTGTGAATGATAGGTTAGATGATTTTGAGCTTTGGATGAAGAATATTGTAGGTATTACCACTGATGGCGCTGCAGATATGACAAAGGTTGGCAGGTTAATTGAAGCAAATCAGCAGCTATGTTTAGCACGTGGAATTCAGTTGGCTGTTATCAGCGTACTCTACAAAAAACCAATTAATGAGGCCAGTCTTCATAATGAAGAAGATGCCAATGTTACATCTGTTCCCACACCCAAATTTGAAAAAGAGCAGAATTCCACAGATGACGACGAATTAATTGATGAAGATTATGAAAATGAAAGTGGTTTACTCATAATCGCCACTGAAAATGATGATAATAATTCTTTTCTGGTACATCAGCAAATGTTACCATTAATTAAAAAAGTTCGTAAAGTGATCAAAATATTTCGAACTTCGCCTACAAAAAATGACAAAATCCTACAAAAATATATAAAAGAAGAGTTCGGGAAAGAATTTTCTCTGGTTTTAGACTCAAGAACACAATGGAATAGTTTGGTGTCTATGATAGAACGTTTCATCAAATTAAAAAATTGCATCAAAAAGAGTCTAATAGATGATCATAATCACCTATTTTGTTTTCAGATGCCGAGTTTGAAACGTTGTCGGATATCCTTTCAGTTTTACTTCCCATTTAGCTTACAGTTGAAGCAATCTGTCGACAGGATGGAACTTTGTTATCTGCAGATGCTGCTATTCAATTTATGATGAAATCAATAACTGAACATCCATGTTCATTAGGTTATGAATTGAAAGCAGCTTTAAAAGTACGTATTCTTGAAAGACGAACAAAAATTTCAAGTATTTTGCAATATTTACATGATACAAACTGCAATGAAAATCCAAGCGATGATAAAGTCGATAAAGATTATGAATTATTTCCGATCATTACCAAAGCTGCAATCGCAAAAGTTATTGTTCTACAGATACAACGTCTGGGTGTGGCCAACTTGCATTATGAAACTGCACCTGTAGCAACAACATCTACTTCAGCCAACGTTTAAAATTCAGATACAAATATAATATTCAATGTCGATGATGATGAAAATGATCAAAGAAATGAAATATCTCTGAATTTACAAGAAAAGTTGGAGAGGGCAATATCAAAATAAATTTGCACCAGATTACCTGAACGTGGAATATACCAAATTAAAAATGATCTCACACGCTCAATAAAAAAAGAAATGTCATTTTTTGAGACAAATGGCTTAAGAGGCAAATACTTAACTTTATTATATAATTATTTACTAAGTATTCAACCGACCAGTGTAGAATCGGAGAGAGGTTTTTCGGCAGCTGGCTTAATCTGCACCAGAATTCGGTCAAGGATGGGAGATAATTCGCTCAACAATCTATGTTTTCTGAGGTCTTATATCAACAACCAACTACAGAAAAAGTAGAACCCTAAAATTTTATGTCTTCTTCCTTTTCTTATAATTAATATATATAACTAACATTTTACTGAATTTTATTTTTCCATTTTTTATTCTTTAAATAAATAAATTTAGTTTTTTTAATTGACAAGTTTTTAATTAAATTATTTATTCATTCGTATTATTATAGGAAAAATAATAATACCAATATTAATACCGGGATCCCGGGATTACAAATTTTCAATACCGAAATACCGGTATTGGATTTTTGGTCCTGTATTTCCAACTCTAGCACAAAGGGCTTGCTGATGTATTATACAGTGATAACTTATGAATTCAAGATATTTTTGATCTTTTTTACATAATGCAATAAAACCTTTATGCATACCAGTTTATGATGGAGCTCCATCAGTAGTGATACTTACCAATTTATCCAAAGATATATTATTTTCATCTATGAAATCCTTAACGATTTGATAAATATCCTGGCCACATAAATGTCCTTCAAGGTTAATACTTTTAAAACGTCTTCTCTCACGTCGAAAGTGTTAAACACCATACGCACAAAAATAGCCAACTGAGCTTTATCAACCACATCTAAACTTTCATCAAGTTGCATCGAAAAATAAGAACACGTATTTAGATCGGTTTTTAACTGAATAAATGTATCAGAAGCCATCGAGTCTACATTGCGCGTGACAGTTTTAGCTGATAATTGCAGTGAAGCTCTAGCTGTCATAATGTCAGATTTGTTTTTGAAATTGTCGAACAAGAATCGCCAGCTTCTAAGAATGCTTGTTTTAAATATTCACCGTCTTCAAATGGTTTTTTTAATAGCCAAAACTTTGCAGACGCGAAAGGATGCTAGAGTAGCCGCTTCATTTTTGCTAGCTTGCTTTTTGAAGAAAGTTTGTTGATAAATTAGACTTTTTTAAAGATCCTCAACCTTCTTCTTTCTGATTTCACTATTAAGAGGAAACCTTGTGCTTTCCTTTTCATGTTTCGTGTTAAAATGTCTTTCAAAGCAAATATATTTCTCATTTACACATAAAAAAAAACTCTAATTCCCATTCTTCATTAAAATGATAATTTTTTCTTTTTTTCGCCACGGTTCCACCCTCACTCATGTCATAATTCTTTTTAATAATTTTATATAATAAATTAGTTTTAATTTAAATTCTCAACGCATTCTTTAACATTGTACTTAAAATTGTACTTTAATCTCGTTTACTTATTTTAAGAACAAAAACACAAGCCTACTATAATCTAAAATCGTGAACGTAACTTTTTTAAAATTTGAAATTTAAAAAAAATATTTAGTAAGAAATATTTTAAATTCAAAAAAAATATTTTTATACACACAGAAAAAAAATTTTCAAGTACTCCGCGATCGACTTGAAATCATTACACGATCGAACATTTGCTGACCCCTGGTTTAGCCGAACTAGCCATACGAACAATAATAGATCTTATTACAGCAACATTGGCAGGTGGATGCGAAGAGAGAAACTGGCACGAACTTCTACCTAGAATAGAGTTCACTATAAATAGCAGTCGACAAAGTGCTACAGGTTTATCACCATTTGAAATAATTTATGGACGGAGTGTTAACCTACACTCTAACCTGAAACAAGCAGAGATATCAAGAAGCGAAAGAATGGAAGACGAGAGATTTAACTCGATGAGAGTTATGAATAAGACAAAGAGGGCACTCGTGTTTTCGAGGTGGGGTAGGAGGTACTCGTACGTAAAGAGCCGCAGAACAGGCACAAGAATGGTATGCAATACGATGGGCCATATAAAATCATCAGATTTCTATCACCTCATCGAGTCGAACTACCTTCACAAGAAGTAACGAAAGAAAGAAGAATCGAGTGGCTGAAGAAGTGGAAAAAGTCTTAAGAGAGGAAGGGTTAGATATCTTTTTGTTTTAATAATTGGAGTTGGCGGTTTTTGTGAAAAATTAAAAACTTGTTATTTAAAAATCCTCTGATTAAATATATATTGTTGGTTTACAGATTTTTGCTGAGAAATTTAAAGATGGATTTAAAGTTGGATTTAACTACCCTAATTACATAGAAAATTAACATAATTTACATAAAACAACTTTTCCGATAATACCCAGTATATGTTGATGATTTCCCTTATTGTCACCCCCAATAAGTTCCAATAAGTACACCAGAAACCACTCAGATACGTTTCCTATAATATAAGAAGAAAATCAATAATATTACATTATAGAAACATACATACTTACTTTGATTTCACGCTGATGTTCTCATTAATAGTGCAATGAGATATACCTTACACTATCGAAATTTAAAATAACCAAATACTACACACAAACACAACACATACTAAAAACACATACAAACCTTCGATTCATAGAAATGCGCCGCTGAGACACGTTTCTATAATAACTTTATTTTAGACAATTTTTAGAAAAAAAATGATCACTGAAAATGTTTTCCAAATATAATTTTAAAGAAACTATTGTGATGAAAATGACGAAATATCATCGTACGAATTATTTTTTAGTTGAAATTTAGTTAAATATTCATTAGAATTTTTGATATTTGTTTTAGAAATATTTTAGAAAAATACATTTTTGGCGATTGATTATTTAATTATAATTAATTATTTAATTATAATTAAAAATATATCTGACTTACATTATATCAAAAAAATTCCAAAATAATTATAAAATAAATTTCATAAAATTCCTAAAAACATGAAAATTTATTAAAAAATAATTTATAATACAAATATTGACTAAAAGTAATATTTAAGAACTTGAATGATTATCTCATATCGATATGGATCAAAATTCAAGACTTAAAATTTACTTAAAATCAAACCTAATTTTAAGTCAATGAATTTTTCATTAATTTGAAAGTTTTCATATTTGATTTGATGTTTAAAAGAGTAATACATCATTTTAACAGTTGATTTGAATTTGAAAAAAATTAAAAATCGTCATATTACGATAAATTAAAAGTGAAAACCATTGAATCCATCGAAAGATCTTTAAGATCAGAATCAACGGAAAAACCGTTGATTTACCATCCGAAAAGAAGTAAATCAACAGTTGTAATTTTTGTGTGTGTAGTTTTCAAGTTTTTCTGTTACGATTAAAAATTTTAGTGCACCTCTCCGGGCCCCCTTTTAAAACCGGGCCCCGGTAAAAATACCCGTCTCCCCTCTCATGGGCCCTGCTTGTAACATAGAGTCAACGATCTTAAATTGACTATTAGTATAAGAAAGACATAAAAGACATAAGACCTCATGTATAAAATATCATTGAACTGTCATCAAACTGTCAAAAATGCACACTACTATTGTTATATCTAAAGCGTTCTTTTTTACGGTTCGTTGAATCCCAATTTTCTCGGTGATTTTCAAATTTATATTATAATAGTTAATTTCTTTATTTTTAGGGAAAGGAGATTAAACAAAATGTATTTGTTCCAACAAAATTAAAGTTAAGGAGATAATTTTATTCACCCTGAAAACTTTGCAGTGCAATTAAAAATGCCGTCAATTAAGATTCATTCCTAATTTTGATATTTTTGGATGAAATATTTTGTTTTATTTAAAACTTTTTGATTTTTCAATCAAATATTTGTTTGTTTTATTGTACTGTTACTTAGTGACGCATTTTAGTTTTATTAAAAAATTTTACATTAGCTTTTTTGAAACTACTATTTCTAATTATCACTTTTAATAAAAAATTTAAAATATGTGGATTTTAACTTTTGGCATTTATATCTTTGGATGTCTGGCATAATGTTTACTGTTGGAGGCGTGAATTAATCAAATTCCCACTAGAATATTTGCAAACATAAATTTTCATTAAAATAAGAGAAAGATAAGGGGAAATAGTTGATAAAGTTCCTAGATGTCCATTTTAGTTTCAGTATTATTCTCTTCCAGCGATTTTTAAATGTGTTTACAATAGGGAGATACGCAATCATCTCAGCTGGGGACCACTTACGGCAGCCCTATGGCATCTTATTTCTGAATCACAAACATTTAAGAAATGTAACAAAAATTCAATTGAAGTAGGAATCTCTGATTCTCTGTCATCAATATGGATTAAAGAGCTTAAAAGAGAAGTGACAAATATCAAGAAAAGAGATAATGACAAAAGCCATTAATAAATTAGAAATTATGTTCTTATTATCATGAAATCCTGAGATTTAGTTTAATTTTTGTTTAATTTCTTTGAACATTTTAGAAAATATAATTTAAAAAATATATTAAAAGATGAAAACTTTGTAAAAATTATTAAATAATTAAATTTTGTTTAAATTATCAAATTTTATGATAATGAGGGTTTTTTATAAAGGTGATTTGTAATGTATTATTTATTCTATTTTTATAAGTGCAATAAAGTGATGATTACTTGGTAGCAGCATTTATTAAATTTAAAAACAATTAAAAGATATTTTATTAATAAAAATCGCCATTCATACATCTTTTTCACTATATATTTCGATAGCATCACTATCATCATCAGGTTACCTACATTCACGACGGATGAAAAACTATACTATAATATATAAACAAAATATAAAATCTATAAATTTTAAACATGGTGAAAGGATTGGTTTACCGATCATGGTGCTTATCTTCCACTTTTAAAAATTCAGTATAAAGTGTAGATAAATTATTTGAATTACTGGTGAAGAATGGAATCACAATAAAGTCTGTATGAGAGAATTAGGAATGTCTGATTTTAAAATCTTATCAAAAAACTTTGATAATTGTTTTGAGCTTGTGATATGTGAAGCATTATTGATAAGAACTTTAAATCCTAAATCAATGTGCAGAATGCAGTGAATACGTGTGTGTTGAATGTTTTTAATTAAATTTTTGTATGTTGATGTATATTGAATAATAGTTATGTTAAATAATTAAAAATATAATTAAAATAATATTTTTTAAATAATTTTAAGTTTAAATATTATTGATTATTGAAAATTATTTTAAAAAAAAAATAATTGTTTAAAATTTTTATTCATAATTTAAAATTTATAGATTTTATAATTTGTTTATAAATTATCAATATAGTATAGTTGTTCATCGTGAATGTAGGTAACCTGATGATGATAGTGATGCTATCAAAATATATAGTGAAAAAGATGTACGAATGGCGATTTTTATTAATAAAATTTTTACCGTGTTTATTTAAGAATTAAAAGATAATTTAAGCCTTTTGCTGCGAATAATATATTTAATACAAATGAAAAAATTCCTTGTCAATTTCAAGACTATCTTAAAGAACTATTTTATAATCCAAAATTTTGTATTAAATCTTTTCAAAATTATGAAACCTTTCATTAAATTACAACAAAGTATTAACATTTTAAAGTTAAGTTTAATTTTAATCTATTTTAAAAAATTAAGATTTCTAGTTATAATAAATGAAGTTTTTATAATGTTTGAAAATAATGAGTGGTAAATAAGAATAATTGTCAACTCAAACAATAGAATTTAAAACTATACAAAATGACATCATTATTTATTCACACTCAAAACACCTAAACCAATGTTTTTTTCAGCCAAATTTTATGTACACATTTAAAATATATAAATTATTAATATATACGTACGGAACATTACGCCTAGCATGTCAGGGTAGTCAACTACCAGCACATTCAAAACGTATTATAAATATATTACAAATATGCGAGCATGACAATGCGTCATTGGCACTATAACCAAATTAATTAATGTATTCACTAACAACATTATATATATTTACAGAGGCCCCCCACTAGTTGGATTAAAACCGCCCACCACGACGATCAGCTTGTAAATATATATTAATTAAGAGATAAAGAGGGCCCCCCAACCCTATTATATTTAATTTACAAAATAATGTTTTTAAAGGGCTTCTCCGCCAGTTTCTCACTCTTCTGAATTTTCTCTGGAATTTGTCGGTAATCTAGCATTATTATTATTATAACTATTAGTATTATTATTAATTATTATTTATTAGCATTATTATCATTATTATTATTTTTAAGATTTTATTCTGAGAACAAATTCTAATAATATCAAGAAATTTGTATTTATTTTTTCATTTTAATTATTATTATCAATTACTTAGTTGGCGAAGTCCTAAACAAAGAAATCTATTCAACATTGAACCATCTAATAAAACAGAATATGAGCATCCTTTAAATTAATTAATAAAATATTTTTATTAGGATAAAGAAATAAACCTAGTTCTTTCCGAATTTCATTTATATATCCACAGGTAATGACAGTAAGTTGGATTCATCTATAAATTTATATCACATTATTTATTATTTAAAGTTAAACTATCCATTAATGACTGAGATAGAGTTTCACAAACAATAAACTGGATAGAAACGAAAGAATTTTCAAAAAAGCCACTAAAATTTTATCACAAATAATATTAAATAAATAATTTTGAAATTCTGTTCTAAAATAGAATTATAAAATTAATTTATATACAAATTAACTTTACCTTGAATTTAAAAAACTAACTATAAAATTTGCTTTTATATTTAAACAAAGTTTTAAACAAGTTATAATCAAATTATTTTTCGTAAAATAAATATTATTACTTGAAAATAATTTTATTTGTTATTGGAAATTTAGTTTTCTTATATAAATTATTACCAAAAATTTAATATCTTTATAAAAATATTTAAGCATAAGTAAATAACATTAATTAAATTAATCTTGATTTTAATTTATATCAATTCATTATTTCACTAACAACTAGTTACCGTTTACTTAGTACAAGTTATCAACAACATCAACAACCGGATACCTACAACTAGATACCAACAACCTGTTACAAACTATGTATTACAAATGGCTACCAAGTACTAACAATTAGACACTAACAACTAGACACTAACAACTAGTTACCATTTACTTAGTACAAGATATCAACAACAACAACAACAACCGGATACGTACAACTAGATACCAACAACATGTTACCAACTATGTATTACAAATGGCTACCAAGTACTAACAATTAGACACTAACAACTAGTTACCGTTCACTTAGTACAAGATATCAACCACAATAACAACAACAATAACAACTGGATACCTACAACTAGATACCAACAACCTGTTACCAAATAGGTACTAACAACTATCTACTAAGTACCAACCTAAATTCAATCACCGACCAAGTATTTTCAACTACTCACTAACAACTAGTAGTACTAAGCACTTACAACTAGGTATTAACAAATAGATTTAAAAGAAACGTATTCTTCATTGAAGAAAATGATAATCATTGAATGAAAATAATAATAATAATAATAATAATAATAATAATAATAATAATAATAATAATAATAATAATAATAATAATAATGCAACTGTTTGACTGAATTCAAGGTACTTGTAAGATTTCAAATAACTAGGTAAAAATTGATGAAATTATTGTAAAAATAACATGTAAAAAAATGTAAATTATTCAAAACATAGTAAATAAATATCATAAAAAATTAATTAATGGACAAGAAAGAACTTGAAATTATAGTCATTGATAATTCAATAAATATTTATCTTAAATACTAATCATTCAAGTAATTAATAAAGTAATTTTAATGATTTTTTAAAAGTATTTTATGACATGTGTACTCAAATTGATTGACTGATTGGTCAAATTATTCATTAAATTCAGTATAAATTCATTACAAATTATCAAAGTCATCAATCTAGACTAAAAATATCTAAATAATTATCATTAATTTCCAAGGGAAACTGATATAAGTCCACTAATGATAACATCTAATAAACCAGTAAATTCATTTATATGACAATATTTTACCATTCTTTTTATATCCAAGTGAATTCTCCACTAAAATCATCTAAAAAGCCTCAAATTACCTTAAAATATCTATCCATCTTTAAAGATTAATATTTTATCGATAAGTATCTGTAAAAGAAAAATATCTAACTAATAAGATTTATTAAAATCTATTTAAATGACTATAATTCTAACCCCTTTAACTTTGATTATCTAATGATTACAAATATTTCACTATAAAACATCTAAAATCAAGTAAATTAAATTGGTCATTATCCTCAAATAATTTATAAAATCATTTGATAAAACCAGTTATAATTACAAAGAATTGAATTTTTGTTCCATCACTCTACTAGAAATTTAAAATAAATATTACTGTACAATTCACTTTTAACTGAATATATCCCCCTTAGAATATTCCCACATTAACCGATCCCTCACCAAATAATTCTACCCCCCCCCCTATTTATATCCAACCGACTATATCTCTAAAGATTCATGAAATTCCACCCACTTGAGGTCATATCACCCTTTAATATATCAATTCTTTAAAAACCTTTGGAAAATGTGAAAAATCGATGAATGAATTTGATCAATCAATGAGAAAATATAATCTCTAGTTAGGTATTTGATGGTAAATGGGGTGAAATATTTTGTTGATTTGTAGAAAATACTGATTTTATTAAATCTTGATCTGGGATGCTCTTATTATATATATATTATTTATTTAGATATTACGATATTTCATATATGTATGTTGGGTGGCGATAAAAATTAATGAAAATTCATTTTTTTGAAAATTTTTCACATTTTCCAAGGGTTTTTAAAGAATTGATATATTAAAGGGTGATATGACGTCAAGTGGGTGGAATTTCATGAATCTTTGGAGATATAGTCGGTTGGATATAAATAGGGGGTAGAATTATTTTTTAAAATAGATTAAAATTAATCTTACAAAGTTTTTAAATTATGTTTTTTAAAATAATATTTAAGCTATATGTTTTATTAAACTTAAGAATTCTAAATTAATATGTTATTCGAATTAATTATGAATTAGTTGCAGAAATTAGTAGGTTTTAGAGGTACATTAACATGTTATCAATTTATATAATATTGAGAAACCCAGTTGAGAAATAAAAAAACTTTAAAAATAATATATTTATCAATAGGATTTATTATTTTCAATAATAATTTATTTTTAAGTTCATAAAACCGAGAGAAATTTTATCTAATAATATTTACTGTACAAACAGAAATTCGAATTGATATAAATATTTAATACCCTGATATAAAATCTCACATACCCCAAATAAAAAAATGAACAGTTTTGCGTACAGTGCTAACACATATAGTTACCTAGTCATCGGTATGTTATTACTTTGTTGCAATTTAATGAAAGATTTCATAATTTTGTGGTAATTTAGTGTAAAATATTTATTAAATTGCTGCCATTCACAGAAATAATTTCCCACTTGATTGCAACTAAATGAATACTTTATAACATTATTGTAATTTATTGAAAGAGTTCGTGATGTTGTTTTGATTTATTGTAATATTTTTATTAATTTTGTAACCATTAACTGAAATAATTTATTATTTTACAATAATTAGTGATTGAATATAGTTTAAAATACTGAAATAGAAAATTATTTAATTATGTAATGAATTTTACAGTTTTGATATTACTCATATGCAATAAGGATGCAATATCAGTGCATGATTTTGATTGGTTGGTATGTGCTTAACCTCTATGACTCGTATGTATTGAATAATAATATTAATATGTGCGTGGTTTAATATATGTATACGCATGTGTTTGGGTTTGTTGTATTAGCATTTTTTACACTAAGGTCTGTGTGTTACTTGTTGATTCTAAATAATTTCCTACCCTTACTCGATTTATTGATAAATATTTTTGTAACTAAACAATAAAGATGAATGAATGAGAAAGATTTGTTTAAAAAGGTGTGTAAATTTCAAACATGTTGTACTAAAAATGAAATTTTGATTACATCATAGTCTCATTTAATAGAAAATTTAATTTCAAGTATATTGACATAAAAAAATCCTTATAAAAAATTAAAATTTATGATGTAATCAACGATTTAAAAATTATTACATAATCGACGATTTAAAAAAATCAAATTATTACGTAATCAATTGACTTATATTTGATCTAGACATATTTCATGACCTTGAATTTGAAAGTGTCCTGGACTCCTCACTATATACTACTAAATGTATATGAGGTAACTAGGAACCAGTAATGAGAATACTGTTTTCGACAGGAATTAATCGAGATAAAGTTATCACGGCAATGACGTATTTAAGCGTGAGGTATTAACAACTTTTAAGGACGAACCCGGAAGAACAAATAGAACAAGTAGCAAAAGTAATGTATCAACGGCTAAAAGTGGATGCAATGCCATGGTTAAAGATGAAATGGAATGGAAAATATTGTATGATGAAACTTTAATAAACAATAATAAAGAAAGTGTGTTAGCGGAGATGGATGACACTGAGGAAGTAGTAAAACAGTTAGTGGATAAAACTATAAAAAGTCAAATAACGCAGAAAGGAATATAAGAAAGGTTTCTTTACTAAGACCATGTCTATTATTTGTTCTGTTTGGTTTTGAGTTTGTTGAGTGTTTTTGTTTCTTAGAATGCTTTTTATTTGGGTATTGGTGGTTCTTTATCGATTGTTTTTATCTTGTTTTTGTTTTCATATTTTAAGTTTGGTAGGTTTGTATTGTGTCCAAGAATTGATTGGCTAGGACTTTTATTGTTTAAGGTTGAAGGATTGTTTCGTAATCCTATTAAGTATTTCTGGCAATTTTTCTAAGCAGTTGTTGTTATTATTCGTTTTTGTTCGAATTGCTTGTTTTATTGATCGGTGTAATCTCTCCACTTTTCCATTTGATTGTGGGTTGTATGCTGTTGTTCTGATTTTGTTGATGTTATACTTGTTGAAAAGTCTTTTGAAAATGTCGGATTCAAACTGTCTATCCTGATCGCTGATTATTGTTTTTGGACAGCCATACCGTGCGAAGTTCTAATTTACTGCATATTTTTGCTGCTGATATTTTCGGTCTATTGTAGTTAATAAATACTTGTGTTTATTATTTGGTGGTAGAGGACCGACTATGTCGATATGTATCGTTTCGAAGGGTTCAGAACTTGGGAATTCTACAATTGTTGTTTTGAATTGTTTTTTGTTGTTATTTTATTCTTTTGACACTGTGGGCAATTTTTTACGAATGTTTTCACGTTCCTTCTATTTTTATTTTGATGATTCTCTTTATTTTGTTCAGTTCGTTGAGAGCTGCTTGCATTTCGCTACATTTTGGTATGCATTTGTGATAGAAGTTTATCATGCCAAGGAAACGTCTTAGCTCTTTTGTTGTATTGGGTAACGGATAGTTTTTGATTGCTTTGATTTTGTTGTCTAATGGTTTTGTTCCGTTTTCGTTTACCAGATGTCCCAAAAATTTTATTTCTGTTTTCAAAATTTCACATTTTTTTATGTTAATTTTTAGTTCATGTTTCCTTAATATTTCGAACACGTTTTTAATGTTTTGTATATGTTCTGTTTTGTTTGCTGATGCTATCAAGATGTCGTCTAGGTGTGCGACTGTGTTTGGTTGATTTCGAAATATTTGGTCCATAAAGCGTTGGAAAGTGATTGCTGCGTTTTTTAATCCAAAAGGCATTTTGTTATATTCGAAAAGTCCTATGGGTGTGATGATTGCTTTTTTCTTTATGTCTTCCGTTCTGACAGGAATTTGATGATAGGCTTCTTCTTAGTCTATTTTGCTGAAAATTTTGGGTTTGTTTAATCTGTTAATGATGTCGTTTATTATTGGAATTGGGTATTTTTCGGCTGTTGTGATATTGTTTAATACTCTGTAGTCTCCGCAGGCTCGCCATTCGCCGTTTGCCTTTTCTTTAAGCATGAGAGCTGATGACCAGTTTGAGTTTGAGTGTTTGACGATTTGGTTTTCTAGTAGTTCGTCGAATATTTTCTTAGATATTTCGAGTTTATTTTTGTCTAATTGTCTGACTTTTGTATGGAATGGATTTTCTTTGCTAATTATTATGCGTTCGGTTATGCATTTTCTGTTATTGTTTGCCTCTAGTTTATTAGTTATATTTGGTACATTTTGTATTAGTTTTACGATTTCATTAGGTATATGCCAGTTTGTTTCTGTTTTAATTGTTTTTGTTTCACCGTGTTGGGCTGTTATTACTCCGATGTCACAATTGATTTGTTTCTTGGATTGTTTATTTTTTGTTGTATATGTTGTTTAAATTGTTTGGTAAGACTTTTCCATTCTTGCAGTCGACCAGTGATCGAAGTTTGAGAGGAAATCTGCTCCTAAAATGACTTGTTTGACTTCAGCGATAGTGAATTGCCAATTGTATTGTTTGTTGTTGGGACATATTGTTAGTGTGGAGGGCATAACACCAAACCCAGATCAAACTAATGCAGTGAAAAAGGTTCCAGTCCCAAAAACATTACAACAAGTGCAAGGATTTTTAGGTTAAACCGGGAACTATCGTAAATTTATACAAGACTATGTAAAAATAGCAGCGCCGATGATAGAATTAACAAAAGGAATAAAAACCAAGGGATAAAGTAAAAATGTATTAATAGTACAAAGTATTAACGATAAAATCAATAAACCACAAAAGGAATGGACAGCAAAACATGAAGAAGCTTTTGATCAACTAAAAGAAAAATTAGTAACTGCACCAATATTAAGATACCCAGACTTTAAAAAACAATTTATAGTTATTACGGGCGCCAGCGGGAAGGCCGTAGGGGCAGTTTTAGGACAAGAAAAAGAAAAAGGTATAGATTATGTAATAGCTTATGCAAGTAAAACATTAAAAGGTGCACAGTTAAGATATTCAACAATAGAAAAGGAATGTTATGCCATAGTTTTTGCGCTAAAACAATTTAGGCCATACATATATGGAACAGAGGTAATTATTAGAACAGACCATATACCATTAGAAGTGCTATGGAAGCATAAAGATACATCAAGCAGATTATTGAAATGGACAATGAAGATACAAGACATGCATATTAAAATTATATATAAACCCGGAAGGATTAACTGAAATGCGGACGCATTATCAAGAATCCCTGAGTTAGAAGTGTTAGGGATATTTAAATAATTAATTTATAAATAAAATATATATTATATTATAAGAAAAAGTATAAAAGCTGGCACGCATAATTATCATTATTATTTAATTAATTAATTCGCCATTTAAATCGGGTGTTTTAATAATACCAGATTTGGGCAATATTTTGTATTTTGCATTTTGTATTAAAAATAAATATTTCTAGATTAATTATTGGTTATTATTAACAAGAAGTATTAGGATTCTCATCCGTTACAACATTAATATCTGTTTGCAAGTCACTAAATAATTCCATAAATTTTATTCAATAACTTTTACGCTCAAAAACTTGTCTTTCTTAGTTTTGTTATTTAAACAAATTTCAATTTTCCTTTTAAAATATTTTTCGATAAAAATATTTTTTAAGAATGCTAAATTTCAGTCTTCTTTTTAAAATATTTTTTTTAAATTTAACAAAATTTCTAATTAAATCTTTAACAATCTATCAACTTCCTCATAATGGCAATTTTTTAGTGGCTGTGGAATTAGTTGCCGAATTCGACTCGTTTTTAGCTGGCCATATTGAAAAATATGGAAATCCAGGAAAAGGAGGTACATCATATTTATCGTCAATAGTTTTCGAAGAAATTGTAATATTGATGGCCGAAAAAGTAAAACATCAAATATTTAAGGAATTAAGAGAAGCAAAATATTAATCAATTAGTGTTGACTCCACTCCTGACATATCACATACTGATCAAGTTGCTTTTATTATTCGATATGTAAAAAATGGAGTCCCCGAGGAACATATTATGAAGTTTTTGGAAAATGTAGCGCATAAAGCTGAAGAATGGAGATAGAAATTATATAATTTTTAAATGAAAATAAAATTGAAATAAAAATTGAGAGGACAATCATATGACAATGCTAGAAACATGTCTGGAATTTATTCAGGACTTCAAGTACGAATTAAGAAAATCAATGAATTAGCTCATTTTATACCTTGTGCAGCACACTCAATGAACTTGGTTGGAAATTTTGCAGCAGATTGTTGACGAGATGCAGCATCCTTATTCCATTTTTTACAAGAATTCTTTAATTTCTTTTCTTCTTCAACAAGTCGTTGGTTAGTGTAAACTACAACTTTAAATAGGCGAACCATAAAATATCTTTTCGAAACAAGATGGTCTTGTCGGTATGATGCATGCAAAGCTCTGTAGGAAAACTGGGCGGGAATATCCGAAGCTTTAAAAAATATCACTAGATGAAATAGTATCTTCTCAAGTTAGAAGCCAAGCTCAAAATATTAACAAACAGATGAATCGTCTCGAATGTTCTTCTATGATGACATTTTGGAAATCTATTTTAGAACGCTTTATTGCTACTAGTTTAAAGTTACAATCCATTGAAAATGATTTATCAATTATTGTTGAGCAATACAAATCCTTGATTGAATTCGTAAATTCAATGTCAAATTTATATGAAATCTAAAGCCAAAGAAATATCTTTTGTTAAAAGATTTGAAAGAAAACGTGGGAGAAAACGGAAAATGTTTCATGATGAAATTGAAGAATCGGAATTACATAGCAATCAGAATTTTAAAACCAAAACATTACATGTTATAATTTCATGTCTTAGTGAAGAACTGAAAAAGAGGCTGAAGAATATGAATTAATTTACAAATATTTTGTATTTTTAAACAATTGAACAAAATACCAACCTAAATTAATATTAGAAAATGAAGAAAATTTACACCAGATACACAAGAATGATTTAGAATCTAAATTAATAAATTGACCATGTATTATTTTATAACATTTTTTATTACAACATAATGTTTAAATAAGAAAACAAATATTTGACATAAAGGATAAAAGTATATTCATTACACATTCTTAGGTAGGTCAGACTTTGTGTTAGATAATTATATGTGGAGAGGAGGTAAAGTTAAGGATCGCCCCAGGTGCCACATAATTCAATTCTACTGACAAATTAATCAGTAGTTTATTCTTTTCACATTTTGATTTCGATATATAAATGTATTTTATCACTGAATAATTTATATTTATATTTAATTTAAAAATTTTATGACAGGATAAAAGAATTGATTACTTCAAGAATATGATGATGAGATAAAGGGTGACCCTTGCTAGTAAAAGCTATTCTAATTCAACTTCATGATAATCGCAGTTGAGATTATCAAAATTGGCCCCTAATCAGTAGGATTGATAATATTTATGATTATAATATTATATTATGAGAGAAATTATATTAATGGAATGCAAATATGTAAAATTGGATAAAAAAGAAATATTTCAAAAATCGCTGGAATGGAAGAATCGAACCACTTCGGTGTCAACCGACCACAGGTTTGAAACCTGCACCCCGGACCGCCGAGGCTCATTAAAACATTTATTAATTATAATAAATTTGATATTTCTATCTACAATGGGACAGTGCTCAGCATGGAGCACGCCTTTCAAGAAAATAACAAGAACAAAAGAGTCAGAAAGAAATCGATCATAATTCAATGTATTGTTCGGGATTATTTCGACTCAGATGTCAATGTCAATTTTCTGATTTGTCCCAGGCTCGGATGTTTCTCAGTCATCGGTTGTTTTATCCGGCTTTGTATATTGGAGTGTTCAATTACATTAGATTTCATCAGTCATTCAACCTGCAGTCTCCTCCCAGTTCTGGTGTTGAGGATCTGAACCTTCAATACGCAGCATCTAAACAATATCCCTGCAATAGACAAAAAAGGCATATTTACATGTTTATAAATATATACAACGGCCTTTCTTTTGGAGGGATCATCTAAAATTCCTAAATATATACAGAGATATTTATACATATACATCGATATTTAAAATACCTAAAATGACAATGCTTCTGAGATCTTAGAGTAATTTGTTATGGAGATTATGTTAATCAAGGTCTGCTAAAGTGCCAGTTTTGTGGTAGTACCACCGTCTGGCAGAATGTGTGATGTTACTTATCGCACATTCCTTTAGAAGACTGTTTATTTCTGAGCGTTTAACTCCAATTTTTAAAAGGATTTCAGGAGTTGATGACGGAAAAGTACCCAAAGCTCCGATAATACAAGTGTCAAGTTCGACTTTGAAATCAGGTTTGACAACTTGTATTGCATTCTTAAGGGATTCGTATTTGATCAAATTTGAGGAATCAACTAGTTGAAAGTTTTGTACAGAGTCGAGAGGACATTTCATGTCAACTAGAAAGATCTTCCTTTTCAACAAATCAGTGATCATTAAATCCACTCGTTCTTTGGAATTCGGAACAAGTGAACANAAGTCACTAAATAATTCCATAAATTTTATTCAATAACTTTTACGCTCAAAAACTTGTCTTTCTTAGTTTTGTTATTTAAACAAATTTCAATTTTCCTTTTAAAATATTTTTCGATAAAAATATTTTTTAAGAATGCTAAATTTCAGTCTTCTTTTTAAAATATTTTTTTTAAATTTAACAAAATTTCTAATTAAATCTTTAACAATCTATCAACTTCCTCATAATGGCAATTTTTTAGTGGCTGTGGAATTAGTTGCCGAATTCGACTCGTTTTTAGCTGGCCATATTGAAAAATATGGAAATCCAGGAAAAGGAGGTACATCATATTTATCGTCAATAGTTTTCGAAGAAATTGTAATATTGATGGCCGAAAAAGTAAAACATCAAATATTTAAGGAATTAAGAGAAGCAAAATATTAATCAATTAGTGTTGACTCCACTCCTGACATATCACATACTGATCAAGTTGCTTTTATTATTCGATATGTAAAAAATGGAGTCCCCGAGGAACATATTATGAAGTTTTTGGAAAATGTAGCGCATAAAGCTGAAGAATGGAGATAGAAATTATATAATTTTTAAATGAAAATAAAATTGAAATAAAAATTGAGAGGACAATCATATGACAATGCTAGAAACATGTCTGGAATTTATTCAGGACTTCAAGTACGAATTAAGAAAATCAATGAATTAGCTCATTTTATACCTTGTGCAGCACACTCAATGAACTTGGTTGGAAATTTTGCAGCAGATTGTTGACGAGATGCAGCATCCTTATTCCATTTTTTACAAGAATTCTTTAATTTCTTTTCTTCTTCAACAAGTCGTTGGTTAGTGTAAACTACAACTTTAAATAGGCGAACCATAAAATATCTTTTCGAAACAAGATGGTCTTGTCGGTATGATGCATGCAAAGCTCTGTAGGAAAACTGGGCGGGAATATCCGAAGCTTTAAAAAATATCACTAGATGAAATAGTATCTTCTCAAGTTAGAAGCCAAGCTCAAAATATTAACAAACAGATGAATCGTCTCGAATGTTCTTCTATGATGACATTTTGGAAATCTATTTTAGAACGCTTTATTGCTACTAGTTTAAAGTTACAATCCATTGAAAATGATTTATCAATTATTGTTGAGCAATACAAATCCTTGATTGAATTCGTAAATTCAATGTCAAATTTATATGAAATCTAAAGCCAAAGAAATATCTTTTGTTAAAAGATTTGAAAGAAAACGTGGGAGAAAACGGAAAATGTTTCATGATGAAATTGAAGAATCGGAATTACATAGCAATCAGAATTTTAAAACCAAAACATTACATGTTATAATTTCATGTCTTAGTGAAGAACTGAAAAAGAGGCTGAAGAATATGAATTAATTTACAAATATTTTGTATTTTTAAACAATTGAACAAAATACCAACCTAAATTAATATTAGAAAATGAAGAAAATTTACACCAGATACACAAGAATGATTTAGAATCTAAATTAATAAATTGACCATGTATTATTTTATAACATTTTTTATTACAACATAATGTTTAAATAAGAAAACAAATATTTGACATAAAGGATAAAAGTATATTCATTACACATTCTTAGGTAGGTCAGACTTTGTGTTAGATAATTATATGTGGAGAGGAGGTAAAGTTAAGGATCGCCCCAGGTGCCACATAATTCAATTCTACTGACAAATTAATCAGTAGTTTATTCTTTTCACATTTTGATTTCGATATATAAATGTATTTTATCACTGAATAATTTATATTTATATTTAATTTAAAAATTTTATGACAGGATAAAAGAATTGATTACTTCAAGAATATGATGATGAGATAAAGGGTGACCCTTGCTAGTAAAAGCTATTCTAATTCAACTTCATGATAATCGCAGTTGAGATTATCAAAATTGGCCCCTAATCAGTAGGATTGATAATATTTATGATTATAATATTATATTATGAGAGAAATTATATTAATGGAATGCAAATATGTAAAATTGGATAAAAAAGAAATATTTCAAAAATCGCTGGAATGGAAGAATCGAACCACTTCGGTGTCAACCGACCACAGGTTTGAAACCTGCACCCCGGACCGCCGAGGCTCATTAAAACATTTATTAATTATAATAAATTTGATATTTCTATCTACAATGGGACAGTGCTCAGCATGGAGCACGCCTTTCAAGAAAATAACAAGAACAAAAGAGTCAGAAAGAAATCGATCATAATTCAATGTATTGTTCGGGATTATTTCGACTCAGATGTCAATGTCAATTTTCTGATTTGTCCCAGGCTCGGATGTTTCTCAGTCATCGGTTGTTTTATCCGGCTTTGTATATTGGAGTGTTCAATTACATTAGATTTCATCAGTCATTCAACCTGCAGTCTCCTCCCAGTTCTGGTGTTGAGGATCTGAACCTTCAATACGCAGCATCTAAACAATATCCCTGCAATAGACAAAAAAGGCATATTTACATGTTTATAAATATATACAACGGCCTTTCTTTTGGAGGGATCATCTAAAATTCCTAAATATATACAGAGATATTTATACATATACATCGATATTTAAAATACCTAAAATGACAATGCTTCTGAGATCTTAGAGTAATTTGTTATGGAGATTATGTTAATCAAGGTCTGCTAAAGTGCCAGTTTTGTGGTAGTACCACCGTCTGGCAGAATGTGTGATGTTACTTATCGCACATTCCTTTAGAAGACTGTTTATTTCTGAGCGTTTAACTCCAATTTTTAAAAGGATTTCAGGAGTTGATGACGGAAAAGTACCCAAAGCTCCGATAATACAAGTGTCAAGTTCGACTTTGAAATCAGGTTTGACAACTTGTATTGCATTCTTAAGGGATTCGTATTTGATCAAATTTGAGGAATCAACTAGTTGAAAGTTTTGTACAGAGTCGAGAGGACATTTCATGTCAACTAGAAAGATCTTCCTTTTCAACAAATCAGTGATCATTAAATCCACTCGTTCTTTGGAATTCGGAACAAGTGAACAGATATGATCTACTACAACAATCAAGTTGGGATTTTTCATTAATCGATTAGTGATTAATTTCAGACAGTCATCATGTCGCTCTGAACCAAGTGTCAGGTGGACTTTACAAGATTGAATTACATGTGACATTGTCTCTTCCTCAGTTTTACAGCGACGACAAAGTCTTTGACCACCTTTATTGTACGGCTTCGCATTGACTGAGAGGGAGTTTGTGCGAGCTCTGTGTATGAAGTTCCAAGCAAATTCAGAGAGAGCACCACGAAAAATTGCTATGTTTATTTTAGGCGAAAGTCCGATTGCTGTAGCTATAAAGTTGGAGGTATGACTGTTTTCCCCTTTCAAAAGATAGGCATCACAGAGTGCCATGTGCAAAACCTTAGACGTGGTTTGACGTAAGTCAGCAGTGAGAATACATGTGCCACGCATTGCTGTTGTAATATAAAGAGATGTTTCTTGCTTTGTTACAATAAATGCTATTGAGATTTTGTGATATTTTTCAAAAAATGCAATAGCAGTTCTGACTCGCTGGAATCGAGTTTTATTTCCAGAATGGTAAGGTTTAGATTGCTTACCATTGAGCCAGTCAAGACTCTCCTGTAGTGTAGGGTCTTTTATCCCGAGTCGAGGTCCAGTGACAAAGCTCAGAGAATCAGTGTTGATCTTTTTCGCAAAGTCACACTTCGATGTTAAGAGTCGAAAGAAATGTGTTATTGTCTGTGTGTAATATTCGTCATATACGCATGTGAGTGGGTTTATTGTAATATGTTTTAACATCTATTACACTAAGGTGTTACCTGTTGATTCTAAATAATTTCCTACCCTTATTCGATTTATTGATAAATAAAACATGTTGGTTTCTAAATATTTCAATAAAGATGAATGAATAAATGAGAAAGATGTATATTTGTTTTAAAAAATGTGTAAATTCAAAAATGATGTACTAAAAATGAAATTTTAGAATTTTGATTACATCATAGTCTCATTCTATGGAGAATTAAAAAACATTCTTATAAAAATCAAAATTTATGACGCAATCAATGATTTAAATAAATTTTTAAATTATTAGTATAATCAACGATTTAAACAAATTAAATTATTACGCATCGAAAATTAAAACAAAAATTGAAATTATTACACAATCAGTAGTTTAGATAAAATTAAAATTATTATGTAGTCAACCATTAAAACAAAATTTTAAATTTTTAAAAAAAAGTAGTTGGGGGGGGGTCTTTTAAAATTTTTTAAAAAAATATGGGGGGTATCTGGAGGATACATGGATTTGGAGGACACATTACTATCTACTTTTATGATCAATTCTCTATAATAATTATTTACTATAGAGAATTTAAACTATATAGTTTGAATAATAAACGAGACAACACAAATTTAAGGTGATTTACTTATTTGTAACTACTTTATAATAAAAATGACAATAATAAAAAATTTGACAACACCCTACATGTACCATGTTAAAAAATGCAAATAAATTCCAATCGAATGAAGAGAAGTACAAACAGGGCTGAATTAATATATATTTTAGGTCCTAAATGAAATGAAATGAAATTATTTTATTTATATAAAAATGATACAAGGATTTAGATTCCTGATTTTAGATTTTTCAGTTTAATGGTATATAGGGTTGCCACCTCTCTCTCCTGGTTATTGTCTCCGAGTAGACCCAGATCTGAGGTGGCAACCCTAATGGTATATCCGACATTTGGTACAAATAAATTTCAAACGGAATGTATAGAAATTTGTGTATTGCATATCTGCCATTTACCATCAATATTTATTTATAATTCTTTCCTATAAAGATGATTGAACATTAGAAAATATTTAATAAATAATCCTCCGATTATCTTGACTAGCTTTTTCCAAACTTTGGTCCTAAATAAAAATATTTCTTGCATATTTTAATAAAAAACAAATATAATTTTATACTTCTATCAAAGACATTAGACCCCCATCAATTCCTTTCATGTCGAATGATAGATAAATTGTAAAAAGATTGAATATTTCCCGAAAACATTAATAAACAGTGACAAAATTGTCTCCCATGACTAAGGCAATTAAAACTCCATTTTCAAATAGATCCCAAACAAAAATAATTGAATTTATCATCACTTTGTAATTAGTAAACATTATTAATTTTTTGAAAACAAATTTTACAGTTGGAAAATAATTTCAAGCATTTATTAATGTTGGAAATGTTGGAAAATATTGAAATTTCACGAAATCTAAGTAAAAGTTTTTAATTAAAATTTAGTTATTTTAAATCAATTGTAAAAATTGTTTTAATTTGAAGATTTTTAAATTAAACAAAATTGCAATTTTGGTGTGAAATTTTACATTTTGGTTTTTAATTTGTTTTTTTTTGTTTTATTTTTTATTCCACAAAAGAGAATAATTATCAACTAAAACAAAATTAAATATTTTATTTACAAAATTATTTACAACTGAATTAGTTAAATTAGAGACGATTAATAAATAAATTTCGAAACGATGAAATAGATATAATTTTTTTGTAACAGGTACAAAATAAAAACAGAAAGCACAAATACTAAGTGCAAATCAATAAAAACATTAAAATTCAAAAATAATTAAAGTGCAAAAATTAATTAAAAATTAATATTTTACTAAGAAAGAGATATTTAAAAATCACAAACTAAATAACAATTAATGACTTAATGAAAAAAACTGGGGAAATGGGACACATGACCAGTGTGAGAAACTCGGATTGTCAACAAAGTGACTAAATTATTCACAAACAAAATAATAGTAAGGAAAACCCGAGATAAAGAAGGGATCCACCTTTTTAGTGAATTGATGGAATTACCCAAAAATAAATTAATTGAATAGAAGCTTCAAGACAGGAGAAAATCGCTCAAATTGGTATCAAATTGATGTTGTGTCGAAAGTCCGAGGAGCTGTAACCGAAATTAATAATTTCGAGAGGAGTCTGACAATAAGCATATCAAAATGAAAAGTAGATCTAATTAAGACAGCAGTGGCCAAATGCTTTTTTTTTACAAAAAAATGTATGTAACTAATAAAATATAAAATACTAAATTTGCTCATAAAGTTCATATGCAATTTTACAATTTTTTACATAAGTACTACTCGTATATATACATTTACATTTACATAAGTCCATTTAAATATATATTTTTTAGCGAATATTTTTTTCTTATGCTCACATATTTGCATTTTGCATATATATTATATACAATGTATTTTTCATTTTCATATTGAAACTAAACTTTTAAATGTGGTTGACTTTTTATGCGGCTCGCCTGTCTTCAAAAAATTTAGCATGCGGTCTAGATGATGCAAAATGTTAAACACGCACGAATTAAGAGAAAAATATAAAATGTAGAAACGAGTTTGTGTATAAGTAGATATAAGATATAAGATATAATAGATATAAGATATCTCATCGGGAAACGTATCCCTACGCGAGAAAATTGAAAATCATTCTAGTTCTAAAATCGTTTTCAAGTGAAAAAGGCAGTGTCGAAAATTTGTGAATATCAAAAACATCGATATGTTTACTGATTCATAGTCAAGTTTTTTAATAAATACAATATTAATGAAAAAGAAATCAGTTGTGAAAATTAAAAAATTTTTAAAAAAATTTTTATTTTAATAATATTTTGAATAAAAAGAAACTATTTCATTTATTATGCATTTCAGGTCATTTATGAATTATTTTCAAAAAACTTAAAATTTATTACATATTTTTGCATGTCTCCTAAAATGTAATTTTTCACTAATGATTTTGGAAAGATTTCTTTTATGTGATTGTAGTCTTATTGTAGTCTCTCATCCTTTGACTTCAATCAATTTTTTTATCGAGTTCTGAATACCAAACGAATTTTACTTTAAATTTAATTTTTCAATTGTAATTTACATTTTTCGATGTTTTCTTCTATATTTGTCATAATTTTCGCTAATCTAACACATCTTATAAAATTTTGTTTGGTAAACATGAAGTA
The DNA here is from genome assembly GCA_959609185.1 of Schmidtea polychroa. Classification (NCBI taxonomy): domain Eukaryota; kingdom Metazoa; phylum Platyhelminthes; order Tricladida; family Dugesiidae; genus Schmidtea; species Schmidtea polychroa. Next base: position 53,150 of record CAUHTR010000087.1, read on the forward strand.
TGAGATTTTACTTTTGTGTTTTGTTTATTCGCATTAGTAACAAGACAATGTAAACTAGCAACAAATTAAATCAAACTCGCAAATAAAACATCAAGTAAAACATGAGTAAATAATTAAAAAAATTACAAAATAATTAATAAACTCGAAAAATAGAATAAATTATTAATAGAAGCAAATATTATATATAATCACAAAAATCAAAACAAACAAATGTGCTTTTGTGTATATTTTATTATGGAGTTATTATGTTAGATGTATGTATGTTTTTATTTTATTTTTCTTACCAAAAATATATTACTTCTCCTTTATTGTATACGCACATAATTAATGTCTTCATTTCAATTGAGTGTGTATTTTCTCCTACATATAAATTATTTATATATTATTGTAGACCTTGTTTTTTGTCTTTTCAGACCGTAATTGATGACCTTAGGTGTAAACAAATTTGTTAAGTGTATTTGTATGTGGGATTTTTGCAGTATCATTAATCTACTTATATTATAAACACATCAATGGACATTAATTAATGCCTAATTGGAACTTTAATGACTAATGTTGGCATACAAAAATTGCATTACAAATTTTTTCATTGTTTTAACAGTTGTATTGCTATTGTATGTTTTATATATTCTGGTTTGTTGATAGTTTTGTTTTAACGTGGTTAATATTTATTAATATAATTTTTCTATCAGTGTATTATGAACAATATAATAAATTATTAATGATTAATGTAATGTATAAAAGGCTCTATCAAACTTCCGTTTGAAATAGATCAAACGTAATCTAAAAGGATCTAGTTTTCTTTCTTTGAACTGATGTTTTTCAATCATAACTAATATTTCAAAATAAGAAAAATGAATGTTTTTGAAATGAGTTTATAACTATTTCTAAATAATATTAGGAAACCCACTATTGTTATATCCGGCAAGAGTCAGGCTAAACAATGGATTCCTATTGTAACTGTTATCATCCTTGACATCAACTGAGAGTAAATTGCAAGCACTATATTATCACTATAGAGTTTTGTTTTTTCCATTTGTTTTCGAATTCTTTTCTACTTTAACAAAGATCTTAAAATAGACTTGTTTATTTATATCAGAATTGACATTGTTAGGTGTAAATGCATAATTTTTATTATTCAAACCCTTCACTTTGAAACTGGAGCCAAGTTTACTATTTTGAATAAAATAAAGATAATAGCACTAATAAATAATATGATCTATTAATCTGTAAACAATTTTTAGTCACAAAAATTCAAAATCCTTAATATTTGAGTAGTGGAGGTTAGAGCTTATCTACATATATCAATGTAATGAAACAAAAACCCTTAAACACCTTTCAATGACAAAAAATCATTTTTTAAATATGTTTATTATTATTACAATTTTTAATTGTTTAAAAAACCTTATCGATGTTTTTCATCATAAATAACTTGTGATCTTATTGGCATAAGTTTTGTGGAACAACTAAAAGTGATTGCGTAACGGATATGCTACATTTGATATTTTTATTTCCAAAAGCAACGTCATAGACCCATTTAATAGAGAATTTAATTTCAAGTATATTGACATAAAAAATTCTTATAAAAAATAAAATTTTATGGCGTAATCAACAATTTAAACAAAATTAAAATTATTACATATACATTATGCATTTTAAGAAAAAATAGCGAATATTCATAAAATAATGTTTTGAGATTTTTATATTGACTTTTGTAAGTTTATCTGAATATGTAAATTATAGAGAAAAATTAACTTTTTGGTATTAATAATAACATTTAAAAATAAAATTCTTCTAGATCATAGGTTCCCAACCTGTGGTACGCGTACCACTAGTGGTACGAATTGATAATTTTGGTGGTACGCCAAGAGTTTTGTACTTTTAAAAAACTTATATTTTATGCTAAGATAACAAAAAAATTAATCAAGCTATAAATTCGTATATTCTTCTAATAGAACGATACATGCCCAACATATTCAGAAAAATATGCGTAGTTAAAAGAAAAATATTTTTAGTACTAACACGTTCGAACAAATCCAGAAATATACTATTAGGTTTAGTTTTTATTTTAATTTACAAAGCAAGCTGGGGTGTGATAAATTTGTATCCATCTTATTAAGAAATAGTCTATAAGTAAATTATTATTTTTTAGATTTTTCAAAAAGAAAAAAATATTTCTATCCGGATTTGAACCAGCCCCCGAAGTTAAGGTCTTACCAAATTTTTTTACCCATTGATAATGAAAAATTTTGCCGATAACAATGAAAATTTAAGTTCATATAGCGAAGAAGAGGAAATCTTTGGAAAGACAAATTGTGTGCAGAAAAAAAAGCATAAAAAGAAAGAGAAAGTAGCCAGGCTCTATAATCCAGAATACTTAAGCTATGGATTTTCAATTAAATCTGGCTCAGAGTCTTTTCCGATTCCGCAGAGTGTTATCTGTTTCGAAACTTTATCAAATGGATGCATGAAACCATCACTTTTAAAAAGGCATTTCTCAACTAAGCATCCGGAACTAAAAGATAGGCCTTCGGAATATTTTCAAAGGAGGGTTGCGGAACTGGGCCTTCAAAAAGCTTTTATGACATCTTTCAGCAACTTAAACACAAATTATGTTCGGGCTTCATATTTAGCGAGCTTACATATAGCAAAATGTGGAAAGGCACATACAATTGGTGAAACTTTATTGCTGCCTGTTGCTAAAGATATCGTAAGATCAGTATTTGGCGAAAATTCAGCGAAGGAAATCGAAAAAATCTCATTGTCGAACAACACGGTAAAGTCACGAATAGACGATATGGCAAATCAGATAGAAAAAATTTGAATCTGCAGATTAAAAGACTGTTGGTTTTTTCTTTGCAGCTTGACGAAAGTACCGACGTTTCAAATTTGGCTCAATTACTTGTCTATGTTCGATTTGATTTTATGAACGAAATACACGAAGAAATGCTTTTTTGTAAACCTTTGAAAATGAGAACAACATCTAATGAAATTTTTAACATACTTACTGGTTACTTTGCTGAAAATGAAATAGACTGGAATAAATGTGTAGGGATTTGCACAGATGGTGCTCGAGCTATGATTGGAAGCTTATCTAGGGTAGTTACAAGAATTAAAGAAGTTGCTCCGTTATGTATTTCTACGTATTGTATAATTCATCGTGAATCTTTGGCGGCAAAAAATATGCCCGATCCCTTGATAACAGTTTTAAACGAAGCCGTAAAAACGATAAATTTCATAAAGTCTCGAGCACTTAATTTCCGATTATTTTCAATTCTATGCAGTGAGATGGGAAGTGACCATACCACACTGTTGCTGCATACTGAAGTCCGGTGGCTTTCAAGAGGAAAAGTTTTAAGTCGACTATTTGAATTGCGAAATGAGGTAAAAATCTTTCTTAAAACTTCCCAAGATTAATATTGCAACAGATTGAAAAAGGAGATATTTCAATGCTTTGTTCTTTAAGCGCCTTTGTTGATGAAAACAAAATTTCTGTTTCTGAGCAAGTATTGGCCGATATTAATCAACATATCATATCCATGTTACAATCCTTTGTAAAGTATTTTCCGGAAAACGTTATTTCTCAAAATTGGATTCGAAATCCCTTCGCAGATAATGTTAATGATAAGGAATCTTTTATTGATCTAATTAGCGATGGCAATTTAAAAATTAAATTCAATAACTCTAATTTGTGCTCATTTTGGCTTTCCATTCGTAAAGAATATCCTGAATTGTCAAGTCAAGCTATTAAATTTTTAATGACATTTAGTACTACGTATTTGTGTGAAACTGGATTTTCAAAGATGTCAGCGATAAAAAATAAATACAGATCATTGCTTAGTATAGAATCTGATCTTCGTCTCAAATTGTCGAAAATTTCACCAGATATTTCCATGTTAGTTAGGAATAAACAAGCTCAACCATCTCACTAAATAAAATAAAAATATTATGAGCAAAAAATTTTTAGTTTTTTTGTTTGATTTTTTTCTTAACCACAGAAGAAATTTTTTATATATAAAATGCTAGATTTAAAATAAGCCCCCCAAATTTTTTACGTGGTACTCAAAAATTATTTTTATTTTTAGTGGTACGAAACCCAAAAAAGGTTGGGAACCGCTGCTCTACATCATTTATTATTTTTTACCTGTATTTACTAAAGTTGAATTCAATAGCATTTTAGGCATTAAATTTTAAATTTTTATCTGTTATTGTTCCCTCAAAAATAAAAATTTTAAATGTTATTATTCTACAACGTATCAAAAGTTTACATATATTTTTTATAGCGTTCAATTTATTTTTTACTACTTGCTAAATTTCTATATACACCCGGTTACACGTGATACCGTTTTGGTAGTGTGTTTTATAAGTTTAAGGCCATTTTATCACGTCATTTTACATTATATTTTTCTTTGATTTAAAGTAATTTTGATGAAAATGGTTACGTATAAATGTTATGTAATTAATTAATTATTTTTAATTAATTTTTTAATTAATTTTTATAATATTAATAAGTTATTTATACTTGCTTTTTAGGTATGATTTTTCTTATGAAAATATGAATTAAGTAAGTAAATTATTTATTAGTTAATGAAAAAAATTATAATTAAAAAATAAATTCATAATTCATTATTTTATAATTTATATATAGATGTATATAAATTCAAAATGTTTACTTAGCCTTTATTGTACTTTTTGTTTACCGAAATATTTCCCGTGTCACTAAACACTTTATTTCATTATGGGATTGGGCAACAACATTATGGAGGATAATATCTACAACTCCCAAAATACTCTAATTAAAATTTCTCTCAAGTGAAAATAGACTGCCAACAAATATTATGTAGGCATTTTTTGTTTTATTTATTGCAATTGAAATAATTGCAGGTCTCTCATAATATCTGATAATTACTTTGTCTCCGATGAAATGCCTGACTTAGTATTTTTGTTTTATTTTATTTTTTTATTTCCATTCCCATAAATACTTTCAGTTCACTTGACGCTTGTTTCGCCTAATTAAATTAATTTTCGTGAAATTTCCAGAACACTGAATAATATTTTGACAAAAATAACTTCTGAAAAATAATATTTTCTCTTAATTTTTCTTGTAACATTAATATTTTTGTAAAATAATGAAATATGAATAATCAATTTAAATATCAAATTTCTCTAGTTTTCTAAATCGAGAAAATTTAACATAATGCCAACCAATTTTTTTTACAATAAAATTTTGTGTAATCCCAAAATAAAAATACAATAACAATAATAATAATAATAATAATAATAATAATAATAATAATAATAATAATAATAATAATAATAATAATAATAATAATAATAATAATAATAATAATAATAATAATAATAATAATAATAATAATAATAATAATAATAATAATAATAATAATAAATACTGTAAAATCCTTTAATGAATTTTCTTGTTTATTTTCTGACAATAGAATTATTTGTTCAAGTTGTAGATTTGTATGATTTTAGGATGAAAAAAGAGATAATTCGAGAACTAGTGAAGCTAAAAATTAAACATTAATGTGACAGTATTTACAGTGTCTCATACCTAACAAAAATTGACATTATTTAAAAAAAAACTATTGTAATATTTTATTTATTTTACAACTATCTATTTTCATTTGGAAAAGATTAATTTTGATCTTTTTTTAATCATGATCTCACTGTGCTTGTCTATGGTTTATTGATTTCTATGAGAATCATTAATTATTTTAGAATTTCTCTAGGATTTTTAGAATTTTCTCAGAATTTCTTTTGTATATAGAAAATCTATTAAAAATAATATTAGAGTTTTAATATAACTTTGATAATTAATTTCAATATGTTTTGTGTTACTTAATAATTTTATTACCCTTTTTCGAACGGCTACGGTATTACACAGGCAACTGCTCTCGAGAAATGTGTCATATTTCTATTAGTCTGTGAATGCGCGCATATACTAAATAGTTATTCTGACGTGAGAGGTTATGTTATTAGTGAATATTGGATCACTTTATTAATCATTAATATTTCCATAAATTTTTAATGTTAAAAAAATGTCGTGAGAATGAAAACGGCCACTAAGTGATAATGAAATTTAAAGGTTGTTTTCTGAAAGTGATAATGATCATATTTCGGAAGAATTATGTAATAGATCGAAATATAGTAGTAGGTCTGAGGAAAAAGAAATGATAATATGATAATATGATAATAGCCTAATGGCCGGGGAAGATCCTGATAATCAGTCAAATTTGGAAATAGAACTTGAAAGATTTGGAGTAAGTTCAATTTTTACAAATGCTAAAAATAGAATGGCGCAAATAAGGTCATAGGAATGTTATAATAATTTTATACCAAAACGCTTCAATAATGATAATTCAGGTGTTAAAGGCAATACTAGTTTCATAAAAAGGTTACCCAGAATTGAAATAGTTGGAGAATCGAAACCGTTTGTGTGCGGCAGGCATCCAGAAAGGCTAAAAGTTATTTTTAAATCCTTTATATTAAATTCACAGGGGTTGAGTGGAAATGGTACACAATCTTGCGAGAGCTAATTAATCCACTTACAGTCATTCAATCGAACTGAAACTTGGCGAATAAACTTGTAGTCGATAACAATGCGTTTTATTCAGTTTTGGTGTCACACACACTAACACATCAAAGTTGTAGTTAGAGTACTCAGACTTGAAATTTATATATATATATATATATATATATATATATATATATATATATATATATATATATATAAGTGATGACAATGAACTCTTCATGTTGTTGGGTTATTGGGTTGGTGAAATTGTTTGTAAATTCAAACTTTTACGACAGTGGAAGGGAAATTTACAATTATTATCGATTTCTGGAGTAGTGACAAATCAAGATTAAACATATTAACCGTATCAGCAGTAACTTCAATGAAGGTGAATCTCAAAATAAAAAATATCATTAAAAAATTAAAATAAAAAACCTTTCGTAGAGCACATAATAACCCGCATTTTCCAATCTTTTGTAATGCTTTCAAGTAAAAAAAACTCTGGCCAGTTAATATTCAGCTATTTCATGTTATCTATAAAGCATTTTTAATACTTTTAAATTTTCATCAAGAAATGTCTTTTATTTCATATTTTAACCCCTTAAGTATCCATGTCAGTAGATATCATAGGCAAAGTCATACCTTAGCGCAGGGGTCTCAAACTCAAACTGGCCTGCGGGCCGCATTAGACTATTATCATGAGCAGGCGGGCCGCAACATAAATAATTGTTTTCCAGAACATGTGGAGTCTGAAACACCGACGTTAATATTTATTTAATTAAAAACTCAACAAAACTAAAAAACATTTTATTTTAATATTTTAGCATTCATTATGCTGCTTTCTTACATTAAAATACTAAAATTAATGTTACTGTGAAATCAATCCATGTTTTGCCCACTTACCTGGCATCGTTTAGCATCAACCAAGGCATCAATGTTAGGTTTAATGTCCTGTGATGAAACCAGTCTTAGAGATGCTTGCAGATGTTCATCAGTAAGCCTAGATCTTAATGGCGATTTGATAATTTTCATGGAAGAGAAAAATTGTTCGCAAACATACGTACTTCCAAACATTGCTATCATCCTTGCAGCAGCAAAAAGTAACATAGGAAACCTTTCTTTTGAAACAAACTGATAAAATTCTAGAATTCCAACATCTGAATACTTTTGCTTCAATATGGAATCACACTGAAGATCTACTAATTCCATCTGCAGTTCCTCTGCTATATTTTCAATCTCAACGGCGAATGGTGTTGCAAAAAGCTGAAAATGTGGTTCAAGTGCCTTAAAATCGTTAAAACGTAAAACAAATTGTTGATGCAAATCTGAAATTATATCTGCATATTCTTTCAGGGATTGGTTTTCGACTTTTCCTAAGGAATTCAAAGTTGAGAAATGGGCTAAGTTGCCTACAATAAGCTGTCTTTGAAATAAAGACAATTTGACTTTGAATGATTTAACACTGTCATACATCTGTGTAATGACTTGTCTTTTGCCCTGAAGTTTTAAATTTAATGCATTCAAATGACCAGTTAAATCTGTCAGAAAGGCAAGGTCGCAAATAAACTTGGCATCAGTAAGCTGTGGAACCTCATTCTTTTTGAGTTTCATGAAAGAATAAATCTCTTCTCTAAGTGCAAAAAATGATTCAGCACATTTCCTCGACTCAGCCATCTAACTTCGGTGTAATAAAGAATTTCCCGATATTCGCTTTCTATACTTGCTAGGAAAGAAGTGAACTGTCGGTGATTTAAGCCTCGTGAACGTATAAAATTGACCGTTTTCACAACCACATCCATGACACCCATATTTTAATACTTTTGCTACACAGAGCTTCTTGGTGCACAATGCAATGTAAGCTAGTGAAATTATTATTTGGTATATTGAGGCTTTGTAGTTTGGTCTTCACCAATCCAACAACACCGATTGTTTGTGAACACATAGCTGGCGCTCCATCCGTGACCATTGATACAAGTTTGTTCCATGGTAATCCAGCATTTTCAAGACAATCTTCCAATCCTTTAAATAAATCACGTCCCGTTGTGGTATTCTTCAATGGTACCAAGTCTAGAAATTCTTCCGTTACATTAAATTTACTGTCCACTCCTCTTATAAAAATTGCGCACTGTGAAGTATCTACCAAATCAGTACTCTCATCAAGAGCGATCGAACATGCTTCAAAATCTCCAGCCTTTTCAATAAATTGTTTTTTCACATTATCTGCTAAATCGGTTATTCTGCTTGCAACTGTATTAGCAGACAGACTTATGCTTTCGAATAGTTTCTTTTTATCAGGAATTAAAATTTCGCTGGCCTTCAAAAAACATTCTTTTATGAATGGACCTTAGCGGTTATGTAAAATACATTCGCAAGTTGAAAACCTTTGCACTTTCTTAATGGTCTTGCTGATTATATACGCTTGAGTGATATTGAGTGAAATTGGTGAGTCGAGGAATTACTATGGAAAAGCTTTTACAAAGACTTGTGCCACTCAAGGAGATAATAAACGTCATACTTAATGTTATTTATCATATATTTTACTTGCATTTTTTTCATAATTAAAAAATAAAAGACAAGTAGTAGTAATAGTTATGACAGTGATAGTAATATAAGGAACAACAAAAATAACAATAATGGCGATGGTAGTTCTTTTCCAAAAAATAAATCTCGAGCATGGGTCTCAAAATAAATCGGGATAATATCAAATTATGCAATAGTTCATTAGGTACTTTTCTAAAGGTTTTCCTCAATATTTTAGATTCAATAAATTTTATGCTTTTAAATAACTAATTAATTAAAAAATAATTATAAAATATATAATTTAACAAATTCATTTCAACTACCACAAATCGGTTCTTAAATTCATTAGATTAATTAAAATACTTCAGATAAAAAACATTCATAAAAACATAAAACATAATAATATTTTATATAATTTTAATAAAAATTTTAATTTAGCAATAATTTATATTACTCCTTTAAAAATATTGGCCTAATATGTAGATAATTTAAAAAACTTTTTGTTTAAATTTTACTATTTTATAAATGTCTTTAAATATTATTTACGAATGAATTTAAAAGTTCTTTAAAAAGTCAAGCTTGATTTAACTCCTATATAATTATAGAAATATCTATTTTAAGAATTTGTTTTTTAATTTATTATTTTTAAATTAATATTAATTTTATATTTTTAAATAACACCTTTATATCAATGAAAACAAAATTTATTTTAATTTCAATATTTGTTCCAGGCATAGTAGATTAATTTAGTTTATTAGATAATCTAAAATCAGATTGATTGGTAAATTTACTCTCTAATAATATTTAGCTAATTAAAACAAACTAATTATTTCAAAAATAAATTTCTAAATAAAATGTTTTCTGTTATCATTAAAAATATCAGAATACCGTATAAATAAAAAAATATATGCGTGCTGTTTAATTTTAATTTAAAAATTAATATAAAAGGGATATATTAAAAACAAAATTTATGAATTTTTTTTTGCATTATTGCGAAGCATTAGGCGACTATGTATAGGGATATTTATTCAAATAGTAAATGCATTGTCATGACCAGAGACAATTGGTTTATGTTTTCTACAATATTTCCATTGAAAGCATTGTACATTCATCCTAATATTCCCTGATTTTACCTGAATACAACTGGAATTGTCGAGAATAAATTATTTATCTTCATGCTTTGTCAAGAACAAAATTACAAGCAAATTAATTTAAAACAGAACTCAAAAGTAAAAAAAATACAATAATTAATAAAAAAGGATGATAATAATAATAATAATAATAATAATAATAATAATAATAATAATAATAATAATATAATAATAATAATAATAATAATAATAATAATAATAATAATAATAATAATAATAATAATAATAATAATAATAATATAATAATAATAATAATAATAATAATAATAATAATAATAATAATTATTATTATTATTATTATTATTATTATTATTATTATTATTATTATTATTATTATTATTATTATTATTATTATTATTATTATTATTATTATTATTATTATTATTATTATTATTATTATTATAGTAAAACCTTATTACTGAATTTGAAAGATTATAAGATGCCATTATTTAATTAATTTGATGAGGATCACTGTTTAAATTTAATATTAAATCCATCTTTATTCTTTTCATAATTTTGGTCAAATGTAAGTATAAAATATTTATTTATAATTATTATTCTATAATGTTGTATTTTTATGTTAATCCAGGGATACTTAATTTGAGAAAACCGGTTGTCAAGGAATTATATAACTCCAGGGAGAGCTGGAGGGCAGAGGATGAGAAATTAGCCATTAATTACTAAGTTAATGAGAAAATTGAAACAATTATTAAACTAAATGAATTTAGTCGCCGCCCCTCTGTGCATATGAAAAGTTTATTATTGTAACAAATACATTATCTCTAAATTATGAACCATAAATGAAAGGAAATTGGAATGATTTAGTGATGTGCTCCCCAATGACGTTCATTATCATTATTCTTTGAATCTGATCTTCGCCTACTACGATTTTAAACCCTTTTTCCAGTCCCGTGCATCACATGTGATACTTACAACGTATTTTCTTTAAGCATTTTCTGTATGCAGATAAACAAAAGATTAAAAAATAAAGAAATAAACTAATAAACTAAAAGATTATTCCAAAAATCACTTACTTTAAGCCTAAAATAGTTTTGATAATTGTTTTTTCTTTAAAATAAATTCAAATAATGAGATGTATAAATAAACAGGCTTTACCAACGCAGATTCGTCCAACATTTGGTTTCATGCATACAATAATTTCATATTCACTTATATTTTACTGAAAATATAAAAACATTGATACCCGAAATGAAAGCCTAAACATATCAAGCCTTGATAAATTATTTATTCATAATGTGATTATTTTAACGCTGTTATACAAAACATTTTTATAATGGTGTAAAATATTTTTTTACGGATGTTTAACATTAAAATAATATAAACATTACAAGCTTTGTGATACCCAGTGCAAATCCCAATAGTAAACTAGTTTCGAGCTTTTGGCTCTCATCAGTACTATGCAGGAGACGCAAAAATTTCTCTTCGCGCCAGGTAAGTATACAATATTACTGATTCAACTCTATTGCATACTTTACCTGCTACACTGTAAATCACATCACTTGCAAATTAGCTAAATCACAGAACATTTTTGGTTCGTGGATTTGCATTGGTTTGTTCTTCTCCTGGAAAGATGACATCTTAGCTCACCGTTTTTACTGCTCCAAACAAACAAATACAGTTCTGCTTTATTGTTAAGATTATATATTCTCCATTTTTTTTAATTAAAAAGTTAATACAAGAATATTTTGTTATTGCAATTGTTATTATTAAATATTTGCATGTAATACCAAAGTATTTACGTTCAATGTAATGATATTTTCAGAATATTTCTGGTAAAAAATATCTAGAGAAACCAAAAATTAAATAAGCAAACAATATATGAAGGAAAAAATGAAAATATTTAGGAAATATTAAATAAGTAAGAAATAATAAAAAAATAATAAAATAATAAAAATAAATAATAACGCGCGAGTTATACTCGAATATTTTTAATGTCTACTATCTATGTCATATATATTTCAAATTTTTTTCTACTGAATTTAACTTAACTTTTATCAACTCTTACAGTACATCAATTCATTTTTTGGTTTAAATGTCCTATATAAATAATAAGACAAAACTAGTGTGAAAAAGTATTTACCGTAACCAAAAGAATTGAAAGATTTGTGTATTATATGTTTCTTTGCGCCTTATCACAATTGCAGTTTTCTGAGCTCGGTTATGTAATCCAGTGTTTCCCGACCTTCTTTATACCATGTCCCACCGTAGTATTTTCAAAATTCATATGCCCTATAACTGTTTAACTTCGATAACGAGTATTTTGCTGTATGCACGTTGTTATATTTAGTCTAGTATGAGCAAATTATATTAAAAAGATATATGTGGAATGGTTGATAATTGCTGACGTGCCCAACCTCTGAGGCGTGATGCCCCACCGTGGGAAACACCGATGTAATCCGTATTATTAAAGGTGTCCTATTTTCTAAAAATCATTGGAGTTAATATTTCATTTGGACTTTTTAGTAATTGCTTTCTATATTTATATTAAATATATTATCTATAACCAATTAGTTACGATTATTTTTGAAAATATTTTATACATGAAATTTATTTCGGTTATATATTTAGATAATTTTACTGATGAAAGTCAAACAGCTTTTTTCTATGTCAATTGAAATTTCGTTTTTAATTTAATTTTAATTTAATTTTTTGTATTGTTAATAAATTTTAATTATAAAAATAATTCGTAAATTAATATTATTTTGAAATATATATATTATTATAATAATAACTCTCGCGTTTTCTTAATATTTATAAATCTCAAATACATCTCCAAACCTTATTATAAATTATATTAATTATTTTCTTTACATATTTAATTTTTTAAATATAAAATTATCCATAAATTCAACTTATGTTTAATATTTATGTAATTTATAATAAATATGGATAATGAAATAATCGCAAAATTTAACAATTATTTTATTTTAAATTATATCAAGAAATGCAATTTTTTTTTGTAAAGTTTTAAATCATTATAGTAATTTATTGTCATGAAATAGTGACTAACTATTTATTAAATAAAATAACTACAACAACTATGTAAACAGTAACATGCTTACAATTTGTTTACAATAATATTTATAGGATATTATATTATAAATATTATATTATAAATATTATATTATAAATATTATATTATAAATATTATATTATAAATATTATATTATAAATATTAAATTATAGATATTAAATTATAGTTAATAAATTATTTACGTCATCCCCACTCAATATGTAACAAATTAATAATAAAGTAAGATTTAAATATAATTTATTAAAATCCTTCATTTTTATTTTGAATAAAAGCTTTGAAAAAATTTCTTTTATATGTTTACGAAGTATTAACTCACAATAAATTCAATATAATTCACTAACAAAAGAGTGATTTATCAAATAACGGGTGAAATTTTATTCAATGGATTTCCTTAAAAATGATTTTACCTTATAAATTTTGAAATATTTTACTGCAGCTTTTACAATAAAAATAGTGTCAAAAAACACAATTAAATAAATAATATCGATTTTTAAGTGAAAATAAATGAGGTTTTATTTTGTGTTTTTCCATTTTTCTTAATAACTGACATTTCGTAAATATAATAATTCTAATTAAAACTTTCCCGATCTTATTGTTCATTTTCAATCGTATTTGGAAATCGTTTATCAATTCACATGTAATGAATGCAATGCTTGACTATGAATCAGTAAATATATCGATGTTTTTTTGATATTCACAATTGTCAATCGAAGGGATTAACTACACCGTTTTCACTAAACAAACGCATCTATAATATGGCTTAGTGTGTACAACCAATCATAGATGCGTCACTACATTCCTGTATTTCTGATGAATGATTAAATTTTAGAATTAAATGTAGTTAATTTAAGATTAACTATTATAGCAATTTTATAAATGGCTTTCAAGTAATTTCTTTTATTTAAAGTAAATTTTAAGACTTGAATTTTGATCCATACGAGATCATTATTTAAGCTCTTAAATATTACTTTTAATCAACATTTTTTATTATAAATTATTTATAATTAAATTTCAGCGTTTTCATTGGGATTTTTATGAAATGTTACAAAGTTATTTGAAATTATTTCGTTATAATGTAAGTCAGATATATTTTTAACTATAAATAAATTTAAGTAATCGCCAAACACAATTTTCATTTCTTCCAAAGATGCATAAAAATTGGATTCTACGAAATCCAACTAATTATTTCCATGTTCTTCTGAAATAATTTGTCTTCTGCTACCTCTTTTTTGTTTGCAAATTTCTTCATAATTTTTATATTTGTAAATTATTGTTCCAATCGATTTTTTGGTAATTCCAAGTAATCCTCCAAATTCTTCGTAATTTTCAACATTTTCAAAGGCATTAATTAGTCGAATTTTGTCATGTTCTATTAAAAAAACTAATATTAAATTTATTAAAAATTGAAGATAAATCTTACGAAATAATGTCTTTATTATCTATACAACTCAAAGTTGATTTTTCGGAATTTTAGTCAAAATAATTTTGGTCATTCTTTTCTAAAAGATTCTAAAAATGTCTGTAAATGATTTATTATAGTGCGTTTATTTATTACAATGATTCAACATATCGAAATTTTACGTGCATTTTTTACTATTTGTTGTGTTTGCGTGTGTAAGTTTATTTTTCCTATCACTTTCTCACTTTCTATATTAAATGTGTTTGTTCATTACAACGCCAAAAATCAACAAACAGGTAAGATATTAACTTTATTTTTACATTATAGATGCGTTTGTTCACTGCAAATGGGTTTAATATTAGTATGCACAATAAGAGTGGTTTGATTAAAAGAAGTGTGTCAGATTTCAAAATTTTATTAATATTTTCAATACATTTTAGACACGTGTAATATGTGAAGCGTTGTTGATAAGATAATTGTATGGGCAAATTATATGCAGCGTTTTTTTGGTGCATATCTTTTAAAAAATAGCTAAGTTTGTCAAATTAGTTTTAATTTGCCAAAATGAATTGAACCGTGGTTTATCTCAGGACGACCTATCTTTAAAATTATTAAAAATTGTTATTATTCTTGATAGAACTTGTTATTTATAAGAGTGATCACTGTTTCTAATTGTTCAGACTATTTATTGAAATATAAATCTCTATTTGTTGGGTCTTAGTTAATAAAAAGAAGTACTCAATGTTTCAGAATTTGTGATCTTTCTACTAAATTTCTTGGTACGTGACGTTTCGGCGCTCTTAAACATAAACTCATATTTCAATAAAACTAAAAAAACAATTGTTTGCATAAAATGAATATTTAAAAAAATAAAAATGCAAAAGAAACATACTCTAATAAAAGTTTTCACTAAAGGATTTATAAAACAAAATGAGAAAAGACGAATTATATAAAAGTTTTTGAAAAATGTTTAATGAATACTTTCCAATGGATTACACTTTCATTATTTTAAATGAGTCCTTCAGTTCATGGATCCATCAAAATATTATGTGAAAGCCGTCTGAGATACTCGATGTTGTTTTTTTCTCTGTAACTCTCAACAATTCTCCTGATCCTGTCATCTGCTGCGACGTATTTTCTGCGCTTTACATGCAGCTGATCTCCACAAACTAATTGTTTATATACTAGGTCACGCTCTTATTCAACGAAAAAATAGAAGGTGAATATCGAGGGTACTAAAATTTCAACGCTCCGACAGAAAGGGAGATAGTCGGGGCCGTTTATTAGACACAAAACTCCCAAATTATCGATTATTATAGTAAAAAGAGAATATCATGTTTTATAGATAAAGATGTGAAGGAGACAGGGTATTTGAAGATGATAAGAATGTAATGTGGAAAGTAGACAGATTCAAAAAAAAGGATTTTGCAGATAAAGAGAGAGAAAAATAAAATAATGATAAAATACCAGACCGATCAAGTGAATATTAGAATACAAGATCAGAAGATGAAATGCTTGCTCGATCCGGGAGCTAAGGTAAATGTCATGAGTTGGATAAAAATTCGAGAAACTTAAAGATATTTGAAATGGAGTTGAGATGTGCATTCGAACAGCAACACCGGGATACATTGTCGAACCACTTGATAAGGTTTCATAAATTGTCATCGTGTGATATAGGATCACTAGAGTAAAGAACGATACCCGAAGAACTACCTGAAGCGTACAAAGAAAGAACTGCTTGAATTACAACATACATCATTGTTATTCCCGTAAACATTTTCACTGTCATAATCGTCGACATTTGAATTATAATTATCATCAAAATATTCATTAGTATATTAAATGTCTCCAATATAATTTGAGTCATGGATCCTCCGTCAGCTTTGGGAATATTGAAAAGAACTTATCGATCAGATGCAATAGATTTAACATGAACAAAGTTTGGATATTTCAGTGAGCACTCCTTAGCACTGTTGACAATTATTGGGACCCTTAATTTTGGATTTACTGATTAAGTTTTTTCCGAAATATTTCGGATTCATTATGATTTGCAAATAAAACCATTATAACAATAAATTTATTTTAAATATATGATCTACTCTTTTCAGTCAAAAGACTTCACTATCCCTATACCCCTATAATAAGTATGCTTAAAGATTATTTATCAATATCAAACACTTGATATTTACACAACAAACAATTATATTTTGTATAAAATATTTGATTTTATTTTATTCATTTGTTTTACTGAGTTAGAAATAATAAAAAACCTTAATTAGGAAAAAAATAATAATCAACTATATCACCCCTCAACATGACGTGGCAATTATCATTTTACTTACAAAATCATGATTTATAAAATGATTATAATATTTTTCACAAGTAATTATTTTTATGAAGCTTCGTCTCCTAGAAATTAGTTTCGTTTCCCCTTCTCTTTATTGTCGTAATAAATCCAATTAATTAAAGTCATTCAATCGTATATAAATATATATATTTCAAATGATTAAAAGACAAAATATTTTGTTTAAACCACAGATCTAAAAAATATAAATAATTATTTATTTTTAAATATCCAGTTAAATTGATATATTTAAATATTTCGCTTTTCCTATTTCTCACAATTTTATAGTCAATTCCAACTATTAAAACAAAAAATTAATTAACGGTTAACCAACAATCATTAACATGAATGTAGAAAAGGATTAACATTTTATTATTTTTAATTTAATTTATTAAAACATAAATAAAACAATACACCACTTCCATATTCAATCTGCTACACCACGTTGTAAAATATGAAAGTTTATGAAGTGTATTGGCAGTATTTGCATCCAAAAATGAGTAAATATCTATTAGCAGTGAGTATATAATCCACATGGACCCTAGGGAACTCAAGCCCCGAACTTGCTTTCAGAATTTCACCCTGAGCCCCATATGGATTATTTACTCATTACTTGAGTCCTTGGAAAATTTATAGAAAATAATTCTTGGAAAATTCTCAGACTTTGGAACCAACGCAAATATCCTTGGTATTTTTGCGAACCTTTCAATAAAGCAAAACATGTAAAATAAAAAGTGGTGAGGATTTACAACAAGCGAGATAAATAATCATTATATATTTCCAAATAATCTTTTTCTTGTATAATTTTAACTAATCCATTTCCATGGGTAAGCGTTGTTGTCAAATTAGATGAAATACATCTTTAATCATCATAATTTTCCAAAGAAGATTTATATGATTCTTGTAATAACATGTCATGAATTTTAGAATTTAAATTATAAATAATATCCATTCATTTTTCAGAATTTGGTTTTAAGCAATCTAAATAACTTGATGAGATATTTTTTTTGCTTTCACTTCTTTTTATTCCTTTATTTTTATTCTATTTGCTTTTAAAACATTTGAGAGAATATTGCTTTGTTCTAATAATAGCAAAATCCATTATGGAATTATCGGGTTTTTCATCTTTAAAAGTAAAACGATCACCACTTGTATTTATTAATGATTTTAATTTTTTAATTGATTCAATTTCTTGATAAATATTTATAAATTCTCGAATTTAATAAATTTTTTAAAACGTGGAATCAGTATCCATTGCGTACATTGGAATTTTATTTTTAAAATGAGGTAGAAGAACATTGTAAAATGTTTCATACATTTGAAGTTTTGATAATTCAAGAATTGTAAATCCCAAGCTTATTGGTTTGTTATATTTTTTCCCATAGTTTCCTATTTATAGAGCAATTTAATCTTCAGAAAATTTTACTGCATCTTCGAATGTTAGTCTTGATAAAATATTTCCAAATTTTCCTTTACCATTGTTTATTAGCCGGTTTTACGACCTCGTTTTCTGGGGCCAATCACGACCATGACTCACAATTACGACTAGCTTAGCCACGCATTCCCCTAGCCTACAATAGTTAGGCCCTAACTTTAATGAAAGTATAATGACTAATTTTGTAACAAAATACTAGACATTCATGTTTTCAATCACAATACTACCGAATATTATTAAGTATTTTGATTATTTTTAATATTTATTAATAAGTGAATAATATCTAGTGAATAATATTTAAAATACAAACAATATTTCTTTCATAAAAGAAATTTAAACTACAATTTTATTTTATTAAATTTGGTACAATTGCGTATTTGAGTACAAAAGAAGAGTTAAAGAATAGATAGGCGAAATTCAAGACTAACGACGAATTACCCATTTTTGTTACTTTCTTGTTGACATTATTGATTCTAACATTAAAATACTATTTTAGATCATCAAAATAGTATTTTAATGTTAGAATCACTAATGTCAACAAGAAAGTAACAAAAA
Source organism: Schmidtea polychroa (assembly GCA_959609185.1). Classification (NCBI taxonomy): domain Eukaryota; kingdom Metazoa; phylum Platyhelminthes; order Tricladida; family Dugesiidae; genus Schmidtea; species Schmidtea polychroa. The sequence continues at coordinate 72,144 of CAUHTR010000087.1, forward strand.
TCCAGAAAGATTTAGAGAATGAAAGGAAAAAAAAGTCAAGGGAAAATTAATAATTTTTTTAATTATTATGAAATAGAAATCACTCTAAAATCAAATTGTTATTTTATAATGAAAGATAATAATTTAGTAATTACTAATGGATCAGGAGTGTTTGAAATTGATTTACCAAAAAAGATTTTTATTATTATTGTTATCCATGAGACCTCTAATTTCTTGGGAACCGTAATAAAATCAAAAAAGAAAAATTTATTAAAATGAGAAAGCTTGAAGACTATAAATCAGTAATATATCGATGTTTTTTGATTCTCACAAATTTTCGGCACGCCTTTTTCAAGTGAAATTGATTATTATTGCATCTAACAATTGTTGTTGGCCAAAAATAAATTATTTTCGCACTTTATAATAAATTTATTTTAAGAGAACCTTTGTTATTCTGTTAGCTGTTTGATCCTGCAATTCAATTAAATCAAGAAACAAGGAATGAGGATCTTTCATTTTATCGGTTTCGCATTTTAAATAAATAATAAGACCTGACTTTTTATTTAAACTTTTACTATTTGTTGACAAATTTTGGATTTCATTTGAATTCCTATATGATCAATCATAGATCATCAAACCCTTTTCCTGTGATTTAATGTTTAAAATTTTATTTCCCTTAATGTCTAAATCACTCCTCATACCATTACCAGATTCATTAACAAATAAAATATTTCTTTTCCTAAAGCCTTTTGTTCATTTAATGAAATTGTACCTTCACTAAAAAGTGTTGGAATCATCATTTTAAATGAGATAAAATTATATATTCAAAAGGATTTATTAAAAAAGCTTGACTGTAAATCAGTAAATATATCGATGTTTTTGATATTTACTGATCCATAGCCAAGCTTTTTTAATAAATACAATGGAAAAGAAATCAGTGGTGAAATGCGAAAAAGAAGTTCATATAATAATATGTTCAAAAGATTTTCCATCAATAAGTTCTTTTAAAACCCAACAACACAATTTTCCACAAATCTTTGTTCCTTCATCTTGAACTTGTAATAATATTAAATATTAAATTTTCATTATTAAGAATTATTTTGATGGGAATAATTCCATATGAATCAAAATAGATTTTATATATAGGAGATCAATCCCCAATGTGACCCTTTCTCCAATGTTGTCTGTAAATTATTTATTAGATTTCTTTTGTATATTAAAACTTCATCTCTCATTATTACCTCACATTCTAAATTTAAATCTCGAATATTACCTCTCAAATCGAAATTTTTTGTTGTATCATTTCCATACTTTTTTAAATAGTAATTCATTTTTAATAAAACTAAACCTGGTATAGGTCGCTTGTGCTCAGACCTATCGGAGATGTAAACTAAATGAAATTGTTTTCCATTGAAATCCAACAAATTATTATTTTGATCAACAATTTTGAAAGATATGGAATCAATAGTTTTTATAGTTGTTGGTAAATAAGTAGGATTGTTTATTATTTGATAGATTCTATATCCATGGGGTACAGTTCCGTATGGAAAATTATACAAGAAATTATTCTTTTTTCCATTTTGATATGTTCCTTGTATTATATCACAAGTTAGATTAATAGATGTAATTCAAAAATTTAATTCTTCGTGTTGATTTTTAAAATCAGAATCTGTCATAAAAAATTTAAAATAGAAGAAGTAGGACCAGGACGTTCTATTCTTTCTAATTCTGAAGAACCTAATTTTATAGCCATATCAGTGAATAAATTTAATAAGCAATTGTGTTCAAATGTAAATTTATCAGCTGTAACATTTCCAGTTATTTTAACTTTAAAATAAATTCTTGAATTACAAATATCTAAAGGATTTGATGATTGATTAATATTAAAATATATTTTACCAGTATTCTTTAATGCTTCAGCACTTGCTGTTGTGGGAAATACTTCCATAAAATCTTTTATTCGAACATCATGATTAAAACGAAGAGTTTTGTCAAAATCAAAACTTGTTGTCATTTTATAATATAAATTTTATCTATTTTCTTGTACTTGGTACTTGCTATTAATTTCAATTCCATCAATCTTTAAAGAATAGCATTAACTTGATTATATGTATTTGAATGTCCCAGCTTTTGTTGCAGCCAATAATTTTCTCAAATGTTCGAATATTGAAATTGGATTATCTGGGAAATAAAATACATCTAATCATTTACTTTTTGATTTCCCTGTTGAGCCCATAGTGGAGATTCCAGAATATGTTGTCTTCGATGATGCTTCAGGCTTTTCTGCTGGATGTATTTTACTCACTAATTCTTTATAATATGTTAATTTTGAAAAACCTATCAAACATGCAGCTAAATCTAGATATACGTAAACTGTATTTTTATCAACTTATGAATTCCCTTCATCATCACCTGTCATTCATTCAAAAGCATTCCAATTCTGGTGTTGAAGATGTAAAATTCATTATTTCCTAATGTAATTATAGATTTATTTTTATTCATCCATAATTCTCTTTCTATTTCATCCCTTTCTATAAGAACTACTTCAACTAATCTTGGACGATTTAGAGCATCAGGAAATGATTTTAAATTTACATTTAATCGAAGAGTTTTCATCTTTGGTATTTTTCAGGTGTTGAATTTACATTCATTGTTTTTTTAACTGTTCGATTTGATTTATTTAATATAGCATCAATAATAAGTTTGTGTTTTTTTTTCATGTCCAATAAAATTATAATTTAAAGCCTTATTCCTATTACGAATATTGTCATTCCAAATCTGACTTTTTTGTTGTTTAAATAACATGTTAAAAAATTAAAATAGAAAATTTTGTTATCGTGGAATTTTTACTTTTATATTATTTATTGTTAATACAGTAAACCCCCGCAATTACAACCTAATTGGTTGCTGAAAAGAAGTCGTAATGTGAGCAGTCGTAAAGAGAGATTTTATTTCCCATTGACCCAATGTTATAAATGGCTAATTCGTCGTTGGTCTTGAATTTCGCCTATCTATTCTTTTACTCTTCTTTTGTACTCAAATACGCAATTGTACCAAATTTAATTAAATAAAATTGTAGTTTAAATTTTTTTTATGAAAGAAAATTGTTTGTATTTTAAATATTATTCACTAGATATTATTCACTTATTAATAAATATTAAAAATAAACAAAATACTTAATAATATTCGGTAGTATTGTGATTGAAAACATGAATGTCTAGTATTTTGTTACAAAATTAGTCATTATACTTTCATTGAAGTTAGGGCCTAACTATTGTAGGCTGGAGGTGAGGGTCTACTGTATATCAAAGTTAAATTTAAAATATATGGGTAGGCTTGCCAACTCTCGCGTTTTTGCAGGGAGTCTCTCGAAATCGGCTTTCGTCTCCCGTCTCCCAGTTAACTATGACCCGGCCGATGTAAATCTCCCGTCTTTCCGTTTTTACAATATTTTACAATTTTTCAAGAAAAAGTGCAGTTTTTGAAGTTTTAACTTTTATTTGATTTTTCTAAAATTATGATAGTCAAGATTTATTTTTGCTCACAATAACCGGAAGTTTAAGTTGTTAGTTCGGGGCGAGCGATTTTATGTTTTTCTTCTTACCCACGTTCTTAGTCTGTCACTGTCAGGTTTTTTCACTTTTAAAATGTAAAAAATGTAAAATATAATATGTAAAAATAATTGTTCTGTTCATATCTTTATGGTATTAGTCATCATATAGTTAAAATCACTAACATGTGTAAACCAAAAAGTGAAAAAACACCTGTTATATTATTTCTTAAGCGTTATACTGTTCGCAATTTTATAATCTCCCGGGTTCGAGGTTGTGGGAGTTGACAACCCTGTATATAGACTATGAGAGTGAAAAGATTTTTTAATATAGAAGTGGTGCTGGTATTTTTTTCTCTCATAAAGAATCAAGAGATGTTCATTTCTCAAATGTTGGCATAACGAAATTAGCATAATGTTGCCAAAAGTTTCAATTACCTTTTTAAGTTAGATTTAGGAAGTTTTTATCCAGAAATTAGACAAAATTCTTGGTTAAAAAGTGTTTTAATCAAATTATCTTTCATTAAATGGTGAACTGATAGGCCAAAAGGCGAATTAAAACAAAAGATATCTGTAATATTATTTTAATTGTAAGATTTATAATCGAATAATAGAAAACTTTTGGAAATAATCCAAAGTAAGTACTTCTTTATTTGTTTGACTAGTCAATTTGTTTAAAAGGTTTTACTACAAAAGGATTCAGACTATTTTGTTTGTTGTCAATTTTCATTAAACGACAACTAAGAATTTTCCAAAAAGAAATTTTAACTAATAATTTCCACTTCAATTATTTTTAAATTGGTAAACTCCAAAAAATTCGAAAATATTTGATATTTCGTGTAGATAGTTGACAATAGATCAATAAAACAATTGAGGATAACCGCAAACCTTGTTTTTCTACTTAGTGGTAAAAACTGAAGCTAAAACAATATTTTACTGTTACTTATTTTATTTTAACTTTTTTTTGACTTTTTAACTTTGTATACAATTTACAATAATATTTTATTATTTTTACATCCAATTAAAACCATTTGCAAATATTTTAGACAATCTACAATATAACTAGGAAAACAGCCTGATACTTTTTAATCACGTTCTTATATCAAATTTCAATTTATCAAGACGTCTATTTCAGAGGTATTATTTTCTAATGTATTATCAAAATGATTTTTCTAGAATAATTTTAAAATCCTAATAATAATAATAATAATAATAATAATAATAATAATAATAATAATAATAATAATAATAATAATAATAATAATAATAATAATAATAGTTTTTATTTTTGTGATCAGAATTGATCAACCCAAAATGAATCACAAGGCAGTTTTTTTTGTTAAACATTTGTTTATAAGTCCACAAAAACTGCGCTTGAGTTTCCCCATCTTTGACCATGATAAGCAAGTGACTTCCGCAGTTGCTTTTGATTTATTATCAATAACTTCAGCTTTCAAATCTCCAACCGAAACTTTATTATCCAATTCCCAAATCTTGGTAGACAAGCTAGTTACAGCACTTAGCCAATATATGTTTGGTGAGATAAGTTCAATGATAATATTACTTTTTTCTAAAGTGTATAAATGTCTTCCTTCAGATAGATCCCATAACATAAAAGTTCCGTCCAATGATCCCGACAATGCAAATCGACCATCACTTAACATAACACTTGACATAACGTATAATCACTTTCAAATATCTCCCAAATAGTCAAAGATTTATCCCTTGATGCAGAAATAAGAGTGTTTGGATAGATTGGATTAGTTGCAATCTGTGCAATAGGTCCATCATGACCATTAAGTGATCCCCTCAAAGTCAATTGTTCCATCATTCTTTTTACATACAAAATTCAAAATTCGTTACAACCATATTCTTTTAAACCAATTTCTAAACTCCAGAAAAACTACAATTTCAACCAAAAAATCAATTTTAACATTAATAATAAAAAACAATCCATTCCTCGAGTCTGTGTGCGCACACCAACATGAAAACAATTTTTAATAATAGCGCGCACACAGACGCGATGCCGAAACCATCACTGCCAGTCAGAGAAAGAATTCATTCCCCATCTGACTGGTCGAAACATTTCCCCCCTCCTTGATCCCTTCCAGAGAATCAACAACCCAATTTAATCCTAGGGGCCAACCTTAGTTATTGGTCTCAATAACTCCTTTCCTTATTCAATTTCTTATAACCCTCACATACCCATCTTTCTATGATATAAGCTGCTGCACCGTACACCTTTTTGAGACATAACTGTGGATTCTCCACCTATCATAGACATACTTGGCTAAGCCACTGTCACAGTTTATTTTGTTTAAGTATAATATCTCCCTTATTCTTTCTTCATTTTTCACCAATTCAATATTCCACACTTTTCCCAGTTGCATTTCATTTAGTGATCAGTTTTCACTTAATTTTCTCATAAGCATTCTACAATGTCATTCTTTGATTGCTTCGAATTTCAATTCCACAATTAACGCATTGTCTTTCATGTACATCTTTAGAGGCGTGCGAATGAATTCAAATGATCCGTGTTATTTGAAACTGTTCGGTGATTTGTTCAATTTCTCTTTTAAATCCAAAACTTCTTTGGCCTTTTGAACATTCTCACGCTCTTCTTTTAGTCGATTAAATTCCCCTTCAACAATTTGTATATTATTAACTGCTGCTTCGAGTGTCAGATATTCTGCTGCTGGTTTATCTTTTTCCCAATTACTCAACACTTCGGAGTAGGTAGTTAGGAGCGTTCTGCTGCAACTTTTTTTTTGCTGCAACTTTTGATTACGCAATTGCTGCAACTCACATTTTTTGCTTTCAGGGATTTTTAGTACAAATTTTTTTTCAGACTATAGTGAGGGGGTCTCGATGGTCCTGGGATTTTCAATACAAATTTTTTTTTCAATAGAAAAAGGTGGTCTACACTAAAAAGCATGAAATTTTCAGACTATAGTGAAGGGGTCTCCATAGTCCTGGGATTTTCAATACAAAAAGGCGGTCTTCAATTAAAAAGCATGGTAATATTTAGTCTCAGGATATTTTCATTACAAAAAGGTGGTCTACACTAAAAAACAGTGGTAATTTAAAGTCTCGGGTTATTTTCAATACAAAAATCCGATTATCACTAAAAAAGCATGGATTTTTCTAGTTCAATTCAGGGGGGTCTTCTTGGTCCTGAGAATTTCAATAGAAAAAGGCGGTCTACACTAAAAAAGCGTGGTAAATTTTTAAAATAAAGTAAATAATGGGTCTAAAAATTGAATTACAGTAAATTATGGGCTAAGATTTTTGAAATAAACTAAATTATGGGTCCAAATTTTTTAAATAAGTAAATTAATGTTCAGATTTTCGATTAAAGTAAATCAAGGTCCAAATTTTTAAATTAAAGTAAATAATGGTTCAAATTTTTAATTAAAGTAAATTAAGGTCCAAATTTTTCAATTAAAGTAAATTAAGGTTCTAAAAAATTAAATTAAAGTAAATTATGGTCCAAATTTTAAAATTAAGTAATCAATGGTAAAAAATTTTAAATTAAAGTTAAATAAGTAAATTAAAGTTAAATAAGTAAATTAAAGTAATAATTTTTAAATAAGTAAATTAAAGTAAGATTTTTAAATTTATTAACAAAAAGTTGAAATAATAGAAGGTGTTTGAGAATAAAAATTTTTTAATGAAAATTTTTATGAAATAATTTTTTAAGTAATTTTTAATAGAAATTTTAATGAAATATTTTTCAATGGAAATTTTTATGAAATATTTTTCAAAGACAAATTTTAATAATAATTCAACAACAAACCAACAACTTAGTACCAACAACCAGTAACTTATGAACATGTATTTACAACCAGATACCTACAACTAGTTACTAACAACCAGTTACCTGATACCAACTACTCACAACCGACAACAATCAGGTACTAAGCATTATCAACCAAGTACCTACAACCACCTACCAAGTACTAACAACTAAAAAAAACAACTAACAACTAGCTACAACCTACCAAGTACATACAACCAACATCAACCAGGTACTAAGCATTAATTACCAACTACTAAGTACCTACAACCACCTACCAACTACTTACAACCAACATCAACCAGATACCTACAACTAGATACTAACAACTAGATACCAAGTACCTACAACCACCTACCCATAAACTAGCTACAACCAGCTAACAACTAGCTACCACCTACCAAATACTAACAACCAACAACAACCAGGTACTAAGCATTATCAACCAACTACTTACAACCTACAACCAACTAGCTACCACCTACCAAGTACTAACAACCGACAACAACCAGGTACTAAGCATTAATTACCAACTACCAAGTACTTACAACCACCTACCAAGTACATACAACCAACATCAACCAAGTACTAAGCATTATTAACCAACTACCAAGTACTAACAACCAACAACCAGCTAACAACTAGCTACCAGATACCAAGTACTCACAACCGACAACAACCAGGTACTAAGCATTATCAACCAAGTACTAACAACCAAATACAAGATACCTAGTACTAAGCACTGTCAACTAGATACCAAACACTTACAACCAGATGACCACATGAAATTATTGGTTAAATATGAAAATAAGGATTATATTTAGTTGTTAAGTAAATTATGGTGTAAAATTAAGAAATAAAGAATAATTAGGTAAATAAAGTTAAAAATTTTAAATAAGTAAATTAAATTAATAATTTTTAAATAAGTAATGTAATAAGTAAATTAAACTAAAATTTTTAAATTTATTATCAAAAGATTGAATAACCACCAACTTTTTTGAGAAATGTAATTTTTAATGAAAATTTAAATGGACATTTTTTTAAAGTTAATTTTAAATGTAAAATTTTTTAAGTTAATTTTTAATGAAAATTTTTATGGTATAATTTTTTTTAAGTTAATTTTTTAAGTTAATTTTTATGAAATTTTTTTAAGATAATTTTAAATACAAATTTCAATGAAATATTTTTCAAAGTCAAATGAAAATTTAAATGGAATAATAATAATAATAATAATAATAAAAATAATAATAATAATAATAATAATAATAATAATAATAATAATTCAACAGTTCCCAACAATCGGTTACTAAATATTTTTAACTAGGTGCTAACAAATAAGTACCAAATACTTACAACATGATACCATGTACTAACTAACTCTCAAACAACCAAGTAAAAACAACCAAGTACTAACAACACATAAAAATAATAGCAATTAAATACAAAATAATCTTCATCACATACAATATCTTATCAAAATCTTAAAAGTCAATCAGATACCAACTACCAAGTACCAACTACTAACAACCAACAACTATGTACTAACAAATTGATCTTTAAAAGAAAATACTCTTCACTTGAAAAATTGGATGAAAAATTAATTGAACTCAAGACATCAATAACTTGATAAAAATTGATTAAATAATTGTAAAAATTTAAATTATTCAAAATATACCAAATAATTAATATAAAAATGTAATTAATGGACAAGAAAGAATTCTAGTCATTAATCATCCAGTAAATAAAAAAAATAATACTGACCATTCAGTTAATATGAATCAACTAAGATAATAAATTAATAAGATAAGATCTAGTAGATAATTGATTTAGATTGAATAAATTAATTGAAATAAAATTAATTTTAATTATTTTTTTAAAAGTAATACATATACTCCAATTGATTGAATGATTGCTCAAAATATTCAAAAAATCAGTATAAATTCATTACCATTATCAAAGTCAGCAATCTACAATAAAAATAATTATCATTAAATTCCAAAAGAGACTGATAACTAATGATAACATCTAATAAACCAGTAAATTCATTTAAATGACAATAATTGGTATATCCAAATGAATTCTCCAATAAAATCATCTAAAAAGAATCATTTCCCCCTAAATATATCAATATTTAAAGATTGGTATTTTGATGATAAATACTTGTTAAAGATCATATATTCTCCTCAAACTAATAAGATTCCTTAAAATCCCTTAAATGACTATATTTCTACCCTTATTCCTATTATCACACATATTTCACTAAAATCATCTAAAATGCATCAAATTTCCATGAAATATCTCTGTCTTTAAAGATTAGTATTTTATCGATAAATATCCTTAAAAAGGTTATATATTTCCCTCGGACTAATAAGATTCCTTAAATTCCTTTTAAATGACTAATTCCTATTATCACGAATATTTCCCTATAAAACATGTAAAATAATTTGATCATTAACCCTAAATAATTTATAAAATCTAATGATAAAAACCATTTATAATCAAATGTTTATTCTAAAATTAAATCACTCTATTTGAAATTTAAAATAAATATTACTGTACAATATAACTGACTAGGTCCCAGCGCCGTGCTGTAACTTTTGGGGGCCCTGTGCAGAAACTAAAAAATTTTTTTTTTTAATTTGAATTAATTTTTTATTGATTGTATTTAAAAAAATAATAGCAATTATAAAGTAATTTTTCTAGCTCTTTTGCTGGCAAATTCATCAATTATGTCATTGTAATCAATTGTTCTGGCTGTTGCATTTTCAATTGACAGTATTGCTAATCCAGAAAGTCTTTCCTGCGACATAGTAGACCGTAGATAATTTTCAATTAATTTTAATTTTGAAAACGATCGTTGCCAACTAGATTTTTTTTGAAAGTTAAACGAATTTTGAATTTTCAAATTTTTTTTTTCTTTCAATTCGTAGTAATTTATGGTATTGGAGAAGTTTTTCTAATGTATTTAATATTTGGGGCCCCTCAAAAATAGGGGGCCCAGTGCGATTGCACTTGTTGCACTTGCGATAGTACGGCGCTGCTAGGTCCCATTGAAAGATTAAATATATCCATTCAATAAAATATATTTCTTCAAATGATCATTTTACCGGTATTCAACCGATTTAATTACTAATTAAAATCAATCGATAGATTTCTTCAAATAAAGATCAATTTTATTTAGTTGTTGTCGATGTTTTAAGTCCATAATTTTCAACTTTTGTCATTCTCCGCCTAAATAAAGATAAAAATAATTTAAAGTTGAAGTCAATTCCAATTATCTGTAAAGATTTCATTGTCAAAACCAAGTAAATCGATCATTATCCCTACTTAATAAAACATTGTTCTAAATTAATATACTGTGCATTAATCACAACCTAAAAAAAACAATATAATTTCACATTATTATAGATTCATAACTGACTAATGTATTGCAATTTCCCTTAAAACATTGATATTTTACCAACATCTCCCTTACAATGATATATTCCCATCTTAACCCATCCTTCATTAAATTAAATCGACTATATCTCCCTTACAATGATATATTCCCATCTTAACCCATCCTTCATTAAATTAAATCGATTATATCTCCCTTACAATGATATATTCCCATCTTAACGTGAGTAGTACCCTTGTGAGCAATACCCATAGGGGGACAGAATAGTTTGTCGGATAAACTCAGAGTATATATATAATAAAACGAATTAACTCATTCAAATTTATCATTGAATCAGTCAAATTATCATAAATTTCGATAAAAAATCTAATTCTAAAGTGGTAAGCAATGTAAAATGAAAAGACAATTATTCTTTAAACTTTGATAAAATTAACAATGAAGGTGGTAAGAATCTTCATTAAAGTGATGAAATTATTCATTATTCGATGATAAATTCAAATGGGTGAAAATAATTGATAAGATGAAGGTTGATAAAAATGGAAATATATTAATTGAATTTATTTAAAATTATTTCATAAAATTCATAAATTTAATAAAAGAAATCTTAAAAGAAATATTTGTGGGGAAAAAAAAATTTGTACTAAAAATCCCTGAAAGCAAAAAATGTGAGTTGCAGCAATTGCGTAATCAAAAGTTGCAGCAAAAAAGAAGTTGCAACAGAACCCCCCCCCCGGGGTCATTGCTGCAGTACGCTCCTAACTACCTACTCTTCGGTCGTCTTCGGTTCCACAATTTTATTTTTTGATAATTTTATGATCTGACCAGCCCAACAAACCTCATCTTGCTTTTCCCATGTATTCATTTTTCCTTGGATATTTTGTGTGTTCGTAATGACTTAAACTAATTCGTTAGCTTCTCCAGAATTGATTGTTTGCTGTTCTAATCCATTTTGAGCTCCTTGCTCTTCATCAGATGCCTTATTTCTGTCGAGTTGCGTTTCCTCAATTTCCCAAAATTCCCGTAACTTGTCATTTAACTTTTCCGTTTCCGTAAAATAACTCTGTACTAAATCGAACTTCTTGAAGCTTGATTTAAGTAATGGCTTCCTTCACATTTGATACAGGTTGGTTCCCTTTTTTGCACGCTACTAACTTCCATCATTTGGCTTATATATAAGTACTTTGTTTCACTAGGCTTGTACGTATCTTCAATGCAGGCTTTTACTATTGCTCGCCACTCCGTGTATTCATTTACCCCTCCATTAAGCCCTGTTCCGTAAAGGCCCTAATGCAATTTTCAACTCTGTTCGTCTTTTGTAACCTGTCTCGAACTCAGCGTCTGATACTGGACTTCCCCCTGCAAGACTCAAGACCGGATGTTATTATTGATATATTCTGGTAGCAGAGCGTTGTCCAGAACAAGGTATTACTTGATTATTTTGTAATTTATATTTTGTATGTTGTATTTTTAAAACATTTCTACTAGGGCTTGCCCTTCCTAAAAATATTAAAAATAGTACAAAGAAAATTTCACAAAATATTTGTAAAGTCGTTAACAGGGAAGACGATTGCAATTGAGGTTGAGTCAAGTGATTCTATTAAAAATGTAAAAGATAAGATTCAGGAAAAAGGAGGGATACCCCAAGGTCAACAAAAACTTAATTTTGCTGGTAAAGAATTAAAAGACGGTCTTACTTTATCAGACTATAGTATTAATAAAGAATCTACGCTACATCCGGTCTCTAATTTGTTTTTTAAAAGCTAATGTAATATTGCGACTATTGTTATTTGAAAATTGAATACTTGTTTTATTTTGTTTGACAATAATTCATTTAAAATATTTAATAAGCCAACTCTACTAATATGGTTTTTACAGAAATAATTTAATTATTAAATAATTAAATTTATTTAATTTTTTTAATAATTTTTATGATTAATAAATGATAATTATAAATTTTTCATAATGACATTTATAAGTGTATATTGTAAAAATTTACAAACAAGAAAATAAACAAAATCTTTTGAGCATTATTGAAAACTATAAAAATAACAAATAAATCACAAAAATTAATTTACCTGATGAAAATTATTATTATAATATGAAGAATGATAATATTTTTTTAATTTCATTTTGTGAATTTTTTAATTAAATAAACATATTTATAGTAATAATCAAGCAACATTTACACCATAGCTATTCAATTAGATTTAGTCATGGGCCAAACTAGATAAATCTGAAGATGCTGGCATGCCAGAAGCTCGGAGGAGGGGTTTGGAGAGGTGGTAAAAAAATGTGGTTACCATGTGGTAATTTTTTTTCATCAGAAATTTATTTAGTTTTGTAATTGATTATAACAAGAAAAAACCACAGATTATTTTAAAAAAATAATTTGCCAATTAAAAGTTTTTTTTTCAAAATTGGAATTAATTAATTTTAATTTAGAACGTGATGAAATTTATAAATTAAAACAAAATCTTCATTTAATCATAATTTTCTATTTTAAATTTTATCAAAAATAGTTAATGAAAATTTAAACACGTAAACTCCAATTAGTTTGGTTTAGATGTATTTTTTCCTTCGATCCGTTGAAGCAGACAAATAATATTTTATGAAAGGGAAAATAGAAATCATAATTTTCATTGGTTTATTATTTATATATTCTGATCCATCTCAGGGGACGATCGGATATTTTATGGATCAAATAAAAATCACAAATTTCCTGTTAAATAATAATCTTTTTTCCATATACTTTAGATTTTATTTGAAATTATGTATTCAAAAGAGATAAATAATATTTAAAAATAAATAAATTTTTATGTAAAGTTTTTCAGTATGTAAAATCCTTGAAAGAATAAAGAGTTTTCATATTTGCATTATTTGTATTATAATATATCATCAAGCTTCTGAAATATATTATAAGACGGTTTTAATGAGGTCTAGAAAATAATAATAATTGTAATTATATATAGGAACCTAATTATTGTATGTATTCATGTAAAACATAATAATTGTAATGATGATAATAATAATAATAATAATAATAATAATAATAATAATAATAATAATAATAATAATAATAATAATAATAATAATAATAATAATAATAATAATAATAATAATAATAATAATAATAATAATAATAATAATAATTGAGAATTAAGTTTTTTTTAATTATTACTAGATTATGTCGACTTTGAAATAAAAAAAGTCATTTTGTAGAATAAATTAAAGTATTGTTATTTTTAAGAAAATTTAATGATGATACTATGATAGACTATGATAGACTATGACGACTATGATAGAACAAAAATTGATGCTATGTGACAGAAATAATGAGCCAATTTCTTTTTATATAATACATTTGAGACAAAAACAACAATACACTCAATTTAACAACAATAAAATTTTTTTAAACATTCTAAACACAAGTGTTCACAGTATTTTATAGATGGTTAACTTATTAAATGATACTAATAATTATTAAAAATTTTAAAATCAGACAAATCTTGAAGTGTTCACAAATAATAGTTCATCCCCTCTGTCGACAATTCAATAACTCGAGTACAGAGATGACGAGAGGTTTCTCCAATGTTTGTAGCATTGCATTCATTACATGTAAATTGATAAACAAAATCAAATCACAATTCATGCATTTATTTATTTTAAACATCTTTTATAAGTGGGGTCAATAATATAAATGGACTTGATTAAAAGAAAAGTTACAAATTTATAATTCATCTTTTTATAAAAAATATATTTTAAATATAATAATAATAATTTTTTTGTTTTATAGTATTGTTCGGTTATTCTTAAGTTATTAAAAGTTTGAGATTAGTTTTCATGGATTACATGTAATATTGAAATAACTTTATGTAATCATGACCCTCAAAATCTCGAATATGATATGAAGGGGTTTAAGGCTTATGTTCGCATATCGTCCTTTTTACTTTTTACTAATTTGTTGGAAGATACATTTAAACATAATATGAATGGCATGCAATAAACTAAATAAATTATTATAAAATTATTATAAAAAAATAATATTATACTTAATTTATGTCAACGAAAATAAATAATTATTTATTAAAATAAAAAATTCGAAAAAATAATTTTAATATTCAACTTCCGTGTAAAAAAGCAATAAATTTTTGACATAAAATATTCACAATGAATGAATGGATTGTCTCATTGACTATCAAAAAAGAGAAGATTAAAAAGCATAAATTATATTATTTAAAATAATTTTAACCAATCAAACAATTGAAAAGAATAATGTTACATTAATCTCCTTGGTAATATTGAAAGAGGTACATTTATTTAGATTTTTTTGTTTTAATCCAATTGGTTACATGTAATCCAATACAAACAAAACAATCTTTCAGATATTTCCCCTCAAATATTTGAATCATATTTTTTTTAATTTTACTCCTCCGATGTTGTTCTATGAGTTTTCTAATTCTTGTTCGGAAAATCTCACGAACGCAACCGTCGACGAAATGGTGTTGCGCTTTAAAACTCAAGAATGGTACTTGATGTTGGCAATTCTTCCTGTCAGTGTTTTGGCATTTTTAGCCAATTCAATTTCTTTGATAATCTTTTCAAAACAATATTTTGACAATAGTGCAGTTAAATTTAATTTGGTATCAATTTCCGTTTCGGAAATCGTTTTGCAATTAGTTGTTGTTTCGGAGGTCATCATAGTGTTAGGAGGTGTGGAGGATGTATGGAAATGGAAAGAAATGCTGACTACCTCTGTAATCCATATGTCTCTAAATGCTATGTTTTCAATTCGTAATTGGAATGTCGTCCTTATATCTGTTGCAAGGTGTGAAGTGGTAATTAGTCCACTTTCCTTGCGAGGCAGACTTATATTTAATAAAATTGTCCTAAGAATTCTAACAACATTAATTGTTGTAATATCTGTTGTCCTTGCCTGTTTAAATATTCTAAAAGATAAAGGAATTATTTGTGTAAATTTAGATTGGTTCGTCACGAATAGTTGGATTTCTGAATCAATTTGAAGCTTATAGTTATTTTGATATTTACGGGATCTTTATGTTCCAATCATGTTTGCCTGTAATTTTCATTTGTATTTCAACTTTCATAATTGGTTTCAAACTGAGAGAAACTCCAATGAAAAATAAGCTTCTCTCTAAGGGTCCATTTCTATACAAAGACAACGGAAAGGTTTCCAAACAAAAGATTCCTAAATCCTCGAAATTCTACAACAGAGGAATTTTCAAACCAAAATTCCAACCTCTTCAACCCAATGTATCAGCAATTACCGATGAGAACCGTAAAGGAAAGCTAATATCTTCCATTTCTTTAATCAAAAACCGTATTCGGACAAGTTATTTGGTTTTGTTCTTGTCATTGATGTTTTGTTTGCTGCAAATCCCCACATTCATCATTACTTGTGTCCTCAGATTTCATCCAAATCTTGATTTTGAAATCCACCCAGATGTATTTTCCAACAGTTTATTGGTAATAGATTCCTTTTTGAATTTTTTTGTTTATGCCGCCAGCAGCAAGAAATTTCGGTATTCAGTTCTGAGACTCTTTGAAAGATTTTGGTCGAATTCAAAATCTGATACAATTAAACGACAATATCTCAATTCAACTGTGCTGGAGAAGTGTAACAGAGCGGATGAAAATTCAAATATTTCCCCTGAATGACTAATAAACAGTTTTGTTATTTTAAGAATTTTACTTATAATAATAAAAATAATAATAATAATGATAATGATAATAATAATAATAATAATAATAATAATAATAATAATAATAATAATAATAATAATAATAATAATAATAATAATAATAATAATAATAATAATAATAATAATAATAATAATAATAATAATAATAATAATAATAATAATAATAATAATAATAATAATAATAATAATAATAATAATAATAATAATAATAATAATAATAATAATAATAATATTTGATTGCAAAATTTCAGCTTGTCAAGCGAAAACAAAATAATTAAAATTAATAAGGATCTATGTGGGTTTCTTGTAGGGTGCCATTCTAGTCAAAACATGCGAGAAAATAAAGCGTAAAAAATTTAAAATTTTGATAAAAATGAGAAAGAGATTTTATCAATTATTATTATTATTATTATTATTATTATTATTATTATTATTATTATTATTATTATTATTATTATTATTATTATTATTATTATTATTATTATTATTATTATTATTATTATTATTATTATTATTATTATTATCATTATTATTGGTATTATGGTAATATTATGGTAATCAACAATAGCAGGAGTTACTAAAAGAAAATAATAATAATCTATGATGCTACAAAATATTTTAAATATTATTATTTCTTTTTGATAAACTGTAATTTTAATCTTACTCTCCTTGTTTTAATTAATCAATGTCTTAATTTTCATTGATTTTACATTAGAAAGATGTTTTAAAATTTATATTTTTTAGTCATAATTATATTTTATTAATTAAAATAAAAATTAATAAATTAATAGTCATGTGTAATGATGTGTAAAATAAAATTATTCTCATTTAAAGAGATTAAGAGTCACAAGAGAAGTAAAACCCCTTGGTAAAATGTGGTCATTTCTTTCATTTTGAATAACATTAATGACACCAGCAATGCTAGAAACTTTGGGGATATTATGATTAATTTTACACTGAAAATAAATAAAAGTTCTGAAACCTTCAGATGTGTCAATATTACTACAAAGAATTTACGATTGATAAACTTACCGAAAGTGAACTACTCTAATCATCTTGAAGATGATAAACCTTTCAAACTTTCTTTAACTTTTAAATTGTTTTAACTCATGCAATCCATTCCCCATACTTCTTCATTATTTTATCATCCATGATCATTTCCTTTTACTAGTAGCTCTAGTATATTAAATATTTTTTTTTAATTTTTACATCCTCAGTTTGACAGAATGCTTACCTGTCTGTCTAAACGGATTTTTAATAATTAATGGAATCAACAAAATTTTCCTCAATCAATTAATTCATTTGGAATTTAAAGTTACATCTTTTTGGGACCCCAACCAAATCATATTAAACTTATTAGATAAGTCTTTCTCTCTTCATTTGCTACCATTTTTCACCCCTCCCCTTCCAAAAAAAATTGATTTTAACTTTTTGCAATTTCATTAATTATTTTTTTTGGAAATAAAATTATGAAATAAAATTACCTTAATGATGATAAAATAACAAACAATGATGAAATTGACTAAGATAAATTTAATAATTCAAATGTTGATCAAAATGGTAATAATTAATTACTATAAATAAACGGAAATTAATAATTTCCCTTTTAACCCATTTGTAGCCAGCGTTCCTAAATGGGAATAATTAAAAATAATTGTATATTTTACAGAATATTTTCAAATGGGCGCCAAAATGTGCACAAATGATAAATTTTTACCGTAATATAATTTATATTTTACAGATATCCTAGTTTCACTTGGAGATTTAATATTTTGTTTATAAAGGTTTTGTCAACTGCTATAAGTTTATATTTAAAGGAGTAAAATAATCTGGTCATAAATGGATTAATATCAACAAAGATTATATATTGTATTTATTAAAATATTGACTATAAAACAGTAAAGATATCGATGTTTTCTTTATATTAACAAATTTTCGACAGACTTTTTCAAATAAAATAAACACGCGATAAAACACAATGTAGTGCCTCTGACTTCCAAGTTAATAAAATTATCAACTTAATAATTAAACTTTAAATATATTCTTAAATAAACTCGGTAAAGATTTTATTAATAAAAATCGCCATTCGTACATCTTTTTCACTATATATTTCGATAGTTATATAGTTATTCATTCGTTGTGAATGTAGGTAACCTGATGATGATAGTAATGCTATCGAAATATATAGTGAAAAAAATGTACGAATGGCGATTTTTAAATATATTATTAAAGTAATTAATTTAAAATTATTCATTCAAAATACTTTATAAAACAATTCGAACATCATCAAAATCAATAAAAAAATATGCAAAACATTCGAGAAGTTGAAACCTTTGTTTTCCTAGCTGCGATTTCTCTGTTGATGAGCTTGATCATTCTATTCAACCAAAGAAATTTTTCTTAGAAGACTAATTCGCGATTCTAGTGATTCTCATGATAAAGTTCTTTATGAGAGCCGGACTGACCCATCCTCTTCGATAAACAAAAATTATTTAAGGAAGATACACGCATTTTTATGCAAATCTAAATGAACTTGGAAAACAATTCCGATGCTATCATACTCTGAGAAAACTAAGAAAATTATTTGTGAGTTTTAATTGTATATTAATAATAATAATTACCATATTTAAAATATTTTTAAAAATCTTTGATAAAAGAAACTTTGAACGATTTACTTGATAAATTTTTATTTTTGTTAATATTTTTTTTAATTTTTTAATAATTTTAACAATTAAAAATTACAATTAAAATCCACAGCAAAATCATCCAATAATTTAGAATGTAAGACTTCCTAAATTTGATAAAAATCTGGATAATAATTTGTAAAAAAAAGATATTTACTCATTTTTTTGGATGTAAATACTGTCAATACTTCATAAAGCTTTTATATTTTACAACGCGGTGTAGCAGATTGAATCTGAAAGTGGTGCATCGTTTTTTGATGTTTTAATAAATTAAATTAAAAATAATAAAATGTTAATTCCATTTCCACATTCACGTTAATGATTGTCGGTTAACCGTTAATTAATTTTTTGTTTTAATAGTTGAAATCAGCTATAAAATTGTGAGAAATAGGAAAAGTGAGTTTACATTAAATTATCGATTTATTAAAATATTTTACTGGATATTTACAAATAAATAATTATTTATATTTTTTAGATCTGTAGTTTAAACAAAATATTTTGTCTTTGATTTGAAATGAAACAAATTTCAAGGAAACGAAGCTTCATAAAAATAATCACTTGTGAAAACTATTATAATGTTTTTTGCAGTATAAAATCTGTAAATGAACAACCTGATGATCCCACCACATACACAACCTTTCTTCCATAAAGATCAGTCTGTGAGGTTTGTTGTGGTGATTTTGTATGTTTAGTACTTTTTTGCTTTGAATATTTTCATATATAAATCTATTTTCTGTAGATAAATATGATTTGTCACAAGAGACAAGCTATCCTCTTTTGTTCTTTTCAAAAGAACTGGAAAGCCCAGACATTCACCTTGCTCACTTTCCCAACGGCATATTTTTGCGTTTGATGTGTTGAGCTTGTTTTTGAATGTAATGCAACTTTTTAATGAGTACATTTATATAAGTTTTATTTATTGTTTTAATATGCATTTTCTTTTACGTATTAGGGTAAGAATAGATTCTGTCATATATTAAATAAACAGGTAATTTTGCTTAGAAATATAAAAACACTTGTTGCGAATAAATCACAGGTTTTTTTATTACCTCTTGTTTTTATATCACTCATCAATTACATACGATATTTAGAGTGTTGAAGATGTGAGTGAATAAAGTACATTTACGACATTCTATGCTGTATGAGTGAAAGTAAGCCACTCACTAGTTACGTGTCGAAACTTGTATGCAGTATTTGAAAGAGATTTTGTAAATGTTCTTACTTACCAAAGATCGTTTACAAATTTCCATTCAGGAAATCTGGCACCTAATAAAAGCTACTCGATCTGAAGGATAATTTAAAATTGATAATGATATTTTGCGGTTCATATTGGGGCATAATCCACATTTAACAACTCCGGAAGTTGCAAAAAGGTTCGGTATTCATTATACAACTGCTGAAGACCATATTAAATCTCTTGAGTTCGTCTAAAAGCAAAGCATTTGGATCCAACACGAATTGACCGAAAAGAATTAATTTGATCGTGTAAAAATGTGCTTATCACATCTCATTAAACACATTGTGGAGTCGTTTTTTACGGCTGATCACTGGAGGTGAACATTGGATATTATACGTGAATAATAAGAGAAGAAAAGCTTACTGCAAACCTAGAACATTATCAGCAACTCTTGCAAAGCAAAAGTACTGCTCTGTTTGTAGTTGGATAATGAATGTATTACGAGTTTCTGAAACGTGAGAAAACTGTCAATGTGAATTCGTATTGCACCCAGGTCAATAAATTACATATATCAAGTAAGCAAAGCTAGTATTAGCGTCCAGAAAAGGAATCGTAATCAACCATGATAAAGCAAAACGACATACTTCAATGGTGACACAACAAAAAATTAATCCGTTGGGATAAGAAATTCTTAGCCTTCGACTTTATTAACCTGACATTGCACTATCAGATTATTATTAACTATTCAGATCTCTGTAAAATTATCTAACAATAAAAATGTTGCATTCTTTTAAAAGTGTTTCTAGGCAGCTGCTGACTATTTTCATTCAAAAGACTAGAACCTTTACTGAAGAGAAATTGACAAGTTACCTTAACAATAGGAACAGGTTTTTACAGATAGAACCTTTACTGAAGAGAAATTGACAAGTTACCTTAACAATAGGAACAGGTTTTTACAGATAATGGAAATTATATCACTGAAAGTAGCTGGTAAAGGACCCACTAATTCACATACCCCGGACCCCCTCCCAAAAAATAATTTTTTTTTTAATTATGTAGGTCAACTGAAATTTTATGATTTTTTAAGATTTTCAAGATTTTTTCTCGTTATTTGAAGTTTTATGTTAATTTCACCCACTTGAGCCCTTTAATATATCAATTCTCTTAAAATCCATAGAAGATTCTTCAAAATATGAATTTTATTTAATTGTTACAGTCACAAAACCTTCTTCCATTGAAATAATTTAGTAGCTAAAGTCATGTAGTAAGAGCCCACTAAAAGATCAAAATTCACTTAAATCAATATTTTCTACAAATATTTCACCACATTTACCATCAAATACCTAACTAGAGATGATAATTTCTCAGTGATTGATCATAATTCTTCATCCATTCAGTCAATTATAGCAATTATAACATGATAAATCTTTCAAACTAAATCACAAATTTCAGCATAATTTGATTTCAAATATATCATCATGATAAAATTAGCTGGTTTCAACTTTAGATTTTCAATATTTAAAAGTTCATCAATGTGTAAATGGAAATATTCTTAGAAAATATATATAAAAATTATTTAGTCAAATTCAATATCATTACAAAGTCATCATAAAAATTAAATTAAGAGTTGAATCAGCAATATTGTATATTAGGGTGGGTCGAAAATTTTTTTTTTCTCCAAACATGCCTAAAAAGTTGTGCTTATGCTAGAAAATGAAATATCCCTGCAAAAGACTGCTGTTTAAAAGGGTTTACAGGTCCCAACTTTTGTTTGTATGTATTAGTACTATCCCAGTAAAAATGCTCGCACATGTGCCATTGTAAATTCATCCTGCAAGCAGTCACACGCTTGCAGAAAGACCATTTTTGACATGCTCTATTCACAAGTCCAAGCTAACGCGTGCATGTATAGAGAGGTTAATTCACGGAAGCACCTTCACACAAGCACTCACAAAGACAATTTCTTCTGAACAATACTAACACACACACTACAGTCAACACATAATCCACATGGATACTACTAGTCAGTCTAAACTCAGATAATTTAATTTGTTTCGATTGGATGTCAAGTGTTTGCTGGACATAATTAAAAAAGTTAACTTGATGATTCACTTTTATTTTGCCAGAGCTGAGTACAGAAGAGCAGTTATGAAGGGACAGAGAAATAAGCAATTTCGCAAAACAAGAAGTAAATCACGTCATTGTCTGTTTGGTCAAACTTGTGAACTACCCAGAAACCAATTACCTACTTGTGAAGATGTGTTTCGTGATTACTGTTACAATGAGAAATGTACGCAATTTCATACTGGCTTTAACGAACAAGCAACTCTTCTCGCAAATAAGGTGAAGGAAATTTATATGAAGGCAAGTATCCCAACTGTTGAGTTCAGTAGTATTGTGGTTCGTGTCAAGCGACTAATATCAAAAGTGCGTGAATTAGAGAAGTATCCAGTATGCAAGAGGTCATCTGCCAAATTTCAAGATAAGTTAAGCTCGTTTTCCAAATTGTTTGACATATGTTGCTGCAAATGTTTTAATGATGGTGCTCGTGGAAGAAGTCAGTGTACATGCCGATTGGCCTTGAAAATTCCTACCTTAGAGTGGGAGTTCTGGATTGACCAACAAACTACCAGAAACATGAAAATCGGAAATACGTACAGACAGGAAACCTCAAAATTGAAGAGAAAACAAACGAAAAGCAGCCCTACAGGAAAAGGAAAACAAATGAAAAATGAAATAATGGACACTGAAGTTAACGATCTACATCCGACCTCAAGAAGTGACACGGAGAGTGAAGCCGCTAGTGATGAAAGTAAAGATAAGTTAGACAATTCAACAGAAAGCTCAGAGTCAAGCGTAGAAGAATGTGATGAATTTCAAAATAGAAGACATTATCCTGAATTAAGTAAAGCTGTTGACAGATGTGGTGTGAGCAACAGAGACACGTGTTTGCTAGTAAACGCTTTTCTGAAAGATATGGAACTGTTATCCTCTCAAACAATCATCGATCCCGCAAAATTACGACGTCAGAGAAAGTACTGGAGGGAGAGAGAAATTGAACAGCATTCAGCAGAAGCGAAAAACTTGATTTGCCTCGGTTTCGACGGGAAACAAGATTCCACCTTACTTCATAGAAGGATCCTAAAAGAGGAGCATTATGTGATTGTCGCCTTTCCAGGGGATACATATATCGATCATGTTGTACCTCAAAGTAGTAAAGCTGTGGATATTGGCAAAGAAATCATGTCAATCATCGTTAGCACGCAGTCCTCACTGACCCTTCAAGCAATTGTGTGCGATGGAACCAATACAAACACCGGAAAAAATAATGGAATAATCAGAAGACTCGAAAAAAGCCTAGGGCGACCTCTACAATGGCTGATATGCTTGTTGCATGCAAATGAATTGCCATTCAGGAAGTATTTTTCAGTCGTCGATGGTGGAGAAACAAAAGGTCCAAAAACGTCATGTGGTGAAATAGGAAGCGTTCTTGATTTTGATCCAAAAGACAAGCCCGTAGTAGCCTTTATGTCCCTTCCTGGAAAGGTCGTAGATATTAGTGAAAATGTCAAGAAAGAATTGAACACTGATCAATTGTATTTCCTCAGAGTATGCTTGGCAGTCCAGAAAGGGTACCACAACAACAAGGATGTCCCTTTTCTACAAATGGCACAACCAGGAAATTTGAATCACAGTCGCTGGCTAACGAAAGCTAATAGAATTCTGCGACTATATATGTCCGAAACTGCTCCATCTGAACCTCTCATGCGAATAGTGAAATTTATTGTCAATTTCTATGCACCGTCATGGTTTTATATAAAGATTCACTCGTCATGCCAAGATGGTGCAAGAAATATTTTTTATATGCTCCAACTTCTGCAGGATTTGGATCCATCAGACCAAGAAATCATCTTTCCTGTCATTCAGAACAACAATTACTTCTCACATCCAGAAAATATACTCCTAGCTGCTGTTGGTGATGATGATGAAGAAATCAGAAAGTTTGCAACAGAAAAAATCATAACTGCAAGACAAAATTTTCTCCCTTCCGAAGTGATTCGCACTATGGACAAGAATACTGTCTTTCTTCAGTCGTCTGCTACATCATATGCTGACATGATTGACTGGACAAAATGTAATTTGACGCCTCCCCCTCTTTTATCTCATATATTGGATCATGAATTGAAGATGAATAAGAAAATTACATTAGAACAATTTCCCTGTCATTCTCAAGCCGTTGAAAGAGCCATCAAAGATGTTTCTTCTGCCAGTTGCAAAGTGTTTGGTCACAAGTCCAGACATGGTATGGTACTACTGTGTAAAAAATCAAGGAAGGAATTGCCCAAGGTGCAAAGCAAAGCTGATTTCATGTGACTTCTTTTTATGCCCTCGCTAATACATTTCTAAACTTTTGGCTGGATGTTTTTAATAAAAAATAATTTCGAAAGTTGATTTTTGTCTTTGAAAAGGATAATTCAAATTTGGCCCTTCCTAATCACTGACGTTGTCAGGATATATTTCAATGCGGGATGAGGACACAGAATATACTATCTCAGCCCAAGAGAGTAAATAATATACTTATAAGCTCTTAAGAAAGCTACATCTAAATATGGACAAAGGCGCAAAACACATTCCGACACTAGCCAAATTACATTGTTTTCACACTTATGTTGAACTGCATTTTCGGAGAAAAGTTGGGAGCAGTAAATGTCCATAAATCTAAGTAAAATGGTTTGATTCGATTTTTCTATACCAAAATACAACTTTTTAACCATGTTTCCTTTCTTGAACTCAAAATTTATTAACATTCGACCCACCCTATTGTATATTTACCTGGCGCGAAGTGAAATCTTCGCGTCTCCTGCATAATACCGATGAGAGCAAAAATCTCGAAACTAGTCTACTATTGGGATTTGCACTGGGTATCACAAAGCTTGTAATGTTTATATAATAATAATAATAATAATAATAATAATAATAATAATAATAATAATAATAATAATAATAATAATAATAATAATAATAAAACAATAAAATGATAATTTAAGCCTTTTGCTGCAAATAATGTATTTAATGAAAGAATTTTCGACAAGGACTATCTTATAGTCGAAAATTCTTTTATTAAATACATTATTTGCAGCAAAAGGCTTAAATTATCATTTTATTGTTTTAAATAATAAATGCTGCTACCAAGAAATCACCATTTTATAATAATAATAATAATAATAATAATAATAATAATAATAATAATAATAATAATAATAATAATAATAATAATAATAATAATAATAATAATAATAATAATAATAATAATAATAATAATAATAATTAACAAAGGCATGTGCAATAGATGTGCATGACTAACATGTCTAATGTTTGTGTAAAGTTTTCCCTTAATTATTGCTTCTTATTGACAATTTTCTGTACAAGTACACACACATTTTCAATCCAAAAACATAGATTTTTCATAAACTTTAAAGAAATTTACATGTATTTTGATAAAATTTCATGATTTTTTCCATTTGCCACGAATAAAGTCAGTTTTTCTACTCCAAATAAACTTTGAGTTAGACTATTTATTAAAAATATATAGCGTGTGTGTATTTGACCTACATAATTTAAAAAAAAAATTTCTAAGTATTTGAGTTGACCTATATATTTGACCGTGACCTTGACCTTGAAAAATATTTTACCTTGATCTACATAATTTTTAAAAATTAAAAGATTTCTAAGGATTTGAGTTGACCTACATAAAAACTCTAAAATATTTTGATCGTAAAAAATCATAAAATTTTAGTTGACCTACATAAATTTTTGAGTTGACCTACATAATTTATTCCAAAAACTTCATCACTTATATTGTATTCTGTGCTTAATTGTTTAATACAATTAAGTACATTTTTGTTATAAAAGTCTTAAAATATATTCATAAGAAAATCTAACCGGTTTGAACATTGTTGATTCTTCCATAAATTCATAAGAAAATCAGGTAGGATTGTGCAGATACTGATACTTCAATTTTTATTTAATGATTGAATTCAGAATTCCTCTAGAAATGCATTTAAACAATCCAGGATCCGACGAAGTTAATTTATCGTAAATGATTGATATGTTATTGAAGGTCAATTAGTTATTATTGATCCAATTATATTTTGTATAGCTCCAATCAGGGGTGATATGACATTCGATCTGAAATTTTCGTTAGTAGAACTTCGAATATTTATGGCGTATGTGTATATCAAAAATGGGGAAATTGGTGTTGATACCACAATGTGTAATGAGCTGATTTATCGAATATTGTAATATTTAGAAATTATGTGTCTTCGGAGGAAACAGACTTTCATCAGATTGATAAAATTCCATGGTTTGGCATACATTTTGAAATAAAAAGTGCAATGTTCAAAAGAGAAAATGAATATTTAAACGATGTAATTAAATTAACTTAATTTAATAATGCATTTTTAATTATTAAATTTAATATATTTATTAATTTGAACTACAACGTTTTTAAAAATTTGTAAATTATTGAAATAAATGAACATCATTTATTATTTTATTTATTTATTTTCTCGAGAACTCACATTTTTAAATTTAATTTACCAGTGTTTTCAGTATTGAACTCTTAATATTAGTTTGCAATTTTTTCCAAATATTAAAATTTTAAAAGGTTTTCCTTACATAAAAAATTTCTACATATCGAAAGTTGACATGTATATTTTACGAAGTGCTGTGTTTGCGTGTTCAATCTATTTTTTCTATCACTTTTCGATTTCTTTATGCAAATTTTTATTCCATGCAATATTAAATATTAAATTCAGCATACAGGTAAGTTTGTGTGTTTCTACAACATAAGTTTATTGAATTTTTATATTATAAAAGCTTTTTCCATAGAAAGAGGTGTAATAGGTACACTATGTAACGTGGAAGAACCCCTTATTTATAACATGTCGGTATGTACACCCAAAATAAACAAATTTTAAAAAGGTAACTTTTAAGACTTGTATTTAGATTTTGTTACATCTTCATCAATTTATATATAGTTTGTATTTCTAAATATTTTAATATTATTTTTCAAGAATTTATGATATTTATGCAAATTTTATTGGAATTATTATAAAAAGGTTATTCGAAAAGTTACTTTTTTGTGTGTAAAAGTATAACAAAATAATAAGAAAAATCAAAGAAAAAATTTTATTTAAAGATGTTAATAATCAAATGAATCAACTTGGAGCCCATTTATGTCAGCACAGCTTAATTACTCTAAACATTCTGTCGTTGATGTTTTGCAACAAGGTTTTAACACTTACCTAAAAGACATCCAGCACTGCATTCTTTAATTCATTGGTTGTCTTAGTAATTTAAGAAAAGATAGTAGGTTTAATTATTTCCCATTGACCATTCGCATGAAGTGAAATTTGGAGAGTGTGAAAACCATATACTTGGTCCTCTTTCCTATCCAACAATCAGGAAGATGTCACAGCTTTGAGCCGGAGCGCCATTCTGATGAAAATGGTAGTTGTTACATTTAGTTTGTTTATTTTGAATTTTTTTGTATTAAGTTTTTATCAGAAATTGTAAATATTAAGTTTTTATAATTAAAATTGTAAGAATTTTTGAATGTGAAAATAATAAATATTTTGGAAGTGTTTTTCATTAAATTTTGAGAGTTGTCAGTGAAATTTAAAATGATTTTATGGTAGTAATAATACTAATAATAATAATAATAATAATAATAATAATAATAATAATAATAATAATAATAATAATAATAATAATAATAATAATAATAATAATAATAATAATAATAATAATAATAATAATAATACTAATAATAATAATAATAATAATAATAATAATAATAATAATAATAATAATACTAATAATAATAATAATAATAATAATAATAATAATAATAATAATAATAATAATAATAATAATAATAATAATAATAATAATAATAATAATAATAATAATAATAATAATAATAATACAATAAAATGATAATTTAAGCCTTTTGCTGCAAATAATGTATTTAATGAAAATATTTTCGACTATAAGATAGTCCTTGTCAAGATTGACAAGGACTATCTTATAGTCGAAAGTTTTTCATTAAATACATTATTTGCAGCAAAAGGCTTAAATTATCATTTTATTGTTTTAAATAATAAATGCTGCTACCAAGAAATCATCATTTAATAATAATAATAATAATAATAATAATAATAATAATAATAATAATAATAATAATAATAATAATAATAATAATAATAATAATAATAATAATAATCAAATTTTTAAATCAAATTTTAAAATAATAAACTATACTATGTATATTAGAAGCTGCTAAAACATATTCTAAATTACTTTTTAAATCAGGTTCAAAAGATAACGTCATAATTCCAAGTATTTATTTTGAAATATTGTATAATTTTCAAACAAATTTTCAGCGTTGAATAAAATATTTTCAAAACCATTTATTAAAATTTCGATATTTAAAATATATTTATTTAAAAATTATTTACTAATAAAACTTCTTTTAAAAACCTCATTTAATTTTTCATGTTAAAAATTATTTTAAAAGTTATTTTAACTAGTCCATTATTTATCATTTAAAATTATCTTAATAAATCATTGAAATATTTAATTCTCAGCTGAAAACATCTCACAATGTTAATAAATAAATCATGTTGGTATCCAGGAAAAAATTATTAATTTATGAAGATTAATTTAAATTTAACCAAGCTGAAACTTTCATTAAAATTTTGTCATTAAAGAAACTGAGAGAATAAAATGGATATTGTGTTTTATCAACGAGTTGTTAATTAAACATTAAGTTAATTAAAATTTCTAGTTAATTCAAGTGCGATTGATTTAATTGAATGGTTTTCATTCTAGGAGATCTGCGCGTTCATCCGAACGGTTTGCTCCTGAAAAAAAAGATTTTTAAATCAATAAATTTTTCAGGATCAAAAAATTCTCCAAATATCGATCAGAATTGAATTATTCAATATTCAGGGCATATTTTTGTTTTAATGGAATGAAATAAATAAACAATGGTCATTTAGATAATCCTATAATAGATATAATTATTACGAGAATAAATGTAAGAAATTCGAGTTATCTACTGTAAAATCTCGAGTATATATTTCAGAACGTATTTGCTGCAGAGAGGGTTTTTAACACATATTAACTGCACAATTTACATTGAAGGGACACAGTATTTTATTGGCCAAGTAGCAAAACGTTTTTTGCAATAAAATAAATTAAAAAAAACAATTATTATTAATTTTCACTGTAGAATGCACAACGAAAAGACTCTAAAAATGCATTGTGATTTTAAAATCACCAACCGATCATTGATAAACAAATGTGACAATAATAATATGAAAAATCATTATATAGAATTAATTTCATATTTAATTGCGAATCGTATACGATGCACAATACATGTGTTTTTTAGCATTGCGGCGTTCAACGTGTTAATAATAACAATTTTATATTGATTGTTTATATCGTAAGTGACTGTTTTCTGCAATATTTTCTGTAATTCTTAAATCACCGATGACAAATTGCCAACGATAGTGGATCAAAACAAAAGAAACAGGAAAGATCTTTCATTTCAGTAAAGAAAAAGGAAATTATTGAAGTAACTTGTCAATTAAGAAACAAATGGGAAGTTGCGTGATTATATGATATCAACAAAACTGTGGTTCAATGGTCAATCGCTCAAGACCATTTTATCAAAGCAATTTATCCAA
Organism: Schmidtea polychroa; assembly: GCA_959609185.1. Classification (NCBI taxonomy): domain Eukaryota; kingdom Metazoa; phylum Platyhelminthes; order Tricladida; family Dugesiidae; genus Schmidtea; species Schmidtea polychroa. The sequence goes on from CAUHTR010000087.1 coordinate 102,205, forward strand.
ATAAAAAAGTCCTATGTGGTGGTAACGCTAGATATCCGAAATTGGAAACGAAATTACACAAATGGATGCTAATGCAACATGAACAAGAACTTCGAGTGCTACTTATACAAATTCAATTACAGGCACATGCTAATGCCAAAGAAACGATGACTGAATAATTTATCGCCAACTCTCAATAAGTTTAGAACCAAGTTTAGAACCATCATCAATGGTTTGAATAAAGATTTGACCGATAATCAAATCGGAAATTTTGATGAAGTGTCCGTTCAATATGGCATACCATTATGATATACAGTTGAAACTAAAAGTGCCTTGATGTTCGAATTAAAACTACAAAATACGAGTAAAACATTTTTTCTGTTAATTTTTGTTTACTCAAAGATGGTGCTAAATTTCCACTTTTTGTTATTTAGGACAGAAAGACACTTTCAAAGACTTGCATTCCTCAAGCAAAGCCTATTGTTGCAACCAATGAATCCAGTTGGATGAACCACAAAACGCTTAAAATATGGCTCATGGAAGTTTAGAAAAGTCGAATATCATTGCCTCCTAAGACACCATGAAACCAAAATCCAAAAGTACCATCATTTCTGTTATTTCATATGGATTGCTCAAATCTCGTCACTACTAAACTTGATAAAGTTGAGTGTTTGGTTCTGTTAGTTTTTGTGGCGTCTGTGTGCGTGTTGCTGAGGTTTTTGCTAGTTGAGTGCTGTGTGCGCACACAGACGCGAGGTTCTCGAAATTAATTCGAGTTTTTTGAAATTTTTATTTTATAATTATTTCTAGTTCTGGAATTTTTGTTTCTTTAAATTGGTTTTGTTGTAAATTCAAATTGTAAAGATTAATAAAAGTTTTTTATTCGCTGGAATTAGTTATTCAATTACATCGAAAATTGTTTAATAGAATTAATTATAAAGGAATTTCGTGCAGAATATAATGACTATATGATCAAATATGAAGCTTATGTACGGTATTTAATTGTAAAATGTGAAGAATCATAACAATTAGAATTGGTAAACGATAACAATCAAATAAATACTTAAGCGAAAGGTTTAATTGAATACTCAGACAGCGAAGACAATGAAATTCAAACTAAAATCTGAAGAAATTACACCTGAAACTGTATTTTCTGAAATAGAAGAGACTGAAGAATATTTATTAATTAAAAACCGGTTGATGAAGCAGAAAAGTATTTGAAATCGATTATTAAAAAGAGCTCAAAAACGCTCAAAAACAAAATCGAATTTCTAATTCATGATGGATAATAATCTAAGAGACATTTCGATCCAAGTTAAGGTATCTTTGCGAACGGGTTTGGCAGAATCTTTGATAACAATTTATCAGTTGAGAACGATTTCATATCATATATGCTGAATTGACACAAAGATGCAGCCATTAGATCTTACAAGTTCAAGTCTCAAAATGTCATAAAAAGGGAGGACTGAATCCTCATTGATTATGAAAGCATCAAACATACTAAATCGGAAAATATGAAGTCAAGTGGTGGATACTATTCTCGAATAGATTGTCTCCACCTGGGAACAGGTTCACCTTTTAACCATTTTAAATGGCTTCTGTGTTTGTTACGGTAAAGACGACGAAGCTCTTCAAACTGAAGAAAATGAAATGAAAGTGAATGACTCTGGTTCAAACATTGCAGATGTTCCTTTCAGATGTCATTGATAATAAAAGTTGTGATGGTTTTAAAAAGTGTGATGTAAAATAATTAACTTCAAATTAAACGGTTTTTTAGTCATACAAGATGCGTATTAGTCGTATTGACTGCGGCGCAAAAATGTAGATTAAAATTCGGGTTAAATATAAGATAAGAAAATAAATGTTGTTGTAAAGAAAAAATGAAATATTTAATTTAAAATCCAGCAGGATGGCAGATATTAAAGGATTCAAATAAGGTCTCCGGTATTTTGGAGATGTGAAGAGTTTTTATTAAAACAAGGATATTTATTATTTAGGAAAACCAAGATGTCCTGTTCCTTTCAATCCATTTATTACAAATTCTATATATCAATAAATATTTTTGTTTCATTAAGTGTCGTTCGTAAATTAGGGATACCGTATTATCTTACAGAATAAATTAACTTACAATAAAGATCTTTAAGCCTAACATTTTATCTCTCTAAATGACTTATAGGCCGTTTGTCTGATATCTACAAAATATCTTATTAATCCTTATTAATCTATTTTTAGAGAATTTGCAAAACTGATACATTAAAACAAAATTTATTTTATCGACTTTTCTTTTCAGACTACAGATCAATATTTTGTTTTATTTCTAACATGGAAATTTGAGCTAAATATAAAAAATAATTTTTGTCTGGGATTGGGATAATCAATGAAAAAAGGATAAAAGATTTTCCTGAATGAATTTAATTCTTAAAATATTAATGAGAAAAAGAAATTAAATATTTTCGATACAAAATGATGTTTGACTCTCACAATTGTTGGCGGCAAGCACCGACAAAAACTTTTACAATAGACAAATTAATTTTTCAACGCAATCTCACTAAATGTATATAAATTCGGATTAGGGAGAATGACAGACAGTTGGAATCAGCTTTTATGCGCTAATGTCTTTTTATTAGGCGGTTTCTAATCGGAGATTTATTATAATAAAATACAATTTTAGAAATTTCATTTATTTTTATTATGACAAAAGATCGAAAATTTATGTTACATAAATTGTTGCATAAATTGTAAATTTTATTTATAAGTTTTAAAAATGTAATATTGTTACAGAATTTCGGAAAGTGACAAAGTCCAAATAATAAATGACAGGGAAAATGACAAAAAATATTTCCATTTTTTCCATATTCGAAGATTTTTCTTGAAATGTTTCATAAAATACATGTTTATGAAAATTAATTTGCTTTTTTAAATGAATAATTTATCTAACTTACTTTAAATTGAAATATTTCCACAAATAAAATAAATAAATTTCTGAAAACGTAGAAAAATTAATAATAAAATGACTGAAATCGAAAATGATTATTCATCACGTTGATTTACGCACTAACTGATATTATGAAGAGTGAATCTCAATGGAGTTCCCAATGAAGTTTTTTAATAAAATTTTAAAATCAGACATACCTATTTTAATCTTACAGCCTTTTTTGTGCTCACTAATATGGGTCAAAGCCTTCGGTCTATAAGGTTCTTAAGCTCGAATACAGAGATGACGGGAAGTCTCTCCAATGTATGTGGCATTACAACCATTACATGTAAACTGATAAACGAGATCGTAACACAATTCAACCAGAGTTTTTGACTTATTAATAAACATATTGCGTACTTTCCATGAAGTTGACACTATCCTATAGTTTAAATTCCCTAACTGCTTTCTTATCTTCACTTTATAATCCTTAAAACCTTCTGAGTACGGCAATACTAACACAAATTTAGTCTCATCATCCTTGCTCACACTATTTAATTTATTTAACTCATCAGACCCACACAACTCAACAATATCACACCCAGATTTTCTCAAACAGGAATTTTTAATAAATTTGTCAACAGTCTCTTTCACCATAACTAATAAAAAGGATTTTGAATAACCGTTCTTCATTAACAATTCAACCAATGTGTCAACACTTTTTACTGAATTTTTAAAAGTAGAAGACAAAGACCATGAACGATAAATCAACCCCTTCACCATATTTCTTTTATACTTGAATTCACAAAAACTTTCGGAAGAAGTATAGAGACCAGTATCAATTGGTTTTCTATAAATCTCTCTCTCTCGTAGTGTTTCTCTTTGCGTTGTATTAACTGATCCAAGAAAGCAAGTGATGATTATTTATTAAATTCACTTGAAAAAGGCAGTGCCAAAAGTTCGTGAGTATCAAAAAATATCGATATATTACTGATTTATAGTCTTCAAGCTTTCGTTTTAATAAATAATAAACTAATAATAGACTAATATCTGTGCAATGTTGAACGTGCTAATCAGGTTTATTATTATCAGAGACATGCAAAAAAAATTTTAAATATTTTATAAACTTTTAAAATTTGTTTACAATTGTTAACAAAAATACAAATGCATGATTTTCAATTTTTTCATAAGAAAATAAATAACCATATACACCTGGATCTATTTTGTTACTAAGCACATCCATCCTAAAGTATGAATTAAAAGTATGAAATTAAAATCTTTTATTAAAATCAAACTATAGTAGAAAACGAGGAAAATCTATACACTTACTTGGGGGTCTCTATAGGAAATACAAAAAAAACGACCTAAATGAGATCTTCCAAGAAGTGGAAGCCAAAACAACAAGCATTTTCTAATCACTCCTAAGAGCTCAGCAAAAGATAGAAGCCTACAACACCTTCTGTCACTCGAAATTCATATTCATCTTGCAAGCTGACGAAGCTCTAAAACACAAGCAGAAAAATTCGATGATAAAATAAGAATGATGATAAAAGATAAAGAGGTGCTGGATCTGCAACAGAAGAGCCCACTAATGGATGCCAACTTTTACTCCTTTAAGGAAAAAGGAGAAATAGGCATAACCAAAATCGTGGATGAGCAGATGATACAAACCATAGCAACATTCCTAAAACTAATAAACAGCAACCCCACGGCTATAGTAAAAATTATAACAGAAGAACTGATCGATGTAGCCGAAACAAGAACTGAAACTCCTATCAACTCAATACCAGAAGCATTAAAATGGTTGGATGGAACATATGCACATAAAAGATCAAGCTCAGTCAAAAAATCCTGGCTCGATAGAATCAAAAACGCAATCACACAGCTGTACAAGGACCACGATATAAAGATAACCTTTCTAATGAGAAATATAGGTACAGGATGCAACATAAAAATGCAATTCACAAGAAAAACCCGAAGAAGTTTTTCCACCCTTTCTAGATGAAGCCTCAAAAAAACTACACTGGATGATTCGTGAGGCATACTTTCAAAAATGGACACAAGCCAACTGCCAAGGCCATATTGTTAGATTGCCGCAGTCCGAATACACAGAATGGAAAATGCCGAAAAACCTGAAAGACTACGAATGGAGATTCATAATTAAGGCTCGAGCCAACATGTTAGACATAAATATGAAACAGTCTAACCAGGAAGGTAGATTAGGCAGCACAAAGTGCAGAAACTGTGAAAATCCTCACGAGTCATCTATACACGTCCTAAACATGTGTGTGAGAGGAACCAGTATGAGGACCAACAAGCACAATGAAATACAAAAAGCACTGGAAGAAATACTAAGAAACAAAGGAATCAGTTTTGAAATAGAGAAAAAACCAAAAGAAGCAAAAGAAATGTTAAAACCAGACATTGTAGCCAGACTAAAGGATCACATCATGATAATAGATGTAAAATGCCCATTTGATGACCATCCAACCATAGAAGCATCAAGAACAAAAAGCCAGAACAAATACAGAAAATTAGCACAAGACATCCAAGAAGCGACAAACACATACACAACAGTAGAAACATTCGTGGTATGCTCCCTTGGAACATGGGACAAACACAATAACGATATATTTAGAAAACTCGGATTCAGATATGAAGAGTACATGCCCATAAAGAACAAAATGATAAACAGAGTGATTAAAGGCTCCAGAAAACATATAAAAATCATCCGGGCTTCTATCAATAGCACAAGTTAAAAGAAAATGGATGATTATGCCCGCATCCCTAAAAAGGCATACATGAATATTAAACACCCCATACAGTAGCTCGCCTACTGTATTTGGCCTGGCATATTTATTATGCTGATTCATTTTTCATTAATAAACTTTAGAGTCACGGAAATGCCACAGTAAAATTTCTACAACTATGACTTAATTCTGTATTTTTTTAACATACGGTACTTGATAAGAAGTATTGATATGGGATATGTTAGTATTTTAAAGGGCTCTTATTTAGTTACTATAATCAAAATAACAATTGTCAATGTTTCAGTTAAAATTAACTTTCTAAAACAGGAAAATTGTTTTAATAAATAAAAAAAATTATTAAATAGAAAATCTTTTTTATTATTAAATAGAAAATTTATAAATAGAAAAAAGGGTGGATGTTATTTTAAACAAACTTGCTAAATATGTGAAACAGTTTTAATGAAATTTGCTTTTTTCCATTTTTATTTGTTGAAAGAATTCAAAGAAATTTCGAAAATAAAATTTATGTTTGTAATTGAAATTATAATTTTTGCGAAATTTTAATAATTTCCCCTTTTTATTAAAAAATTTAATGAATTAATTAATTTCTTCACGAATTATTTTATTAATTTTATTAGTGTCTAAAATATTATTAAATGAAAAATAATTAAAAACAAATTTTATAGTTTTGTATTTATTATTTTAGTTAATTTATATTTTTTTTAAATCTGTAAATTATTTTTAACAACTAAAGTTCATCGTTGTTCTGAGAATATAATTTAATTAATTAATTAATTAAATAATTAAATAAATAAAAGTAAAATATAAAATAAATGAATGTATGTTGTGATTAATATGGCATGCTTACATTATTCGACGATGAATAAAAATCCTCGTGAAGATTTGTTTAAATATTTCAAACAAATTGCATTGATTTTGAATTTAAAAAATATTAATATTTAATTATGGATGTTATAAATACTAAAGGTATAACAACTAACATTCAAATTACATTGTATTTGTCTTCATTTACTTTTATGCTGAAGGACTCTAAATATACACTAACGTTTTTCAAATCAAACACATGCACTCAAAAGGATGGAGGGACAAACTAATGGGTGCTTGCCTGGCAAATTGAAATTTATGATTATTTTCGGATTACACGAAAGTGCACAAAATAATCGGGAAATTGGTATAAATATAATTAAAAGCTAATTAAATTTTCCAAAAGTAAAAATCATTAATCTTTATGAAGCCGTGATAGATTAAAAGTGTAAGACGAAAAACATAATTTTGAAAATATTGAAGATCTTCGAACAGAAATATTAACTAATTAATTAACTTATCTCCTAATTTTTATTAAAAAAATTAATTAATCATTGTGGAAAGGACGGCATTGGTTAATATTTGTAAATTATTTGGAGATATTTAATAATTGTTTGTTGGTTCCAGAGATTGGACGTAGCACAGGGTATTAACTTCCATGACTGATGGTAATCAGGCCATATAAATAGAAATAGTAACTGAAAAAATGGAACACTTTGTAGTCGAAGGCAACCAGTTCTTACTGATAAGCAACGTAAAGTCGCTGAATTAGTTACTGTTGTCAATAATTTGTGGTTTCGTCAATAAATAAACTTGATTTTTCTTTGATTTTCTACACAACACAAGAAGCTAGATTTGAAGGTAATTCCTGCTGAAAGTTTATTATCCCAACAAACTAACTGAAACTTTACGTTTGTCAAATTTGTTTTAAAATTTCCCATTTCGAATTTGTTACTAGAAAATGGGCAATTTGATTTTTAATTTTTATTAATTTTAATTTAATAATTTTATCAAACTCAATTAAATGGCTTAGTTGTGTACATGTAAAATATTATAGTTAATAAATCAAATATGTCAATTAAATTAATTTTGTTTTACTGAATAAATAAATTTTATTATTTAACGGAATCACCTGTCAAATAAACTGATTATTACCGTCGTTATAGCCATGAATTTTCACAATTTATTTCAAATATTTCTCCGGCACAATTTATTAATTATATTTATAGATGTATTTGTAAATAAATATCAATTTATTAATTTTTTGGTCAAATATTAGTTATTTATTTATAATTTTAGAAAATGTAATTTAACAATATTTTTTTTTATAATTTAGAAATATCTGAATATGAAATGAATAATTTATTTATTAAAAAGCTTGACTATGAATCAGTAAAGATATCAAAAAACATCGATATATTTACTGAGTCATAGTCAAGCTTTTTAATAAATACAATGTCGATTGAAAACAAATCAGTGGTGAAATATGAAAAAGATTCTTATAATATGAAATGAATATGAAATATTATGAAATTTAGTTTACTATTTTAATTTATAAATTATAAAAAATAATTTATAATTATATTAATGTAAGATATTAAATAATTATTGTAGCTATTTGTCTATCTTATATATTATTAGCCAATCAGAATTAAATAAAAACAAAAAAACATTAATAATTATTATACCAAATTTATTTCATTGTTTAATGAATAAACAGGGAATTTAACCGAAAATTATCTTTTATTAAAATTATATTTCGTTAAAATTAATTTGAAATACAAAAGGATTCGAGTTCGAGGCAAATAAAGTTTCAAATTTCAATACAAATTTAAGTGCAAAAATTAATTAAAAATTTGAAAAATCGAAAACTCTATGGGAAAAGTATGTGCGGGAAACAAACGAAAGGTTGAATAATAATATGATAGGAGTTATTACAATAATACAATCTAATTATTTTGTCAATTAATCTCATGTTGATGGCATTAATTATTTTTAAATAGGAAAACAAAACCATCGAATTTGACAGATAGAATAATAGCGGTTTGACAAGTAGCGGCAAAATAATTTCTTTAATTGTTTAAATATACGAATTTAAGAAAATGGTTATTGGGGAAAATAAGCGTGATGGGGATAAGATCGAATGAAGAGTTTTCGTGACGGAGATCTTAAAAATGTAAACTGTATTTTTATGGCCCAAAAACGGACCGTTGTATGCATACGTGGTGTTCCGTCCCTGTTATTAATATAAATTAAGTATAATTATAAATAAGGTGACCAGATTTTTTGATGGGCAAAGCGGGACAACTTTGAAGGAAGGGGGTATCAACAAAAATTATCATATAGAATAAAAATAATATGCTAATATTTTTTGATTTTTAACATAAGTACAATTTATAAATATAAAAAATTGTATAATATTTTATTCCTTGCCATATTCTTTATTTGAGCGAATTTGTTTCAGTAGATTGTTGTCATTTTTTAAAATATTGTAAAAATTTTCACAAGAATTTGTCAAATTATATTTGACACTTAAAATTTTATATTTATGAAAATCATTGTTTTGCATTCTAAGAATCCTACGAATTACTAAGACTAACATATTGCTTTTCTTACCCAGTTACATTGTATTTGTTTCTCAAATGATACACTTCGTGTTCGTACTGCGTGCTAGGAAGCTAATTAACCATTTGCGCTATATTGACGTGCCAGGCACGTCTTGATGATTTTTTTCAGAACTGCAAGTGACGTATATACCACGTCGATAGTATTTGTCGCAAAAACAAAAACGACGTGTTTGCAACGTCGGCTGACAGGCGGAACGTCATTATTTGAACTGCAATTATAAAATTAGTTCACATCGCGTAGAATTATCGATATTAGGAATATTTCTAAATCGATAAGGTATGTTGTACTGATTTTTTACAAGGAAATGCTTGTGGTTTGCAGTTAGCAGCTTTTATTTTATTTTAATGCTAAAAAAATAATATATTTTTTATTTTAGTCTCATTAACCCATATTATAAAATGAATAATAACAAGAATCTCATCAATGTTGCTTCAACAAGTACAAAAAGAAAGCGTCTAGTTATTCCGTCTTGATTAATAAAATTTATTGGTGTTGTGAATAATTATTTATATTCGTGTAAATCTTTTATGTAAGACCCTACCCTCGCGCTAAGCACTGGTCAATCCTCTGAGCTCGCTGACGCGGTGAGGCGTCGATGCCTTGCGATACTTTATATAGTAGAGCGCGGCTCAGCTACCGAAAATTAAATCATAGCGCAAGTGGTTAAACAAATAAATATTACAAATTGTATGTTACAAATATGTTAGTCTTAGTAGTCCGTAGGATTCTTAGAATGCAAAACAATGATTTTCATAAATATAAAATTTAACTTAATTCTAAAAGTCGGGACTTTTGAAAAACGTTGCGCGAAGCAGGGTAAATCGTGAAAAATCGGGACTGTCCCGCCAAAAGCGGGACGTCTGGTCACCTTAGTTATAAATATTATTCTTTTTCTTATGAAAATTATAAATTGGTTTCAAAATTGTTATTAAAATAATTTTCTAAGAAATTAAATTATTTATTTTCAATATTTATAAAAGAAAAATATTTTTAATTTATTTGTTTAAAATGTTTTACACAAATATAAAAAAATTGAAAAAAACATTAAGATTTCATAGAGAAAATTCTAAAAAGCAACTATGGCAACTAATGTAATTAGGTTTTTCCTTTCGAAAGATTTAGAAAAACGGCATTTTAGCGTCATCAAAAGAAAAAAACAATGAAAAAAATTTTTGAATTTTCAAAGTTGACTACCTTTTGTCACTGAAAATATAAATTAAATTAAACATCTATTTAAATTCCAACGGTTTTTTTTGTTTTTCTTATTACAATCCCTCCTTTAATTATTCCCACTATCAACATTTCATTGCTATTTTTATACAATGCAATTAAAATGTACATTTTGTCGATCATTATTTTGTTTCTTTACAAAATGCCAAAAATTTTCAATAAAGTTTTTTGAGAAAGTCAGGAAAAAATAAATTACAAATTATCATTTCAAATCTTATGAAATTTTTTGAAAGTTTTTAATTAATATTATTATTATTTTATCTATTTTTTAATATTTTTGAAAATATATTTTAATTGACTTTAAATGATAGTAATTGATTTTTTATTATTTTTAAAGAATTTATAATTAATTAAAAAATTGATTCTTAAAGGATAATGAATTTCTTTCTGGAATTTTTTTCAGCTTCATTCGGACGTAACAGACAACGTTATGTAACAGAATATAAGCGCTGTGATTGGTTAAATTGACAGATTCCACAGAAAGAATTTTGATGAAAGAAACAGCAGCATGTTGGATGAAGATTATAACAAAATGTCACAATTTATCCATTTATAGTAAACTTTCTGTAAATAACTTTTGTTATAAATGTGAGAATTATAAAATACTATTGCTGTGACAATCTAGTTAAATTAAACATTTAATTTAAATAGTTAACTAATTTAATAAATAATATATTAATTAATTTAGCATTTAATAGGTATTATGTGTAAATATTAATTGTAAATAATAATTAACCCTTTGATGCAAATTGTTACAGAAATACAACGTATTTATTTGGCTTCGTGTTTATACTATTATAATATTTTATATGACTATATGGATATAAATATTTAATTTATTAAAAAGAGAGCTTGAAGACTATAAATCAGTAATATATCGATGTTTGTTGATACTCACGAATTTCGGCACTGCCTTTTTCAAGTGATTTGTGAATATCAAAAAAACATCGATATATTTACTGATTCAAAGCCAAGCTTTTTGATAAATACAATGTCAATGAAAAAGAAATCAGTGGTGAAATTTGAAATAAAAGTTCTTGTAATAAATATTAATTGTTCATTAAATATTAAATTAAATCTACTTGAAATATTTGAAATTATTTCGATTTTCGGATGACTTAATGATTAATATAAACATTTTAATGTTTTATTTAATGTGATTTCTAATTACTTATTTCGCTCTAATCAGTACTGTGTAAGAAATATTGAATATTATTGATAAATTCATATGTTAATTCGTATTTTCTTTTTTAGTATTTTTTATACACTTTTTTGTCCGTTGTTCTAATATGTTTTTTATTTGGAATGTTTAGTGCGCTTTTAATTGTGAAAGTAAAGAAAGTAATTTTAATTTAGTTTTAATAATTAAGTGAAATTCTTAGTGATAAAGAATGGTGAATATGTTAAGAGAATTTTTTGCTTAATTGAAATTTCTTAATCTATTTTCCTTATGTAAAAGACATGATAATTATTTTTTACTTCTTTGGCTAAATAATATATTTTAATATTGACGATTTTTTTAATCTTGTATTATAAAGAAAATACATTTTTAACATGAATTTTATTTGTTTTGACGTCTGTATGAAATATTTGAATGTCATTTAGATAATAACTGACATAATAGCTAATATGTGACCTCTTGTGTAATAATTGACCTTTGACCTCTGTTACAGTACTTGCCCAGGGGTGTAATGATTATGTCACACAATATATGTGTATTCAATGTGGTTAGAGGTACTGTATAACATTATGTATTATTGTGTATCTTAATGTTAAACTTCACTATTTTAACTCTAAATTATTTTTCATTATTTTTTTTACAAAGAGGTAATTAGTATGCATGAGTTTTAAAATGTTAAAAAATATGGCATAATGGCGCTTTCTATATTTTACTAAGTATATAAAAGTATTGAAAAGTCTACTCCAAGATTTGGTTTTAATGTATCGATAAAAATAAAGACAAATAAATTGCCTGAATATATTTTCCAGATATAATGAAACGGTTAAATTTCTAGTATATGGGAATCTATGGGTGATTTAGAAAAAATATAATTTGGAAGTATGGAAAGCATGGAATATGGAAGAGTTAGTTTTTGTTAATAGTGAGTTTAGTGGGTAGGGTGAATACCTCTCCCAATAATTAAGTGTTTAGGGTGTCAGTAAAGTCTAGAGACATGGGATAATTGAGTATTAATTGAATATGAAATTGGAATGAAATACAAAATTCAAAATTATTAATGGATATTTTACTTCCACAGATTAAACGTGACCCTTGTCTAAGGAAGCAAGATTTGACCTGGTCTTTCTCAGTAGACTTTAAAGATCATCATATCAAAAGATAGTAGATGAATTTAATGTACATCATTGAAGGAGAACTCAAAGTGGTTTTTCAACAGTGCCGAAGGTGATTAGAAAGTTTAAGGAAACAGGCAGCATCATGGACAAATCTCTTTTTCTTTTCTTTTCCTGTAGCATGGGTTTTGTTGAATGATTACTCACAGATCCAATACACTTGACTCAACGAATAAAGAGTGAATTTACCAATGTGGGTTTATTACATCAAGTTCACGAAACGTTTGCGAAACGCATCAACATTTGCATTTTAAATGATGGAAATCATATTGAAGATATTATTTGAATAAAAGGATTTTTTACCTATGTGTCCAAACTTTATGGACACTCTGTGTAGGATCAATGGGAAATATTGTAGGCAATTCTTATAAATTTAGAATTTCCCCGTTTAGGTTAGAAAATTTTAATTTATCAAATTTCTAGGCAATTATAAAAGATTCAAATAAAAATATTTTTTATTTATATAATAATAATAAAAAATTGAAATAATTTGATTCACTTAAACAATTTCTGATATTAAATGAAAATTTTTATATTTTTAATTGCTTCTTAATTTTATAATCTTTCAAAATTTGCTTGAATAATTTTCACCAAATTTTGAAACTTAGTGATAATTAACTTTCAGCCTAATTTGAAACTAAATTATGATTCTAGACAGCCTGGTTAAATAATTTTTTAATCTTTTATTTTAAAATATGGATTTTTTAATAATTTTGTTTTAATTAAATCATTAATATCATCAGAATTTTTTTTCAAATTTCACCACAGATTTCTTTTCAATTGACATTGTATTTATTAAAAGGCTTGACTAAGGATCAGTGAAGATATCAAAAAAACATCGATATATTACTAATTCATAGTCAAGCTTTTTAATAAATAAATCATTAATGTTAGTCGTATTTATATCACATTCAATTTCTCTACTATTGTCAATCATTTTTACCTTGTAAAAATTTACACAAAAATAATAATTAAAAATACAACTTTATTATTTTTATTACAAAACTGTTTTTTAAACAAAAATTTTCAAAAGTTTTACTGAGGCATTTTTTGGTAAATTTTAATATTGAATTTAAATATTGGCTATCAAAATTTTGTAACAATAACTTTTTAATAAAATTTAAAAAATTATAATTTAATTAGATTTAATTTTACACCTTTCAATTATTATTAATTTTTTGTCATTTAAACATTCAAATTGAATTTAGTCAAAAATGTTTGATAAGGTGTTGAATAAATTCATGAAAAAAATATTTTAAGTTGAATTAAAGTTGAAACATTTATTTTATTTATAATATTTAAACAAAATGATTTTTTATTGCATTCAATATTTTATAATGAAATATTAATTAATAATTCAAAGGTTCAATGTTTTTTTTAAATTTAAATATAATAATTATAACCAATTATTATTGAATACTTGATTTCATTTTAATAACATGAAAAGGATATATTAAAAATAATAAAAAGAAATGCATTTATAACATTTTGTCATAAATCGACAGCTTGTGGGCCATATGTGTATTTTTCGAGTCCCATAGGTGGTCGAAAATACTTAAATATCACGGGGTCATATGTTGTATTATTTAGATATATTTTATAATATGAATTATAAATTAAAAATAATTGTAAACTTATACTTCGAGGTATTCTCATGTAACTTTGCACGAGTGAGTAAGAATAGAAAGGCGACTTCACTCGACAATGACTATTTTTATACATATGTTAGGGAGAGGTGAGAGGGGTTCTCTTACTGCCATGGCTTATTAATAATTCAAGAATATTAATAATTCAATTCAACTCTTATTGTCAGAAGATAACATTTGTTTAAAATAATTGCAAACATGTAATAAGAAAAACGTAAAATCAAATAAATAAATTATAAATTTCTTTCCGATGTTCGTGCTTGTTGTGGCAGAATTGGTTTGAAAAAAAAGAAAAACTTTAGGCATCGAGAATTTAATAAACATTTCATTAGCTGTAATCAAAAAATATGTCTAGGAAGGAAAGCTTTATTTCACGATTTTAAAATAAATTGCTGCAAATTTTCTGAACAGGTTTAAATTTAAAACAAACTTATTTTATTGTTATACTTTGAGAAGGAATGAAAGTACTGACATGACATGACATCAAATTATATATTTTTATTTTACTTTGTTTGAATTTTCGTTCACAACATTATAAAGTGCTTTGTTTATTGATTTTTTATTTATATAGCCCAATGTCTAAAAAGCCTTAGACCCTTGATAAAAAATATTATTATATACTATTATACAAATGTTTATAAATATTATTATTATGTGAATAAATTAATAAATTAATAACAGGAATGATATTTATTTTAAACAATAATTGAAAATAAAAGTTATTGTTATTTGTTGATAATTAAATAAAAACATTTTTAATATCTTAAGCGCCACAAGCAATAAACCACAATGTACATCATTGTGAGCAGGGATTGGCATCCCATGTGAACAAATACGTCTTACCCATCGACTGAAAAGTATCAAAAGAAAAGATGGAATACAAGTTGATTGACACGGCCTCTTCTGACGTTATCTTACGATAGAAACACAATATGTAATTCAGGATAAATCCGTCATATGCATTTAATAAATTAAGCTAATTAATTTTAGTATATTTATTACACAGATTATATTTTAGATTTTTTTTATTGGTTAAATAAGTTAATGATTTGAAATATTGTTTAATAAAAATATTAAAAAATTTTGTTTTTGGTTTGAGTTTTTCTTATAAATATATAAGTTCTTTGTTATACGATATTTTTGAAATGCAATTTCCTTTCTTTTGTTTTTTGATTTTATATAAAATTTGAAATATTTGCAATTTTTGATGAAAACTCCAAATCTTGTGACATCAAAAAATAAATTCTCAAAAAAATTATTTAATTAAATTGATACAACAGTTAATAATAAATATGATGACACTATTAATGTACAAAATCGACACAAACTCGCATTAAATTTTTTATCACCTTTGATCTATTTTTATATTCTTTTAAAATGACATTACACTCAAAAACATTTTATAAATGTAATACAAATAAGTTAAATGTGTGATGTTAAATAATACAAAACAGTGTCGAAACTTTTAATTAAAATATAATATTTCGAATTTTTGTTATTATTTAATTTTTAATTAATATTTAATCTTGTAATGGTGGTTTATGAAATTCCTAAAATATAAATTTCGTTATAATTAAATTTAAATTTTATTTTATTTCGAATAAATTAAACATTATTTGCATAAAACATAAATTAATGTCGATTGATCGCAAAGTTGACAAAGTTAAATCCACATCAAATAACGCGTTAAATAAAATAAATTTAATTAGTTTAAATATTTATTTTGATTAAATAAATTAATTAATTATTAAATAATTGTAAATATAATATTTTTATATAAAATAATTAAAATGAATAGAGGGAAAACGGCGATATTGTCGGTTCTCCTCAACAAAGTATTTGTGCTCAAATATCTACACCCTTTCAACTTTAAATTGGGAATAAACATTTTTACATTGGGAATAATGAATTTGAAGTTGAAAATAAATAACTACAAAATGGGAAAACATAATTATAAATTAAATAAACCCGGAAAAAATCGATTTAGTATAAAATTAATAGTTAACATTAATTAATCTTAGTAAATGAAAATGACATACATCAAAAAATCAGAAGTTAAGTTTTTTGTTGGAGTAATTTAAAATTAATGTAGAGACACCGAATTTGTGTGTAAAGCAATGAAAATATAAAATTTAACTCAAAATAAAATTGACATGCAAAATTTATAGAACTAATGTTACATGAATATTAATAGTCAACATATAAATGTTTTTATGGATACCATTCATTCATAAAGAGGAAAATTTGAAAATACATTATCAAAAATCATTTACATTGTATTTATTAGAAAAATATTTTGATTATGAATCAATAAAAATATCGATGTTTTTTTTATATTCATGAATTTTAGGCACAGCCTTTTTCAAGTTATTTTTAAAAAATAAAAAAATCACTTCAAAAAGGCTGTGCCGAAAATTAACGAATATCAAAAATAATCTGATCTTTACTGATTCATAGTCAAAAAAAATTTCTAATAAATACAATGTCATTTGAAAAGAAATCAGAAGTGAAAATTGAAAAAAGTTCTTATAATTAGAAAATTTGCGAATTAAATATTCCTGATCTTAAGTTGATTGGAAAATTTCAAATTTATGCAACGACCTTATATGAAATACAAATTTTTATGTGATTATTAAAATAATTATTTGATCACTTGAATTTAGGATCTTACAATAAGTAAGAATTTTAGGGACCCCGGTTTATCTTTCACTGAATAATTTTTCTATTTGGACTACCT
Source organism: Schmidtea polychroa (assembly GCA_959609185.1). Lineage (NCBI taxonomy): Eukaryota > Metazoa > Platyhelminthes > Tricladida > Dugesiidae > Schmidtea > Schmidtea polychroa. The sequence continues at coordinate 119,266 of CAUHTR010000087.1, forward strand.
TACTGAAATCCTGCATGGAAATGAAAGAGATGTGCAGTATATTCTCAATAATTTTTATTTTATCTTTGCATCTTTTATATTTGTATTTTCACAAAATTTCTGATTCACGACTTCAAATGTTGGAAAAGAATTTATTTTAAAATAATAAAATTAAAAAATTATAAAATGATAAATTTATAATATTATTAGTTTTTAATAGTGTTTTAAGTGTTTGCTATTAGATTTGGCTTATTAATGATATAAATAACTATATAAATAGTTCTTTATTAATTATATTTTAGATTTAAATTTAGATATCTTAATATTTTATTATTATTATTATTATTATTATTATTATTATTATTATTATTATTATTATTATTATTATTATTATTATTATTATTATTATTATTATTATTATTATTATTATTATTATTATTATTATTATTATTATTATTACTATTATTATTATTATTATTATTATTATTATTATTATTATTATTATTATTATTATTATTATTATTATTATTATTATTATTATTATTTTAATTTATATATTTTATTTAAAGACAAACAGGTTTATAAAGGATTTTATAAAATTTTTATTTATAATTAAATTTTATTTAATTTTTAAAAAATAATTTTTATTAATATAATAAATTAGTAAAATCTAAATGTTTTTGTTCTAGATATTACCATTGGTTGAAAATCGGGTATTTTTTATATTTGAAATTAAATCTGTTGATTTCATTCAGTCCCTGAACAGAATTGAAAATAGAAAAAATAAATAAATTCAATGGTAAAATCTATTATCAGAATTTTTATGTTATTTAAGTGTAGATCAGATTCACAAAATTTTGGATTATTGTTTTTTTTAATTTTATTTTAATAGTTTCTAGATTCAGCAAATCCTATCTTATTCCAAAGAAGATAATAAAACTTAAAGGTTTCTATCCTCACTTGATTTATGGTTAGAATAAGTTGCTTCAACTCAAATACGAACTGGAAAGCTTCGATGGAAGCTGCATTGGTAATTATAAGGAATAACAAAAAATAACTGACCAAGACCAGAACACAACTATTTGCTGATAAAAGCAATCAGGGGTCAAAATCATTTGAGTAAAGAATTAATATAGAAAATATTTTGAGCGATAAAATCTTTAGTAAAAATATTACTATTGTCAGTAAGTGACAGCAATTAAGATTAGCTATTTTTACATGTTTTATCAGTCTCTGTTTTAATGAGTTAAATACTTTTTATTGTATTAATGGCGCTATTTTCTTTTTTTAAATAACACTTAACTCTGTTATATTTTAGTCAATTTATGTAATAAATTTCTGAAATAAAATATATATGATTTTGTAAAAATGATGAATTTTTGTATTTCTATTATATTATTTTAACTGATTTTTTCATAGAATTTTTCTTTCGATGCAGAATTTACGCAAGTTTTTCAATTGTGATTAATGGAAAAATATTAAAAAACTTCTCTACATTAAAGAAATAAATAATTAAAAATTTACATATAAAAAAGAAATCACTTGAAAAAGGCAGTGCCGAAAATTCGTGAATATCAAAAAAACATCGATAAGCGGAAGCGTTAAGTCAGTTATTACGCAAGAAGTAAAATTATTTATAGAAAATGAAGTCTCATTAAGTCCAGCAATTAGTTTAAAAGAGCTTAAATTAAAGACAGAAAGTCAAATTGGAACAGATTTTACAATTTCAATTTCTAGCATTAACAGATGCTTGCAGGAATTAGAAATTACAATGAAAATGGCTCATCGGGAGTTGATATCGTTAATCATCCTGATAAAATTATATTACGAAAAAATTATGCATTGTGGTTCAATAACCATTTTAATAACGATTATTCTCGTGTAATTTTTATAGATGAATCTTCGTTTAATCTTCATCTCAAATGGTCTAGAGTAATTTTAAGAGTGCCAGATATTAGAGGCAGATCAATTTCTTTGATTGCTAGCATGTCAATCAATGGCATGTCATATTGCAAAACCATTTCAAATTCAACAGTGAATGGTGATATATTTTGTGAATATTTAACAGAGTTATGTATTTATTTGAGAGATGTTGCTCATATATCAAATGCATGCTTTATTCTAGATAATGCTAGAATTCACAAGAGAGTTGATTTGAAAAGAATTACTTCTGAGTTTAATTTTGAATTTAATTTTCTTTCACCTTATTCTTACATGCTAAACCCAATTGAAAACGCATTTTCAAAAATTAAAAATGGGGTTAGATCACGCTTGCGCAGCGGGGTTACAGAAACACTTGCGAATATTATGCTTGAAGAAACTAATAAAGTTACATCAAATGATTGCATTGGATTTTTTAATCATATTCAGCGAATTATTACAAATGCTGCTGCTGGATTAGAATATATACATTATTAAATATATTTTTTAATTTTTTTTAGTTATTGATTTTCTTATATTAATTATTTTTTAAGCTTATTATTTCAATTAAATTTCTTTTATTTTTGAGAAAACGAAGTTTGTTATCTTTTCAATTTAATTTATAAAATATTTCAATTATTTTCTATTATACTGTTTATACTCTCTTTATATGTTAAATAGTTGAATGTCAGTATATCAATTAATGTTAATAAAGTAATAAGATATTAAATTAATTTTGGCAAATTTTACCACCTCAACTCCGTGACTAAGTGCCCGACGTCAAAATAGTCCATTGTCAATATTAATGTTATGATTTTGATGAATAAAATTTTTAATTAAATTCAACGATATTGATTAAATTGCATCATTGATCTCATTCAAGGCTGGAGAATAATTCGGAAATGATTTAGTCTTTGTAGGCTTCAGTTTAGTATTACCCTTTAGTTTCACATTAGGCTTCGGACAGGACTTTAAACAAAACGAGTCGATATTCGTCTCCTTGTGAATCGGATCTTTAACTCGTTTGTCACTGAGAAATTTGACGATGTCTTCAAAATTATCTTTAGCCTTCTGTGTCAGTTTTTGCACAAGGTTATGTGATTGAAAAACTACAACTTCCTTATGAAAAATGCGACATTGTTTGCAAAGGATTCTAGCACAGTCAACATATTTGTTTACTCTGACTTTATCTATTAAGAAGGTTGACTATGAATCAGTAAATATATCGATGTTTTTTTGATATATTTACTGATTCATAGTCAACCTTTTTAATAAATACAAAGAAAAAGAAATCAGTGGTGAAATTTGAAAAAATAAATTTAGTATCAAATTCTTCTGATTCGTCTTTAAGTTTAGAATCTAGTTTTACGCAAAGATGATTCACAGTTAACGATTGAGAATTTGAAAGAACTATTGTAAATTCACATTTCGGACATTTCATTTGACTGTAATCCAACAATTCCTTATTTATTTCAAGAATACAATTTTAAACATGGTAATGATATTGACTCGCTCAAACGACTCCCATATATTTCACACAACGGTGAAATTCCTGGTGAATCTTCTAAATGAATCTTTTTTTAGCAACGGAACACTATTTTATATTCTTAGCAAATGGGAGCCTCAATATTAAAAATTAGTTTAAAATAATAAATATTCACACTGCATCTTTTATACCAGGATAAACTGAATTTAAAAATAAAAGTTTAATAAAGAAAGAGAGCACTTCAATAAGAGCAATGAGTTTACCTTAAGAATTAAAGGTTTTCAATCTTTAAAAATCCTTAAAATTTAAATTATACATTGCTTGAAAATCTGGTGTTATTGGTGATAATTGCAATCTCAAATCATATTCAGAATTTAATCTGCTCCTGTATTTTGTTTTTGCTTCACAGTATTACGAAAATCCTGATCCAAATTTTTAAGTGGCCCTTTCAAATTTGCCAGGAGCCCTTGAACATCGCCGAGCACACATTGAAAACAACTGTTCTAAATTGTTTCCATTTATTAGCATTAAATCGAATATTTCCTTATAATTAATTATTAATAAAAAGCAATTTAGATTGAATTAGATTGAATTACAATTCTACCTGACCGTGACAGTGAGTCTGTCGAAATATATTGTAGTTAAATATATATATTGAATTTTTCGTTTTTACTTATATTTAAATCGATACCATTATGTAGTGACTGTTATAATAATAATTATTATTATTATTATTACTTTAATTATTATTATTACTACTATTATTATTATTGTTATTATTATTATAAAGTGATGATTTCTTGGTAGTAACATTAACAAAATGTTAAAAAATAAAAGGATAATTTAACTCTTTTGCTGCGAATTATATATTTAATAAAATAAAAGAATTTTCAACTATAAAATAATCCTTTTCAATTTCCTGGAATTTAGTTTTTTTATTTTCAATTGTTTTTAATTTCTTTTATTCCTTTTTCTTCTTTGTCGTTGGTAAAAATAAGTCAAGTCTTTTTGAATAATTTAAAAATTAAATTTTTTAAATATCCTCTAAAATTCAAAAAAAGATAATGAAAAAATTATTTTGATTTCACTTAAAAGAGGCAGTGCCGAAAATTCGTAAATATCAAAAAATCATTGATATATTTACTGATTCATAGTCAAGCTTTCTAATAAATACAATGTCAATTGAAAAGAAATCAGTAGTGAAATTTGAAAAAGTTCTTATAATATTTTAAAAGATGTTTATATTCTGAATTTTATTCCTAATGATCTCTAAGAGTTTACTTCTTTAAAATTTGATATAATTTTTCGATATTATTTTAAAATTATTATTATGTTATGATTAAATTACTTTTAAAAATTTTAGTTTTCAATTTTTTACCTTTATTTAAGTGATCAAAAAAATTTTTCAATATTAAAAGACAAATAAAAATGAAAAAAAAGGATATTAACTATAAACAATTTCTGACAGTAATTATTTTAAATATGAATTCACTACAAAAACTAGTAAATTTTTCATTGCCTTCTCCCAAGTCATTCAAAATTCCCCCCTTTTCTGAAAATATGATATTGATAATAATTTATTATTTCATAAAAATAATAAATAAAATTTTAAAAAGAATTGATTTTACATTTTTTATTTTATTTTTCAAACTCGATTTGATTGAAATCTCAAAAACTAGTTTACAAATCAAATATCAATTTAATTTCAGGGGAAATAAAAATTCTGTCTACTAATACTCTTCAGAATCCGTCAATATAATCAGAAAAACACTTCAGTGAAGAAATAAATTTTGTTTAAATAAATAGATTAAGTTCTGCAATGAATAAAAAGTAAAATTAAATAATTTCTTGTTTTTATATGGCTAAAAGCATTATTGCCTTCAGGCGCCCATGATAAATAAAAATTAAAATTAAAATAAATAAAATGCATTTGACAAATGAGACTGTCATCTTATAGGCACTTAAAAATCTGAGTTTCCTTCATAATTTTAACTTTTAATGTAAAATAAAATTTAATAAATTTAAATTGTCATTCGTACATCTTTTTCACTATATATTTCGATAGCATCACTATCATCATCAGGTTACCTACATTCACGATGGATGAATAACTATACTATATTGATAATATATAAACAATTTATAAAATCTATAAATTTTAAATTATAAATAAAAATTTTAAACAATTATTTTTTATATTCAAACTTTTAAAATTATTTAAAAATATTATTCTAATTATTTTTTTAATTATTTAACATAACTATTATTAATATAAATTTAAATTTTCACTTTAAATTTTTAATTTTCGAAGCAATTTAAAAATAAGTTTAAAATTAACAGTAGAATTAATGACAAGCCAAAATGACGGATTTCACATTTTTGGTGTAAATTATTAATACCTTCTATTTTATCTTACAATTTGTCAGTATTTATGATGATTTTTAATATGGCATTAAAGTAATAAATATAAATTTCTTTACTTCCGATTTAAGCACATTAATTTCGATGACTATGCTTTACGTATACCTAATTATACCTATCAACTCTGGTAGTTCAAATGTTGAATATGCATCTTCATACGTAGAACTGACTTGTTACCAAACTAAACTATGTAGTTTTATTTCAGAATATTGACTATTTATATCATATCTGTTGTTACTTTTATATGGTTCGGTAAGATATTTGAGAATATAAAGCCAACTTTCCTTTTCGATTTGGTTTCAATTTCTCCACTTCTTTCACTTTATTTATTTTTGTTGTCTTCGACCAGAAAGGCAATCTGCTTGAGTCGAAAGCTCCTTTTATAGGAAACTCTTGTCTCATAAAAATCCGCATTAAATTATATTTTTACAATGAGCCTAGATCGATTTCATTTTCAGTTTATTGGCGTTTTGTCTGTCAAGCTTGGAGTTTATAAGTTTATTAATTTATTAATTTTTTTACACTTAATTAATTAATTAGTTTGTATTCCTTTAAAATCTTTGTCTGAGAATCCTTAATTAATTTTTATATTACTATATTTGTGTTCGTCTCATCATTTTCCATCCTGTCATATTCGTTTCCCCCGAAAATCATTAATCTTTCCAACTTCAATTATTATTTTTGATTTTTTTCTATAAACTTTTTTATTTTTTTGCACACAGATTTCTGTATATTTACATTTTATTCTATGCTAATTTGGACAGCATCAACAAAACAAAGAAAATTAATAAAATTAATTAATTACATCAAAGACAAATAATTAATAAGCTTTGGAAAATGCAATGTAAACTAGTGAAAACTGAGAATAATAAATTATTTTTACTCAGCGGGGATTTCTTGAAGGTTTTATTACAATTAATTAATTAATTAAAAGTTGTTATGATCATAAATCATTGAAATTTAGTAAAAAAAATTAATTTTCGAAAACAGAAATTATTCCATTGATTTTGTTCCATTGATTGCCAAGTTTCCGTCGGCCGTTGTTGTTGATATTTATTTTAAAAGTTTCTTTAAATAAATTAATAAAATAGTTTTTAATAAAATAATTAATTAATAAAATAATATAAAAATATAAAATTATGGTCTATCAGATTGTCGTTGGCTGTATGGGGGGCCTATTTTGAAAATTTTGCAAGGGGGCCCAGAATTTGAAGTTACACCACTGTCTCCTAATCAACTCTTATTTAGAAGTAAAATCTTTATCTACATTTATGTAAATACGTTTTATAAATAAATTTTTAAGTTACATTGAAGCGTAAAATTTGCAATTTGGAAATTTACAATAGATTTCTAATCAAAAAAATTTGACAAGTTTGAACAAGAAAACTTATGCATCAGAATCTTATAATTTTTACAAAAGGTTTCTATGTACAAGAAATAAGATTCATGTATGTAATAGCAAACAAATAAAAGTTTGATAAGCAAAAATAATTTCCCATTATACATATTAAAAAAATTAAATTTAAAATAATAATTATTGTTTAAAATTTTGGTTCCTACATACCTACTTGGAATATTGAAGTCATTGTGATTTTCTACACGTATTAAAACAAAAAAAATTATTTTTTAATTTGCCAATTGTTTGTTGAAGAATGAAATAAAAAAACGAGCATGTAAATAATTATTAATTATTTCTTTAATACGGGCTAAAGAAACCGAAAACTATTTTAACTGAATTTAGTCTAGATATTTATCATTAATTAAATTATGTAATTAAATGTAAATATGGACTCACAGAACCTTTTGTGGAATAATTAATTTTTTTATAAAATGCTTTTTGCAAAATATAAAAGTGGGGAGAAAGTGAGTCATCTGGCACAAAGTGTTCTGATTAGCTGAATAGAATCTTGACTCGTCTAAATGATGGCTCCATGTTGTTATGAATCGGCAGACATTTTGGTATGATTTAGCGAGTATTACAATGAGGAATCTCGAAAATATAACAAAGACAATGAATCATTGAAAACCTTTGTTTGACCAGTCAGAAACCTTTTTTACGATCGTAATCGTTTAATTTTTATATAGGGCTTTTTTTCAGAAATATAAATTTTAATTTTTTTAAACAAGAAAAAGACATACATCTCTTTAAAGAGTAAAAGATGTATCTTCATTTCTTACCCAAACGTTATTTTAAAAATCAGCACCGCCAAAGAAAGCATGTTGGATCATGATGTCCAAGGTTACACGAGGGTCGAAGGTCACTAAATTAGGTATTTAGTGGCTCCCTGAAACACCTATCATTTTTATGAATTTCATGTTGATTGAAAGAATATTTAAAAATTTAAGGTTTTAATGTTAATTCTAAGATAAATTTAATTAATTTCTTGATAATAGCTGTATTTTTATTGACTTGTTTTTTAATTTAATTTTAAATAAAAATTATTTTTAATGACAGGTTAATAATTAGAGTTTTTACAATAATCAAGTGATAGGATAAATTTTGATGATGATGATGACTTTGTAATGATATTGAATTTGACTAAATTATTTTTTCAATAATTTTCTAAGAATATTTCCATTTACACATTGATAAACTTTTAAATATTAAAAATCATAAGCTAAGAAACCAGTTAACTTTATCAAGGACAGATAAAATATATTTGAAATCTACTTAAAAATTATTGTAGGAAATACTGAAATTTGTGATTTAGTTTGCTATAATTGCTTGTGTTCAAATCAAGTATTTGATGTGGTGAAATATTTGTTGAAAATAATGATTTAAGTGAATTTGATCTTTGAGAGAGTTCTTATTATATAGCTACTAAATTATTTTAATGGAAGAATGTTTGGAGTCTGTAACATTTAGATAAAATTCATATTTTTGAAGAATTTTCTATGGGTTTTAAGAGGATTAATATATATTAAAGGGATATGACCTCAAGTGGATGGAATTAAGGGTTGGATTTAGCAAGGGGTTGGTTAAGATGAGAATATATGATTTTTAAGAGTGATTTAGGTTGGTTGGATGTTTAAAGTGGTAAAATTATTTCGTGATGGATTGGTTAATGTGGGAATCTTTTGAATATTTAAATGGGTATTGTCCTTGTTGGAAATTTTTTAAGAGAAATTACATTAGGAGAAATAGTGAATCAATATTAGTTCATGTGTGAAATTATATTGTTTTGTTAGGGTGTGACGAATGTTAGTGCACAGTAAATTAATTTAGATTTCTGGTTTAGAACAATATTTTTTAAATTTTCTATTAATCCAGGGTTTCATTAAATCATTTAGTGTTAATAATCAATTTACTTGGTTTTATGTTTTGACAATGAAATATTTAGAGATAATTGGGATTGATATCAACTTTAAACTATTTTTAAAAGAAAGTTGATCTTTATTAGAGGAAATTTATGATTTATCATGTGATTTTAATTAGATTTTTAGAAATTAAATCGGTTGAATATCAGTTAAGGGTAAAATATGATCATTTGAAGAAATATAGAGATTTTATTGAATGGATAAATTTAATATTTCAATGGGATCTAGTTGATTATAATTGTACAGTAATATTTATTTTGTTTTAAATTTTGAGTAGAGTGATTTAGAACAAAAATTTAATTATAACTGGTTTTATCAATAGATTTTATAAATCATATTGGATTAATTTTTTTAGATGTTTTATAGGGAAATATTTGTGATAATAGGAATTAAAGGCTAAATTATAGTCATTTAAAGGTATTTTAATGAATCTTATTGATATAACATTAAGAGGGAGAATATATGATCTTTTACGAGTACTTGTCGTTAAAATAATAATCTTTAAATATTGATAGATATTTCAGGGAAATTTGATGCTTTTTAGATGATTTTAATGGAGAATGACACTTGGATATAACAAATGGTAGAATATTGTCATTTAAATTAATTTACTGGTTTATTAGATGTTATCATTAGTGGGCTTATGTCAGTCTCCTTTGGAATTTAATGATAATTATTTTTAGTGTAAATTGACGACTTTGATAATTGTAATGAATTTATACTGAATTTTCTGAATAATTTGGCCAATCAGTCAATCAATTTTAGTATACATGTATCACTTTTTAAAAATCATTGCAATTAATTTATTTCAATTAATTTATTCAATCTGAATCAATTATCTACCTGATCTTATTACAAAATTCTTATTAATTAATTAACAGTTAAAGAAAATCAACACAACAATGGATTTCGGAATGCTGAAGAAGGAATTATTGAAAACCTTCGGTATAAGCGAGCAAGAAGCCTTTACGAAACTTTTACAGAAAAAAGTTATTAATGGCTGATAACTTGGATGTTCATGTAAATGAATTAAGGTCACTGTTGGAATGTTCAGGTGATCTACTAACCCGATTTTTTGTAAATAGCTTACCAAGTGATTTGTCAAATCAACTAAAAATGTCAACAGCGTCAACAATGAATGAGTTAGTCGCTCAAGCAAAGAAAATTTTATGACAATGAAACGGTTGCAGTAGTAGTACTGAGATCAGATAGTGGAAGACAAGCCAATCGAAAATGCTATATCTGCAATAGTGCTAATCATGTGGTAAGATACTGTACAGAAACATCAGATGTGCAAAATACTGTATTATGGGACATATTTCAAGGTTTTGCAAGTCGGGAAAAGATCAATGTGGAGTCGGGTGTGGCTCCAAGAATTGTGAATATATGAGACTCCTAAAAGTAAATTGTGATGTAAAAGCATGTTTAGTTGATTCGGGCAGCACTAACACTATAGTAAAAGGAAATCCACGAAAATTCAGGACTGCGGTGGCGATGCTTGATGGTTCAATCATATATGCTGAGAGAAGTAAAGTTGATATATTGGTTGAAGATAAATTATTTAATATTAATTGTTTAATATACCCGAAATTAGTATTCAATTATGATGTAATTTTAGGAGTGAATGCTATTTATAGGTTTGTTGGAGTTCGATTGAATAAAGAAGCCATATTCGGTTGCGAAGAAACACCTTGTCACGTAGCATGCTCTAGTAGTAGTATGTCAGAAATATTGAAGGAAAATATCTCTGCGAGATTTGAAAACGAGAAATGGATTGTCAAATGGGATTAGAAGTCAGAGCCGCCGAAATTTCTACCTAATAGAAATTCAAACTTTTATGATAATTGTAGTAATGATCAGGAGATGATGCGTATCTTGAATTCTTGGATATCTAACAGCTATCGAGTTGATTTCGACGAGAAAACAATAGGCAAACCGATCGGATCAGTACCTATTTATGGTATAATTCAGTTAAATAAAGCAAAAGTGCGTCCAGTTTTTGACTTTAGGAGTATCACTAAATATATTGATGTATATAATGGGAATGCAGATATCTGTTATGAAAAATTACGATCATAGAGATGTTTAAGTAAAGAATTTGCAATTTTAGATTTATCTGATGCATATATGCAAATACACGGATGGGAAGAAATATGCACTTACGAGAATGGTATTTGGATTGAATATCGCGCCAACGATAATGACAGAGATTGTGAATAAAGTATTGAGCAGTGTAATGTACAGCTATTTTTGTTAGTATTTTAGTATTCACAATTAGGAATTGTGTATACTAAAATATAAAATACCATCATCTGGGAAATCCAGATTTTTAAAAAAAAACTATATAGCGATAATTTACTATAGTAAATTATCGCTATAGTAAATAAAAAATTAAAAAATTGAAAATTAAAAAGAAATCAATATCGTGTGGTTTTTGAGACTACGTTTTATGAACTACTATTTTTTGAACGACAATTGAACAACGATTTACGAAATACAATTTTGGAACTACAATATTCAACTACAATATTCTGCTACAAACTTCAAGAAATATCAGAAGGTTCTATTTATATTTTTTGGTTGTAATAAAGTTTTAAAGATTTAATATTTAGTTATTGTTTTGTGTTAAATTTATAACTCTGTAATATTTGCAACTACTTTTATTTTTAAACATAACACGCACCCCGATTGTCCCGCTACAAGTTTTAACGGTGACTCTTTCGGGCTCTTCAGAATCTTCATCAAATTAACATAACATTAACTTAACAATAATTTGTCAACAATAATATAACAACATACATAAGATAGCCACAAACCATAACAAGCAGCAATGAATTAATCAAGAATAGCACAAGTTCATACATAGACGATGAAAGGAGTTAGTAAACCTCTATATATAAAATTATTATGGTTAAATGGTAGAAGTGAGATCAGTTAGTAGAAATAATTATTTCTGTTAAATTTTTATATTTAAATTCTATATTAAATTATGTCATATTATATTAAATTATATTAAATTAAATCAATTAAATGTATGACTAGTAATTACATTAATATTAATAATTATCACGCCTCGGTATTTAAATACGTTAGTAAACGATACAAGTTTGAAGTTGTTATAAAAATAAATGCTTGAAGAAGATTTGAATTTAATTGCATCTAACAGACGATATATTCTTAGATGAATCTAAAGTTAAAGCAAGTGAAGTAAGTGCAGAAATGCGTAAATTTGGTCTGATATGTAAAGAAGAAGAAAAGGTCAAGGATACTTTCAGTGTAAGAGTATTAGGTATTGATGTATTCCGAAAGAATAACGAACTACATTGGAAAAGATTAAACGATATTGGGATAAATGAATTAAATGAAGGGCTTTCAAGAAGAGAGCTTTATTCGTTATATGGCCAGTTAGTTGGAATTTATCCTGTGTCTGGGTGGTTGTGGCCAGCTTGCTCATATATCAAAAGGCTATCCAGAGGAAATTGGGATGATTCAATAGAAAATCATATCGTTGACAAAGTAAAATGGTTATTAGAAAAAGTGAATGCAAGTGATCCATCGTCAGGTATTTGGAGTGTTCCCAGCAATCAGACAGGCATAATTTGGTGCGATGCAAGTTCGATAGCCATTGGAATTATATTAGAAATGGAAGGTTCAATGGTTGAAGATGCGTGTTGGTTGCAAAAACCTGATGATTCAAGACATATTAATTTGGTGGAATTAGAAGCGATTGTGAAAGGTATTAATTTATGTATTAAATAGAATCTAAAGTACATAATAATTAAATCCGATAGTAAATCAGTTGTGTGTTGGGTTAAGAGCATATTATCAAGCGACAGAAAAATACATACAAAAGGAAATTCAGAGTTGTTAATATGACGAAGGCTGTAGCGATTGAATATGAACTTAAAATGGACATTGAGTTTGTATATACAGAAAATAACAAGTCTGGTATATTACCGAGAGTACCAGCCAACTGGATGATTATTAAAAAAGAAGTCGCAGCTCTAGGCAATCAAGAAAGCTCGAAAGATGTGTTATTAGAGATTCACAAGTACTCCCATGTAGGGAAAAATCGTATTCAATTCTTAGCATCGGAAGCGGGGCCACTAAATGTGGATAATGAGATCTCAGAAATAATAGCAAGTTGTAATCAATGCCTATCAATTGACCCAGCGCCAGTAACGTGGGAAAAGGTGAACTAAGCTGTGATGAAAATTGGTGCTGGTGCTTGGTGATGTAGCTAAATTTGCTAAAGATAAATATTTGACAATTATTGATTGTGGACCATCGAGATATGCAATCTGGAAGAAAATTAAAAATGAAAATGTAGAAGAGATATGTAATGCTTAAAATGAAGTGCTATAAGAAAGAGGAGCTCCAAGTGAAATATTATTAGATAATTACTTATCTTTAAGATCTAAAACATTTCAAGAATTAGCAGATAAATGGAATGTTGAGTTGGTATTCAGAACAGTGAACCGCCTAGCGGGAAACGGGATCATTGAATGCAGTCATCGAACAATCAAATCTCTAGCAGCTAGGTCATCCGGAACGATCGCAAAAGCTGTGTACTGGTTCAACAATACGCCAAACAACAATAATATTTGTCCATCTAGAGCCATATTTAGATATAATCCAAAGCTGAATTTGCCAAGCTACAATAAAAAAGAAATAATAATCGAAGCAAATTATTCTTCTGGTGACCCAGTATGGATAAAATCGAATTTGAATAAAAAATGCATATCATCAAACCATTATCAAATACAAAATTTTAGTCAGGTGTAACGGATATAATATGCCGCGGCACGAGGGCGATATTAGAAAAAGAGTTTTTAAAGATTCAGATGAATCTGGTGTGGATGTAGGAATAGTGTAATATTATGTTTTAGTGTAATATATTGTTTGGTAACTAGTGGTTAGTTGTTTGTTAGAAGTACATTGTTGTAAGTATTTGGTATCTGGTTGACTTTTTAGATTTTGACAAGAATATAAGAAATATTCTACTTGCTTAATTAAGAAGAGCTTATTATAAGCAAATACTTGATGAATAAATTTTATTAAGTATTTAATTGTTATTATGTTGTGTGTATGTATGTGGTTATTAGTACTTGTTTGTAAGTACTTGGTTATTGTTGGTATCTGATTGTTGAATTATTATTAATATTGCTATTATTATTATCATTGAAATGTGTATCTAAATTTATCTTTAAAAATTATTTCATTAAAATTTTCATTAAAAATTTCATTTCTCAAAAGTTGGTGGATATTCAAATTTTAAATTATTACTTTAATTTACTTATTTAAAAAATTTTAATTTTAATTACTTTAATTTAAATATATTACTTTAAATTAAAAATATTACATTAATTTTTAAATTTAACCTTAATTTACCTAAATAACTTAGACCTTAATTTACTTTAATTTACTTATTATTACCAATTCTCATCTTAATTCAAAATTTAATATTTAATTTTAAAATTTAGTGCTTCATTTGCTTATTTACCAAAAATAACCCTAATTTACTATTGTTATTATTAGTAGAAGTTAATTGAAATCTGTCTTTGAAATTAATTTAATAAAAATTTGTATTTAATTTTGCCTTTGAAAATTATTTCATAAAATTTTACATTTAAAATTTTTTTTCTCAAAAGCTGGTGGTTATTCAAACTTTTTGATAATAAATTTAAAATTATTACTTTAATTTACTTTACCATTGATTACTTAATTATCCTTAATTTACCTATTTATCATTGTATTACTTAATTGAACATTTTACACTATCATTTACTTATTTACCAAGTATATTTACATATTTAACCAATAATTTCACGTGGTCATTGATTAATTCACAAAGATTTGCATCTAAAATTAACATTGAAAAATATTTCATAGAAATTTCAATCTAAAATTGTAATTGAAAAATATTTCATAAAAAATTTCATTAAAAAATTTCATTTCTGAAAAGTTGGTGGTTATTCAAACGTGTTGATAATAAATTTAAAATTCTTACTTTAATTTACTTATTACATTAATTATTTTAAATTTTAAATATTACTTTACTTTAAAATTGTAGATCATCGATTACTTAATTTAAAAATTTAGACTCTTGATTCCCAAATATATTCATTGATTACTTTTAATTTTAAAATTTTAGACCTTAAGTTACTTTAATTCAATTTTAGACCCTTGACTTACTTTAATTCAATTTTTAGACCCATAATTTACCTATATATTCTTAAATTATCATGCTTTTTTATTGAAGATCCCTTTTTGCATTGAAAATCTCAGGACCAAGGAGAACCACCCTAATAATACTGAGAAATATCCATGCGTTTTTAGTGATATTCCGATTTTCAATTGAAAATCCCAGGATCAAACAAGACTCCCTCACTATAATCAGAAAAAAACATAGCTTCTTTAGCGAGAATTGAATTTTGTATTGAAAATTCAATGACCAAGGAGACCCCCCACTATAATCAGAAATTTTCAATTACATAATCGTAACTACCTACTCACTAATGTCAAAAGTTTAAAATTTTATAAGTTTTTGTTTGTTTTAGTTTTTATAACATTTATAGTTCATATGTCGTTGGAAAAAAGAGAAAATTATCTATCTAATGATATATATTAATTGAATAGAAAGTTTAAAGGTTTCAAAAGCATTTTACATAAATTTACAAATGTTTCAACCCTTATGTAGCCTTTGACTCTGTAGTATAACATATTCTCCGTAATAGTGCTAAATTGTTTATTTGTTGCAAATAAAGAAAATATGGCGTAAAGAGAATTGATTGTAAGTGGTTCGTTAGATATTTGTAAAGAAGGGGAAATATTTGTGAGACTTACCGTATATAATCGCGTATAAGTCGAGAAATTTACGTCAAATTTTCAAGTCAAAATAGCCACTTCGACTTATACGCGGGTCAAAAAACGTACAAATTAATTTTTAATGAAATCATTAAACTTTTTTTTATTTTTGTTACTTCGACTTATACGCGGGTTTCCAATTTAGGACATAAAAACCTCTTAAAATTTACTCGACTTATACCCGAGTATATACGGTAGATTCAATGGTGGTAAATGAAGTTTTTGTTTACTGGAATTAAGCTATGTCATATTGAAGATGATTTCGATATTGATATAGAATTAAACAGAAAAGCACTAGATGCGGGCGGTCTGGATTAAAACTAATGTCATTTAGGTTATGTGCTGCACCCGTAACTATTCATAACATAATGACAATTATTTTGAAAAATGAGAGCTGGAAGTCCTGCGTAATGTATCTAGACGATGTTTTGATATTTGGTAAGTCATCAGAAGAACATAACCAAATACCCCGTCAAGTTTTATCTAAAATAAAAGAAGAAAGATTAAAATTGGCACCGGATAAATGCATTTTTATCAAGAAAAAAGTGAAATATTTGGTACATATTATAAGAAGTGTCGGTATCAAAGTAGACCTGGACAAAATTTTGACAACATATAAAATAAAACTTCCTACGAGCATTCAAGAGTTATAAATATTTCTTGGTTTGTGCATATATTACAGAATGTTTATAAAGGAGTATGCTAACAAGGCCAAATCCTTTCAATGATGTTGAGAAAAGAAAACGGGTTTGTATGAAATAAGCAAAGTCAAAAAGCATTTGACTTTCTAAAAGAGTCTTTAACAGACACATTATTTTTGTTATGAATAAAAAGTGGTGATTTTATTCTGGATACAGATAAATCAAATGATTGTGTCAGAGCAGTACTTTCTCACACTCAAAATAAAGAAGAAAAGGTAATAGAAAGCGGCTCAAACTTTATGATAAATGGTCAGTGTAAATTTTGATTAACTTGGTAAGAACTATTTACAATCTATATATTTGTTCTCAAATACAAAAGTTATCTTTTAGGTAGAAAATTGGTTTTTCAAAATGATCATCAAGCATTAAAGTGGTTTTTCAAGTGCAATTCTTCAAATACATCCGAATTTCAGAAAGCGGAATTAGAAGTTTTGTGGGGTATTTTGTATAAAACAGTATCACTAACTGACTCCTTGGTGTCCTTTTATTAATCAAATCAAACCACACAAAACAATAATATTTATTTCTAATTATCACAATTACACCACTTTTCTTTTATTACACACCTTACTGAAACAATCTCAATTTACACAATATTATATGCGAAGCTTTCGATGGTATGTTCGTGTGTTTGTATGTATAATGTATGTATGTATGTATGTATTATGTCAAGAGATTTGAAGAACCCAGCCGAGTCACCAGTAAATAAACTGTCTCGGGACAGCTGGGGTGAATGTGTGTAATATGACTACAAATAAAAATTCGAGATATATTACCAAATAAAATACAAAATAACTTAATTAAACAAATTTTATTAACAAATAGAACCAATTAAGTGACCAGAAATCTCAAATCGTAAGGACTTTGTAATATTCTTTTCTAATCTTCTTCTGATCTTGTTTTATAATATTCTTTTTAATTTCCTTCTGAATTTGTTCTATGGTATTCTTTTTTTAATTCTGGTTGTCCAAATTTTTATTCCATTTCTTTATTGATTTTTTTCTTTTAAATTAAATTATCGCTTATAGTTTTTTTTTAATTTTTTTTCTACGTGTAACACGTGTTGGTTAAAATTAAAATCCACATTAAATTATAATAAACAATAAAATAATATAATATCATACGGCACGTGTTTAATAATTTGTTTTGTTACGTTTAATTTCTGGTTTGTAGTTTTAATAAAAAATTGAATAAATAAACCGTAAAAAATTCTCTACGGATACTGCCTCGAATAGTCCGGTTTCAAATAGTACAGCTAAATTCCAGAACCGATTAACCGTACTGTTCGAGGTATTCCTGTATTACGATAAAGGTAGAATATCTAAGGAGATTCAAATTGCCAATATGGTATTAGTGCGAAAAGAAAATAATCAGAGTGCCATTTTCAAGTATTATAGCCCTTTTCAGATTGAAGATGGTGTTAATAAATGGACATATCTTCTACCAAGTAAAGAGGGAAAATGCTTCAGAGAAATTACAATCAAGTAAAAAATATACCAAATGACTTGCGGAGTGTTAGATCACTCAAACACCTAGAAATTCTAATCCTGTTTACCGATGATTCTTACAAGATGGGAATGTGATATATGAATAAATATTTTAAATTGATTATTTTTAAAATATTGTAGTAAAATAATGGATTTTTGAATATTGGTTAATTTATTTATTTAATTCTGTATATCTTATTTGTAAATATAATACTGGTGTATTATAGAAGGCTCGAAGGCGCTCATTTAAGTACTTTGTTACATTTAGAGAAAACTTGGGATACAAGTGTCAAAATAACGATTTTGAAAAAGTACATTGGTTGTCACTTTAGTTTTCACAACCTATGTACTAGAAAGTTTTGATTGTCAAACTGAGCTCACTTTCTAGTGGGATAAATCATATTTTTGTTATTATTTCCATGTCTAAATTTGTATAGTTTTGTAATTATTTCACAAATATTTTTGAGGTTATCTAAAAAATAATAAAAAAATTAATTAATAATAAACAAAAGAAAGATGAAATAAAAAATTACCGTTAACTGCAATACGTTTTATATAATTTAAATTTTAAAAGATTCTCATACAAAAAAAATATTAATTTAATAATTATTATTATTGTACACCAATCCCTTGAATTACGCGGTACTCATTTTACAAGGTTTCACTTTTATACGGTAATAAAAAATAATATCTTTTTAATGAAATCAAACATATTTCGTGGCAAGTGTCTCTCAAATACATATATTTCATAAGATTACTCACATTTCAACGACCAGACGTCTGTAACCCACTACATTAGGCGAGCAGTACGTCAAATATTGTGTTGTGGAGTGCACGTGTTTCGCTCAAGATTTTGCTTGTTTATACACCCAATTCCAAAATTTTTTATGCATTTTTCAAATTTATTTCTAAATAAAATTGTATTTTTTTATGCCTCATTTTACGCGAGTTTCTGGAACCTATCCCCTTACTTTATATGAACTCAAGTGTAGATTTACGCAGATTTTTATTTTCTGGAACCTATCTATCATTTTTGTATGAATTTGAAGTCTCGATTTACGCGGTTTCGATTTGCGCGTTAGTTTCTTGGAACGTATCTAGGGATTGGTGTATTTATTAAAAAATTCAATATGAATCAGTAAAGATGCTTGTTTTATATTCACGAATTTTCGGCACTTTTAAAAAAAATAACTTGATGAATTTACTGATTCATAGTCAATTTTTTAAAAAATACAATGTCAATTGAAAAGAAATCAAAGGTGAAGATTGAAAAAAATTCTTTTAATAATAATATTATTATTATTATAGTAAAAATTCATTCATTTGAAAGTCGCGTCAAATAGTATTTATTGTTTTAACAATATTACAAATAGTTTGAGACATATTGTTTTGATATTTTGAGCAATTCATCATAACTTATTCATTCATCACACTTTACAATCGTACATTGATAATTATAAATATACAAATTAAACATAATTAGTAATTAAATAGATTTACAAATATTCTCCTTAAAATTATTATCAATAAATGTAATTATTTAAAAGCTTTTTTGCACTCCCATACGTTCATACAAAGCTCATTAGATAATTATATTGAATAATAAATATTTAATGTTAAAAATTATGGTTGTACGACAATCCGCCAAACGACAATCCGCCAAATGGTTCAAAGCGACAATCTGCCAAAAGTCGATAAATTTTTGTTTTAACATACATACATTTTAAATTTATTATATTTTTAAAATTTTAATAACAAATTCTCCGCTGAAAGATAAGAATCAACTAGTAATTGTTTAATATAAAATTTTAATTAAATATTTAAACAATTTAACTGGCTGAGAGGTAAACAAGATTTTTTATCAAAATATGTGATAATTTGACTGATTCAATGATAAATTTGAATGAGTTAATTCGTTTTATTATATATACTCTGAGTTTATCCGACAAGATGTTTTGACCCCCTATGGGTATTGCTCACAAGAGTACTACTCACATTCAACATGTCGCAATGATACTGATCATAAAGGTACTGGTATTTGATTTTAATGCTTTTATTTGAATGATTATTTAGGCAAATTTGTTGTACAAGTACATGTGAATTAATTTTAATATGATGACCTACAAATATTTTTTTTATAAATGTCAGCGTTGGGCCAATTTTTTAGTGTTGGCGGATTGTCGTGTTGGCAGATTGTCTGTTGGCGGATTGTCATTTGGCGAATTGTCGTTTGGCGAATTGTCGTACTTGCTGGATTATCGTGTTGGCGGATTGTCGGAATACGAAAAATTATACCCAAAATTTCCATTTTTCAAATTAAGTTTATTGTTATCGCTATTGTATTGAGTAAAACAATTATGTTACATTAGAGTAAAATTTCAAATTAATATCAAGATAAAATTAAATGAATCGTTTTTCATTTGTTTTCGATAAAAAAAATCGTAATTTAAACAGGATGTTATGGCAAATTCTTTCATGGAGCATGGACGTTATAATTGCAGGTTATTTTTACCACAAAATAAACAAGCATTGATAAAAATAAATTTCTTCTAAATAATTCTCAAAAATGAAATAATAGTCATTGATAGAGGGAAATGAGTAGAAAATGGGTTATTTAAATAAGTTTTACACAAATCACATGATTAAAACAAATACAATCAAATTATTCAATTTGACAGAAGCAGCTTTTTTGAAAAATATTTTTGTTTGATAAGTACAGCGCCATGCTGAAACTTTTGGGGGATTTGTGCAAAAAACCTTTTTTAAAAATTTAAATTTCATTGAATTCATTTTTATTGATTTTTATTAAAAAAATAATAAAGCAATTTTTTAGCTCTTTTTTTGTGGCAAATTCATCAATTATATCCTTGTAATCAATTGTTCTGACTGTTCCATTTTTAATCGACTGTATTGCTAATCCAGAAAGTCTTTCCTGTGACATTGTTTATCGTAGATAATTTTCAATTAATTTTAGTTTTGTAGTTTATTTAATATTTGGGGCCCAGTGCGATTGCCCTTGTTCCATACGCAATGCTACTGTTTTGGATAAGTAAGTCAATTATAATTTATATGAATTTTCCAAACTATTGGTGATAAAATTTTTAATGAGGGGGTTGCGAAATATTACAGTATATTTCTAAATTTAAATTCATTTCTAAAATGTTTTTCTCTTTAAAAATGTGAACATGACAAACCAAAATTACAGTATTTAATTAAAATAAAATTTATTAGAATTAATAGGATTTACATATAAGTGTATGTTGAAAATTGTAGAAATAAAAATAGAAAATGATGCCTTAGGAAGAAACTATTATTTTCCTTAAACACAATTTTCAAAATTCCCCCGATAATTTTGATAATGACTATTATCTCATTTGTAACATGTTTTCCTGTGTGATTGTTTTATGATTTTTCTCTTGTCTCTGATTTCTAATATTTCTGTAATTTTTAGCTTCTTTATTATCAAGGGCATTAAATAATAGAAACTGCATTAAAGTTATTTAATAAAATTTTTTCAGTGTATTTTTGGGATTATTTTCAAAATCCCTTGACTGAATCTTCTCCTTGTTTATTTGACAGGGCTTCCTATAATGCGTCAATAATTGTTTAAGTTCTCATAAACGCTAATTTGAGTCTTCTGTTGAAGGTCTTCATATTGTCAGTTTCTTTGGATTTCCTGACTGTATTTAATTATCATAAACGCTTTGACAACGTTTTCCTAGAAGCCTTCATCAAAGATTCAGCAGTTGAAAAAATCGCTTGATTTCTGAACTTCAGAATGTGATCTCCAATGTCAAAAGTATATGGAGGTTTCACGAAATTAGCCAGACGAAATTTTAGACTGCGTGGACCAAAATATTATTATATTACTATTATCGACAATATTGAAACAAGAGGATTATTTTACGCCAACAATATCTTGAGCAAGAAAACATCAAACACTTCATTTTATATACACTATTAATTTAAATTACTGATTTATAATATAATTATTTTTACATTTAAATTGTTAATATATTATTAACAATTATTATTTACATATAATACTCATTAAATGCTAAATTAATTAATATACAATTTTTAATATACAATAATAATAATAATAATAATAATAATAATAATAATAATAATAATAATAATAATAATAATAATAATAATAATAATAATAATTATTATTATTATTATTATTATTATTATTGTTAGAAGCTATAACATTTAATTCTTCGGTCATCAAAATAAATTACTAAGACTATTAAATCCAAAATTATATTTCATTAAATCTGATTATATAAACAAATATTCTTGGGACATTTTCTAAATTTTAATTTCAACCAAATATCAACATACCATCGCATTCATACTTGAATTTCAATTTTATTAAAAATTATTTTATTTTAAAATTTCAATTATCATTTCAATTTTAATATCTTAAAATAATTTAAGTTTCAATTAAAACTTTACAAATTTTAATCATGAACTAATTTCATTTAGTATTTTAATTTTAACTCCTCACATCCCCCTTTTTTAAAATGTTTGATCTTCTCAACATTTCTGACTACCATCTTCCCATTTTGATCTTTAAGTAAGTAGCTCCGTTCATGTATTTTCTTTATCACTTTGTACGGCCCTTCCCACCTTGCATCGTCTTTATTTCGAATTTCTTGTTTGATCAAGACCACATCCTCCATTTCAAAATCTCTCACTGTTTTGCTTATTTTTGGTTTTAGTGTTTTATCCTCTATTCTCTTTTCCATATCTTCTCTATTTATTTCTTTATTCGAGTACCATTTCATTCTGTCGATTTTCCTCCCAAATATAATCTCTGCTGGGCTTACTCCCGTTGTTTTTTGAACTGTTGCATTTAACGTATATTCTATTTCTAGCACTATATCAGCCCAGTTTTTCCTTCCTCCTTCATTCAATGACGCGTTAATATACTCTCTGATTGTTCTGAATTGTCTTTCAATAATACCATTCGTGTTATGGTGATATGGGCTTGAGAAAATTAATTCAATGCCAGCTGCCTTTGCTAGTTCTTTTATACTTCTTGCTTCAAAGTTCTTCCCACAATCTACATGAAGTTCTTTTGGAGCTCCAAACTTTAATATCCATTTATTTAATAACGTCTCACTAATTGTTTTTTCGTCTTGCTTGTTTATGGCCGTTAATGAGATGTATTTACTATAGTGGTCAATGATTCCGCAAATATATTTCTTTTTGTTGAACGTTTCTTTCAATGGCCCACATATATCCATATATATCTTCTCGAATGGTTCTGTACTCTTTATTGTTTGAGTTTCCTCCTTTGTCTTGGTTGTTATCGTTTTCATTTTCTGACATCTTTCGCAGTTCTCAATTACCTTTTTTACTTCCGTTGCTAAATTTTCCATGTCGCAGTTATTCTGGATATATTTTGTTAATTTCTGTGCACCTGCATGGCACAGCAATACGTGTACTTCTTTTATCATCCTCTGTCTATTATCTGACGGTATCCATATTTTACCATGCTTAGTTAGTACCATGTTGTTTTCCATTATGAACTTACAATCTTTATTTTCTAACTTATTCTTTATTTCTTGGACCTCCATATTGTCATTTTGCCACTTGTTATATCCGCCTTCTGCTGTTACTGTTAATATTCTGGTTTTAATTTTGCCGGTTTTTGCGTCTTCGTGTTCCATCATACACTGTACACATGTTCCGCATGTTTTCCTGGATAGCATATCCGCGTTTGTATGGCTTGTTCCTTTCCTGTATTCCATTTTAATATCCAGGCTGCTTAAATAGTTGATCCATGTCTGGAATTGAGCAGTTATTGGTTTCTTCGTTGTTACCATAAACGTAATAGCTTTATGGTCCGTTCTCAGTACGAATCTCTTACCATATAAGTAATGGTTGAAATGTTTACAAAAATAGTATATTGCCAATAATTCTTTTCTGGTAATGCAGTATCCTTTTTCGTGGCTGCTCATCGCATGTGAACCATATGCAATGACATGTTCATGTCCTTTTTCATCCTTTTGCGAAAGAACTGCTCCAATAGTATCGAAGCTCGCGTCTGTGTCTAATATAAATTCTTTTCTGAAATCTGGAAATACCAATACTGGGGCGGTTATCAATGCTTCTTTCATTTCCCTGAAAGCCTTTTCACACATCTCTGTCCATCTTATTTTCTCATTGTTTTTTCCGCATATGCTTTCTAGTGCTCTTGCCTTCTTTGCATAGTCTTTTATGAACCGTCGATAATAGTTACAGATACCCAGAAAGCTCCTCAGATTCTTCACACATTTTGGTTTTTGAAATGATTGTATTGCTTCTATCTTAGTATTATCTGTTTGTATGCCGTCTTTATTTATTATGTGTCCCAGAAACCTCACTTCTTTTCTAAATATTTGACATTTTTCGGGGTTCAATCTTAGTCCTGCTGTTGCGATCTTCCCTAGGACTTTTCCAAATATGTTATAATGGTCTTCTTCTGTCTTTGTAAAAATTAGGATGTCGTCTAAATATACCATCACTCCATCTTTCCACAAATCTTTCAATACTTTCGTCATTAATTCTTGAAATGTTCCTGGTGCCGCTGCAATACCGAACGGCATCCTGTTAAAACAGAACTGTCCTTCTTTTGTTGAGAATGCTGTTTTCTCTTGAGATTCTTTATCTAACTTCACTTGGTAATAAGCATTTCCCAAGTCGATTGAGCTAAAATATCTGGATCCGTGTAGGATGTCTAAAATTTCATCTACATTTGGCATTGGAAATGCTTGTCTTTCTGTTATCTTGTTTAATTGTCTGAAGTCTAGACAAAGCCTGATGTCTTTTTTCTCTTTCTTCCATACACAAACTAAAGGTGTGTTCCACGGTGAATTACACTTCCTAATTATTCCGTTGTTTTCTAGATTTTTTATTGCTTCCTCAATCTTGTTTTCCAAATTTATTGGCTGACGTCTCGGTTTAATCATTATTGGCTCTCCTTTCGTGATGATCTTATGTTTTATCAGATTGGTACACCCAATGTCCCATTTATCTGCCATAAAAACATTCTTGTTTGCCTGAAATATTTCTAGCAGTCTCTTATTTCCGGTAACTTTTAAAACGTCGATGGCATGACGTAATCTTTCTTCATCTGTTATAATCCGCCCAAATCTAGCTTCTATTTCGCAAATGAAATCACTACGTTTTCCATGTTCTTCTAGTATACATTTCAATTCTATACCAAATAACCTTTGTAGTTCTACTCCTCCAATAATTTCTGGTATTAAATTCTTTACTATAATGAATGTTACATTTCTTTCAATACTGCCCATTTTAACATTGATGTTTATTTTACCCATAGTTTCTAATCTACTGTTGTTTGCACATCTTAGCGATTCCCTTGTTTCTAATATTTCGATATTTTCTAATCGATCAATTACAGATTTAGCCATCACATTAATTCGCGCTCCTGTATCCAATAAACAATCTACTTTCCGCCCTTGGATATCCAGTGTTGTACTCGGTCTACCTTGCATTATATTATATGTTATTACTGGACTTTTTTGTTCTTCTACTGACAAAATATTCTGCTCTCTAGTATCTTCTACAATTTCATTAATACACACGTCTCCATTTTTCTTGAGGAATTTGTAAATTTTCTCTATAGTTCTTTCCTCGTGTTTTACTAATTCATTTACTTTACACTCCTCTTTAAATTTTTTCTGAATTTCTTTATCATTCGACTTTTTAATTTCTACACTACTATTATTATTAATATCACGTTCAAAAACACTACAATCTTTATCAATCATACAATCATCATACATACTTAAATTACACATACCGTTAGCATTCATTCTTTAATTTCAATTTTATTAAAAATTATTTTATTTTAAAATTTCAATTATCATTTCAATTTTAATATCTTAAAATAATTTAAGTTTCAATTAAAACTTTACAAATTTTAATCATGAACTAATTTCATTTAGTATTTTAATTTTAACTCCTCACAATTATTATTATTATTATTATTATTATTATTATTATTATTATTATTATTATTATTATTATTATTATTATTATTATTATTATTATTATTATTATTATTATTATTATTATTATTATAATTATTATATTATTATTATTATTATTATTATTATTATTATTATTATTATTATTATTATTATTATTATTATTATTTTTATTATTATTATTTAATTATATTTTTGTATCTAAAACGGTAATAGAAAATTTCTAAAAATTCAGTCAAAAAAATTCATTTTACCATGAAAATTTAGCCTAACTGTGATCATTGTATATTTCAGTTGACATTCTGTTTCAACAGTCAAATCTATCAAATTTGATATATTTTGATTAATTGACTAATTAGATTCATTTAGAAAATCTTAAGCAAATATTTTTCATATTTATTCGTCAATAAAAAATGTTTGGAGATTATCAAAATTCACTGTAAAAATATAATTATTTTGGAAAATATAAAAATTCCCAATTTTGTTTGAATCAACTAAAACCCTTTACTAATATTTTTTTGTTATTGATAAGGTTCCTTTGATGATTAGCGGCAGATTATTGCCCATAAAACAAGAGGTAAAGCAATAATAACATTTATTTGATAAAGCTGATTTTATAGAACATCAGAAAGGTAATAATGAAACCCCGGTTGAAATGTATGAAAATAATAAAATATTATTGAAAATTTTTTCTTGTTAGAAATCAAAGTAATCATTTGTGAGTAATATTTCTTTAATGAATTCAGTGCATTGTCACAATTTCAGTCGCCTTGGTACCTTGAGCAAACCGGGGAAATATTTTACAAATTAAAATTCTAAAGGATTTATTATTTGTTATAATCTATAAATTGGTTATGTTCTCAATTCGATTTATACACCAAAGAGAAATAAAGGAAAATATAAGTGAAAATAATAATAAAATATAACAAATTTTGTTTTAAAGGATGAACGATTTTATTTCATGAAGGTCAGTAATTTATTTTTTTTGTTACTATATTTTTACTCTATTATTGCAGCTTCAAGGGGGGGGGGGGGGTAAAATATTTGTTCTTCTCATGTTTTTTTAACCTTTCCAATAGCACATTCTTATATTTGGCCTTCAAACCGTAGGCTTTCTTACTTTTCTATGATGATATGATAGTATTTGTATTGTTGTAGATTCCTACACAAAATATTCTTGTAAATATTTTTCTGGACATTTCATGGGGATTTCATGCATTGTAATGACAAATTGTTATTGTTTTGTGTTTTGTTTTAAAGTGCGCAAAGAAAACTTGCCAATTTGGAGGATGAATAGATTTTTCTTCCTTTTCTCGTAATCAGACGTGACATAAACACCACAAATGTGTGAATTGCGTTTGACGCAGCAACAAAAAGCAATGGAAAAGGGATAAACAACATTGTAGAAAGTGGACCAAAGCTGTAAAATGTTATTTTCGATATTTTGGTACGGTTTCAAGGTTTTCAGTCGCACTAGTCTGTTGTATTGCAGAAATGTACTTACAAGGTATGAATTGCACCGGAGGATAAGTCGTATAATAGATTTATGTTGGATAAAGATGGGAAGTTAATCAAGTACGAGTTCTGTCGCTTGATATTTAGTTAAATGTATCACCGTTTTTAAGCAACTAGTTAAGTCGAATTAATTGGAGAAAAGGGTGATAAAAGCGACATTGGTATTGAAGGTGAAAATGGACAATTAGTTGACAACGAATTAACAGGATTAAGAATAGAAACTAGCGAGGAAGGTTTAGTGGGTGATTAAGGAAATCTTGCTAAATGAGAAAAAGGTCCAAAAGGTTTTTAAGGTTTACCTGAAGAAAAGGGACATATAGAAGATATTGGGTAAATAGGTATGTCAGGCTTGTGAGGTAAAAAAAGAATGCGACGATCAAAAAGTTATAAAGATGTTCAATGCGTAAAAGGTATAAAAAGAATTCTCGATAAAATGGAATCATTCGAAGATAAAAGAGACACTGGAGAAAATGGAAGTATTGTTGAGGATACCTAAATAATAATTTATAAAGAAATAAATAAAATTACCTGGGGGAAGATCGCCATGACAAATGGGACGATCTATAGAAACTCAGAAAAGAAATTGGAAGTGAAAAGAAATTAAAAATGAGAAAGAGAAAGGAAATAGAAGTTAGCAAAGAGGAAAATAAAAATCAAGGTCAATACTAATTAATTAGTACAAAAAGGAAAAGGAATTTTGAAATTGGGGAAAAAGGAAAACAACAAAATCCTTATCTCGACAGCTTGCCCGTGATAATAGAATTGATGGGAGAAGGCGGTCAAACAAAAAAGGGAAAAGGGAAAAACAACTTGACAGCTGTCAGAGATAAAAATGGGACAGTCGAGAAAAGCAGGAGAAGGAAAATGGAAAACCACTTGATTATCTGGAGTGCCACAAGAGAAGCAAACTATATAAGGGAAAACTGGTTAACATGAAATTAGAACAAAGAGAGAAGGAAAATTAGAGACAAAGTGACGCGAAATTGAAAACGATTTGGAAGACGATTTGAGAGACAATTTGAGATACGATTTGAGAGACGATTTGAGAGATAAATTATTGGAGAAAATTAGACGTTGGACGAAACGTTGTTGGGCAAACAATTGTCAAAAATAATTGTAAAGGAAATAATTGTGGAAAATAATTATTGGAGAAGAGTTGATGAAAAGAATTAGTTGAATAAATAAACGAAAAGAAGTTATTGATTATTTGAATAAAGTTGTGAAGAAAGTCAAAGAAAACAACCAGCTCAAACCCAATTTAGAAACCAATCAGTAATTTGTGATCTTTTAATCCGGTGTTATACAAAAGTGCTATTCCTCACTGAGTGTTGTAATAAGCATTGTATAGTCACCAAAGAGATTGTTGAATTTATTGTCAGTGTCAAGTGAAAGTTTATTTGTGATTATCAATAAAGATTTCTGTTGTCAAGTGTTATTTATGAATTATATAAAGACACGCTTAGAGTCAGAGTAACATTTAAAAGTTATCACCAACTCAAAGTATTTATAACCCAACAGTATTAGTATGAAAGGGTATCAAGGTTAAAAAGAAAATCAAGGATTTTTGGGCCTGAAAGGACTTTTAGAAAATCAAAGAACAGCTGGGAATGCTATTGAAGGTACAGGTAACCCTCGATTAACACGGTAGTTTGGTTCCAAGAATACTCCGTGCTAATTAAAACCGTGTTAATTGAGACTAACAATTAATACAATTCATGGGGTTTGGTTACAAAAAATTTAAAAAATGATTTATGTTTTTGATAGTTTTTATTATTTTCATGCATCCAGTACAAAAACAGAAGATTGAAAATAAATATCATAAATATCAAAATAAAAATATGGCATAATTTAAATTGACCATAGATAAGGTTAACAAATTCCATCATAATCACTTTCAACTTCATCATCACTCTCAAAATCTCTGAAAAAATATGTAATGTGTGGCTGAATAATTTTTACTGGTGCTTCTTCATCACTTGAATAATTTTCTGGCACTTCATTAGTCGCTTGTGGTTTCTGGATTATGGTTATAAAATCAGTGAGAAGAGCCTGTTTTTGATATTTTTTAAGTTCTTTCTCGACTTCTCGGTAAGAAGCTAAACATTTTTCTATCTCGCGTTGAATTTTCAGACTACGGTCCATTGACGAATCATTGTCAAGGAAATGGTTTTCTAATTTTTTAGCCATCTCAAAATTTTCTCNCTCGACCACTATAAAATCTTATTGGTTTTAAATTTATCTTAACTGAACTGATTTTAAATGATTTAAAATTTAAATTTACTTAATTCTGACAATTTTTATTTTTTAGAAATCACTTCTTTTCACTTTTATTTATTAAAAATCAATTTTTATTTTTTAAAAATCACTTCTTTAAAAGGCTTCTTTTCACTACAAGAAATCAGTAATGTATGACTTGAATGGTTTGGACATAAAATATACAAACATAAAAAACAGTTACTGCGATTGAGAAAATTTGAAAACGTACATTACATATGTATACATATTTAAAAAAACAAGCCAACTAAGATTTTACAAATTTGAATTTTGAAACCGTGTTAATTAAGGGTTTTCATCAATTTTGAAGCCGTGTAAAATCAAAACCGTGCTAAAAAATATCGTGTTAGACAAGGGTGTGCCGCGATATTTTAACCGTGTTAAAGCGAAATCGTGTTATTCAAGTACCGTGTTAATCGAGGGTTACCTGTATAAAAGATTTAATTGAACCTCAAGGCCGGAAAGACAAAAGTGGTTATAAAGGTATGGGAGAAATGTGGATGAAAGGATTTAAAGAAGATAAATACAACAAAAGCCTAAGTGGCGATTTTGGTGACGAGTGACAAAATGTTTATATAAATCAATTGAGAAAATTGATGGTTGAAAAGGCGTTATTGACACTAAAGTGTCAAGGGGGAGGATGATTAATTCCAAATAATCACCTCTGTGATATTTGTGATTGTTAGTTAGTTTGTTTTTGATCT
The DNA here is from genome assembly GCA_959609185.1 of Schmidtea polychroa. Taxonomy (NCBI): domain Eukaryota; kingdom Metazoa; phylum Platyhelminthes; order Tricladida; family Dugesiidae; genus Schmidtea; species Schmidtea polychroa. Next base: position 149,944 of record CAUHTR010000087.1, read on the forward strand.
TTTAATTCTTCAGTTCTGGAATTCTATCGAACGTGGTTTGTTTGGAACTTTGGTTTGTTCAAAAAAGTCAGATTTTGGAAGTCTTTCGATAAAAATAAACATTTTTCAAGTTTTTCCACTTAATTTATGAATGTGTTTATAATTATGCCAATAAATAGTTATGTTCGTGATGAAATACGCTCTAAGCGAGATTCCGGTGATGATGTAATGCACACAGTTAGTATTTACAAAGTGTATGCTCTACTTCATACTATTGGTAAAATTGATTTATATGAAAGAGAAATTGTTCGAAATATTAAAGAAAAATTATGTTCCATTGACCTGGATTTCGAACAACAAATGCAAACTGCTGCTTTTCATCGGTACTTGAAAAGAGTTATGAACTACCAGATGATCAAGTTATTACAATTGGAAATGAAAGATTCATATGTCCAGAAGCTTTTTTTCAGTCATCATTCTTTAAATGGAAATTACTGGTAGCCATGAGACGACTTATAACAGTATGATCAAATTCGATGTGGATATTCGTAATGATTTATATAGCAATACAGTTTTATCAGGTGATTCGACAATGTATTGCTGATCGTATGCAAAATGAAACATCAACTTTGGCTCCATCATCAATGTCAATTAAACATTATTATTATTATTAATGTTATTATTATTGTTTTTATTATGAATTTTAAGAATATTGTCGTTATTATGATTATAATTTTGCTCAACATTTATTCTTAGTTAGCTAAACCGGATAAACCTGCCTATGACAACAGTTGGAATATAATGAAATCAAGGGCTAGGATGACATCAAAAAAATAGGGCAAAATAATCACCATGATATTTGAAGCATTCCAAAATGACAGATAAAATTATTGTCATCATCTTTTGAATTTAGAAAAATAAAATATTTAAAAATTTTCTTATCTAATTTGTTAACCATTTGTGAGCTGCTTTATTAATATTATAAGAACTTTTTTTCAAATTTCACCACTGATTTCTTTTCAATTAACACTGTTTTTATTAAAAAGCTTGACTAGGAATCAGTAAATATATCGATGTCTTTTTGATATTCACGAATTTTCGGCACTGCCTTTATTAATATGTTATTCATTTTATTCATAAGTTTTCGTTTTTTGTAATTTTTAAAGTCTATAAAATATGTAGGTTTTTGATAAATTCATTGTATTATTATTATTTGATATTATTATAAATGGTAGTATCAATGTCAATAGCGCAAATAATTTATTCTTAATAATTTTATTACAGTGGACCCCATGAAGAAGTTCTGGTAGGACTTTGCGAGATACATAGCTGAAGCAGCTCGTCAAGCAAAAAGGGCAGAGTCACTCGTCCCACGATGCCGAAGAATGGAGGCCACGTGGTTCCGACTTGATCATGTCAAAAAAAGTTAAATAAGGGAACGGAGAAGAACTGAGCCGAAAATCAATGGATCATTCATGATCGAAAAATCACAATGAATAATAAAACTCCGAGCTGGAATACACACATATATATATGCAAATCTGGAGCGAGTTTCAAGCTATTCTGAAACATAATTGTTTCCAGCTTTGGACCCCCTTTTAACACGTCTGCCAATAGCTTTTCCAGCAGTTAAGAAACCAGCCTAACCGCGACCTGGAAAATTCGAAAGAAAACAAATCCGAAGTTGGAAGCATACCGAGAAACTAAACCCAGAAAATTTCTAACATTGATAAATTTTTCATGTTTTTTCTTTGCACACTTTGCATATTAATATTAATAAATATTTTGGTTTATCAAACTGTTTGAGTTTAAAAATTTGTAGTAATCATTTTAACTTAAATATGAAAGATTATTAAATCAGGTATTAATAACAAGAAGAGTGAGTAAAATATGAGTCGTAAAAAAATATTTCATCATCTTGAAGCCAAAGAAAGTGTGAGCTTCACAAAATAATTTAAATTAATAAGGAATACGACTTTATTAAACAAATAAATGTATAATATGAATAATTTCGATTTATTTCAATTTATTTCGATTTATTTCGATTTATTCCGATTTATTTCAATTTATTTCGATCTATTTCGATTTATTTCGATTTATTTCGATTTATTTCAATTTATTTCAATTTATTTCAATTTATTTCAATTTATTTCAATTTATTTCAATTTTTTTCGATTTATTTCAATTTATTTCAATTTATTTCAATTTTTTCGATTTATTTCAATTTATTTCAATTTATTTCAATTTATTTCAATTTTTTCGATTTATTTCAATTTATTTCAATTTTTTCGATTTATTTCAATTTTTTTCAATTTTTTTCGATTTATTTCATCAACATGATTGTGCATGTATTTTACGAACTCTTTAAAATCTCTTTCGTTTTAGGTCAATATCCCGAACCCAGGAGTTTGAGGTAATGATCAAAGAATTGGTGTGTTACAGATAACCAGAATTATATCTCTTCGTACTGTTTCCTGCTTAACCCAGAATACAATGGTTTACTTTACCATATGACACCGTTGAATGATCAACGTTGGAATTGTGTCAAATTGGTGAACAAAACGTGATCTTACCTTTATACATTATAATCGTCACGCATTCGAGCGTGGTCGCGGACCGTTATATAGTATTTGTCCGTATTTAATTTCCGTCCTCTATTTCACGGGTTCCCAACCGGGGGTCTATGGACCCCATAGGGGTACGTGGAGCACTCCTATGGGGTACGAGAAGCGCGGCCGGTAAGGATTTTTGTCTCGAATTTTTATTGATAATATTTCATTGTTTTAAAATTTAGTAACAAACAAAAATCGCAATTTTTTTGAACACGGTTCGCTTTTTTCAAAGTAAATTTCCTAAAACTAAATACAATAACAAATATGTACATATGGATTTCTTATTTTTGAAATAATAAATAAGTCGTTATATGAAAAAGCATTAGTAGTCTTTGAAATTTTGGTTGTCATAGAAAAGACATATATATAACAGCAAAATAGTAAGAAGATTCATTATAAAAACTACTTGTAAGGATTTGGTTATATCTATAACGGGTTTCAATTTATTTGGGTAGTTACAATAAATAAACCAGTGCATATTTAATTGTCTTAGTTTTTAGAAATAATTATTTTTTATTATCGACAGCTAACCCATACTGTCACAATGTCAAAGAAGCGTTGTTATCAGGACTCATATATTCAATTCGGTTTCACCTTCTTAGTTGACAAAGATGGATTGGAAAGGCCACAATGCATACTTTGCTCGAAAGTACTTAGTAATGGTTATATGAAACCATCCAAACTTAAGGAACATCTACAAGCAGTCCATCCAAACAACGTTAATGACACAGAATCTTTATTCAAAATTAAGAGAGACCGATTTGAAACAAGCACAAAGCTCACCAATCACGGATTTGTTCCCGAGAAAAAAACAGCTTTAGAAGCAAGTTATCGTGTGGCATTGAGGATTGCGAAAGATAAAAAACCTCATACAATCGCGGAAACTTTGATTAAACCATGTGCGATGGAAATGGCCGAGATTATGTGTGGTAAGGACGCAAAACTTAAAATATCACAAATACCACTATCAAACAACACAATTCACGATTGAATTAAAGATATGTCAGAAGATGTCTTAAAGCAGATTGTAGAACAAATAAAAGAAAGTTCAACAAAAATTGGATTGCAATTGGATGAATCCACTGATGTTTCTAACTGTGCTCAACTTCTTGTTTTTGTTAAATATGTGTATAGAAACGAAATCAAAGAGGATTTTCTTTTTTGTGAACGTCTGACAGAAACTACAAAGGCTGTGGATATTATGTCAATTATGAATAATTTTTTTGTTGGGCTTTCTTGGAACAATGTGGGATCTGTTTGTACTGATAGTGCTCCAGCTATGCTCGGGAAAAAATCTGGATTTACTGCTCTTGTGAAACAGATAAACCCAAATGTTTTTTCTAGTCATTACATTCTTCATCGTCATGCTTTGGCATCAAAGACTCTTCCTTCTTATTTCAAAGAGGTATTGGATATTGTCGTGAAAACCGTAAATTTTATCAAATCAAAGGCATTGAATCACCGCCTATTTAAAGTGTTATGCGAAGAAGTTGGGTGCGAACATACCGTACTTCTTTTACATACAGAAGTACGTTGTCTATCCAGGGGAAAAGTTCTTAGCCGGGTATTTGAACTTAGATATCAAATTGAGACATTTTTACGTGACAAAGAATCGACTCTTTCGCTTCACTTCACAGATACCAGCTTTGTGCTCTCTTTAGCTTACCTTGCAGATATATTTAGCCATCTAAACTTCTTAAATATATCACTCCAAGGTAGAGGTATGAATGTATTAGATGCCGAGGAGAAAGTTACATCGTTTCAAGAAAAGCTGGCACACTATAGCAGAAGAGTTGAAAGTGAAAATTACGCCAATTTTTCGCTTTTTGATGAAATAGTTTCCTTGCAAGTTAAACGTGAAATTGATATCATGGTTCTGGACTGTATTAAAATACATTTGGAAAATCTTCAAGTTACTTTCGATGGCATTATTCCTCGCACATTTGTTGTTGATAACTGGATAAGAAACCCTTTCACCATTTCATTGGATCAAATTAGTGATGCTGATGACGCAAAAGATGAACTCATTGAACTGCGGAATAACAAAAAAATAAGCAGTGACTTTGAAACAATGGCGTTGGATGTATTCTGGTGTAAGCAAAGCGAGGCATATCCTGTTTTAGTCAACCGGGCGTTGAAGGCTCTTATTCCGTTTGTTACTACTTACCTTTGCGAATCTGGATTTTCAGTGCTTGTGTCAATAAAAACAAAATTAAGGAACAAACTAAATGCTGAACATGACATGCGTTTGGCTCTTTCACACACCCTACCACGAATACAACATTTGGTTGACGGTAAGCAGCAACAACGTTCCCACTAAATTTAATTTTTTTTGTAATTTTTAATTAATTGCTTCTAAATATAAAGAGAATAAATGTTTTTTCTTTATATAATATTGTTTTTGCTATATATAAATAACAATAAAAGTTAGGGGTACGTAAGATTCCAAATTGTTACCAAAGGGTACGATTACCCCAAAAGGTTGGGAACCATTGCTCTATTTATTAGTCAAGATTTCCTACAACTATCCGACTTATTAAGCAGAGGAATCGCTAACTAAACTTTATTTCCTAAATTATAACATGCACCATGTGAGTTCTCTCGTATTCCACTTCTTCTACTCGCCGATACCCGGAGACACTTTAGTTTCATCTTAACCATGCTTCCGGCATCATCCTTTAACCATAGCATAAGATGCTAGTCATTAACTCAACCATTCCACATCATACAGAATTTAAGCCAGAGTTTAAGAATTAATTTATTTGCCATATTTGAAAAATTCACCCACCTGTATCATCGGACTATCTGTGTATCGCACTCATCTGGCACCTGGTCACTGATATCCTTTGCTTCTCTTGAGTCCCCGCGATCGCGATTGCCTCCGGTGAACTTCCGCTAGATTCCACGAGATGTCATTAGGAATCTCAATTTCTCGCTCTAGGCACCTCATTACTTCGGCCATTTAATCCTCGTTTCCTCTATATTGTGCCTCGCTGCCAGTGGTGCATCTATGTCCGGTTTGAATATTCCTTTCAATATTTTGTAGTTGGGTCACTGCATCGCGCACCTCCTGAATTGCTCGGTGTATGAAAGTCGAGTATGAAAAGTCGATGGATTTGGTGATTGATTAGTCGGTTTTCATTTCATTCGTCTATAGAATTTATTAATCGCTATCTGAATTATATAAAAATTTGATTTGCTAGTGGGACGGTATTTGATACCCCTCCATGGAACACTTAATGTCTATCATGGTATTAACCACTTAATGTACACATTTATTTTGAATTTTGTGTTAAAAACTTATCTCAAAAACTTGTTTCTATACGAATATTAGAACTCCTAAGTAAATATGTATAATGTTCGCCCGTCTACGGCACGAGCATGTAAAATATCATAAGTAAATATAATGTTCGCCCGTATATGTCACGGGCACGTACATTAAGTGGTTAATCGCATTATCGCATCACAATGCTGAGTCCTAAACCATTTTCAACGGCAAGGGTTAAGAGGAATAACTAACTCATCATGACTAAACCTAGGACATGATCGTAGCTTGGCTCAATTTAAATAGTACTATGCGAGGTTCGTACTGCTAACTAGTTGATTTGTCTATCGTAATATTTTGATTCAATAAATTTTGTGGGCTTATATTTTTGTTGATGATATATGGTTTCATTTTTGTTATAGTTTTCGAAAGAGCAATGTGTTGTTTATGCGCAATGCCTTGGCAAACTCTTTCACTAGATTATCGAACCTATGTAAATTTGTCTAATCCCCCATGTTATCGGTCCTCCATGGAAATTTTGAATAATTGTTTTCAGCTTGTGGTGGGTTACCCTTTCGTGCTGTTTCCAGCTTAACCCAGAATACAAACGAATGCTTACTTCACTTGACACCCGATGAGTGATGTTGGTTGGTACTGTGTCAAGAGAGGGGGGGGGGGGGGTGAGTGCTCGCAAGAAGTGAGTGCTCGCAAGAAGTGAGCGCATAATTTGCACTATAATTGTCGGGCACTCCTTGGGTTCACGGACTTTCGATAGAAGATATGTGTTCGATTTGCTCTGGTCCCTCATCTTAATTGTTTTCCCAAATATTTACTCGTTCTTTGATCATTCAGACACCAAACTTACCAAAATTTACACCAATTCAGCAGATCATTTACTCCGTGTACATGTCTATTCACAAATCGCTTTACGTTCGGGGTGTGTTTTGATTCTCTTGCTGTTCCTGCTCTTCCAATCTGAGACTCTTCAGCTTTTCTCGAACGTTGCGTCCCCTTCGTTTACTTTTCGGTTTATCAGAAGGTGGGTAAATTTCGAACAGCTCCATTGGCAGTGGTCGGATTTGTGCGGTTACCCCCGCGTCGATGACCCGCTGGTTCAGTTGGTCTCCAGTGCGCGTACTTGAATCTTCAGAGCGCGGATTTCGATTTGATCTTGATCTGCTTGAGACTGAAGCTGTTGGATTTGAGTCATTCGTTTTTTCATCTCGGCCGGGCTGAACCAAGTGCTTTCGAGCTCCCGGCATCGCCCCTTATATTTCGCGACTCTGGCCTGAAGGCCTTCACTTGTTGTTGGGCTTGCTCCCGGTCCTTCCTTAGGTTCTCGAATAATTTGAACACTACAATTTAAAGAAATTATATATAGACACATACATACATACACATGCAGATAATAATCATCCATTCGATATCAAACGTTCAATCTTATCCTATATTGTTGAGTTCCCATCAAATAATAAAGTCCTCAAGACCAGTTTAAAACGAAAATCGCAAACGATTTTTTAATATCTATATAAAACCCAAGTACCATAAAAGGAATCAACGAAATAAACACAATATTGTTTTATTAATGGTAATCAATTCAAAACTCAAATATCCAAATGAAAATCAATGAAATGAATATAACAGAGAAAATCTCTCTGCGTAAAGAAACAGGAATCACCATCCATAGTCATAACAATCCTTGTGTGGCTCATAGGTCAGCCTTCCTAGGTCTGACTGATTTGTAGGTAGAAGTGAGCCCATGACGACTCATCGTTAAGGTCAACTTAAGGTCAAATTTTAAGGTCAATGTCATTTTCAGGACAATTTAAGGTCAATTTAAGCCATTTTAAGGTCAAATTCTGAGGTCAATGTCGATTTAAGGCCAATTTAAGGTCAACTTTTGAGGCCAACGTCTAATTTTTCCAAATTTAAGGTCAAATTTTAAGGTCATAGAAAATTTTAAGGTCAACCCCCTACTCCCTACCCCTAATTTTAAGGTCATAGAAAATTTTAAGGTCAACCCCCTACTCCCTACCCCTAATTTTAAGGTCATAGAAAATTTTAAGGTCAAATTGAAAATTTTCTTAAGTCCATTTAACGAATTACTTTATAGAGAATTTTCAAAGTCAAAACACGTTTTAATACTACGTTTGCAAATGTCTTTGTTACACATGCATTTGCAAATGTCTTTGTTACTCATGCATTTGCATTGCAAATGTCTTTGTTACTCATGCCTAGGATAGAAAAATATTTCTAAGCGAGATCTAAAGTGACTGTGTGTAAAGGGCAATAAATAAGGGTAAAATCAAAATACATGTAAAAATTCTGCATGTAATTTGATTTAAATTTATGAAAACTATATATATATGTTTTATTTTGGGCAGATAATCTATTGTGTGTCTGTATATGAAAACATTGATAAGGAGCAATAAATATCAAATCAAATCTCTTATGTTTTACATATAACTATATTAACCAATCAGAATCAGATCTGACTTCGGCCTCTTCGATCGGTATTCTGGCTGCCTCTGCGCGAAGTTGGGCTTCGATCACCCGGAGCTTGTGTTGAGAGAACTCGATCGCCACTATGACCTGGTCGCGGGCCTCCATTAGCCAATTATTTCTGGCTCCTTTTTCACCCACTCCGGGGCATCTGGTTCAGGCCCGCTTCTGATCACCGGACCGAAGTTGTCCAAATCACGACCTCAGTTCCACTCGTGGATCTTGTAAAACACGTATCTGGCCCTGAGTCGGATAATTGCTTCATCATACTGATCTTCCTCATTGCAGTTACTGAGTTGAGACATTTCTACATTGTTAAAGTTATAATTCCGTTTGTTGTCAGATTAATAATAATTAAAACTCAATCTCAATTCCGTCGAGTTCAAGTTAAATTAAAGTCGAGTTTAATTATCTATCTTTCTTTTCTTTTTGCAATTAATTTTCCCAATTAATAATGGAAATAAAATTAATTTAAAACATTTAAATTATAGTAATTCATAAATCATTTCTAAAATTGCTATGTTAATTTATGTTTGTTTTACTGAGAGGTTTCAGCAAAATTATAAGCTCAACAATTTAAAATTATAAATTTTGGTTGTAAATAACTATTTTCAACAGTTTACGAAATCAAACATACTTTTTCATGTTGACCTAATGGTAGTGAAATTGCATGCATAAAACTATGGTTTTCACAAATTCAGAAGGAACACGGCAGGAAACCCTCGAGAATGATATCTATCCGCATGAGAGCTATCCGTATCGCAGGAGTATCCAAGTTTGTGTATAATACAAAGGTAAAATTTTCTTTTCTTAAAACTTATAATGAGATGTCTAGGAAGAATTCCCTATAGGAAGAATTCCGAATTAAAACTCTGGAATTGCCGATATGTATATCGAATTGTTTAGATGAACATTATTTCTATCAGTACTTTTAAATTCGAAAGGTTATTTACGGAAAAGGACGACTGTCTTGTGAATTTAACATGTGTTTACCATAGTTAGAGATTTATTTAAGACCAATTACTAAATTATCAACTCATGAATTTGAGATACCTATTAAGAATATCCACTTTGTGTGATTTACAATATTACACAACCAAATATTAGGGGAAATTTACCAATTATGATTTTTGTGATTCGAAATACCGATGGGCAATTATGAATATTAGTGTGAATTAAGCTACTATATAAACTTTGGAATAACCATCTACATTGAATGTTAATTAATTAAAGCACTGTGATCAGCTTACGTCTGGAGCTTTACTCCGTTTACTGAGCCTTAGTGTAGTGTGATGAGTTGATTTTGAGTTTTGAGTTTATTATGTCGATTATTCATGTAACAAAAGTCAATTACGGAAAGTTGCTTGCTTTCGCGGCCACATTGTGTCCACTACGACGAGCCCTAGTGTTATGTAGGTTGATAATATACTATCGACATATAAATATTATGATAACTCAGTCAGTTCGGAGGGAGTTTACCGACTTAACTCCGTCGCAGATACCATGAAGTGGTGCGACCTCCGCTGACACAAAACAAAAGAAATTATAATATTGATAAATGCATGTCAGGCAGTGACCTGCAGTTGTCAAGGCTGTGGGGTCTATGATAATGATGATTTTACTTTCAAATAAGACTCAAGACTGGCTTAGTTCGTGTGTCAGAATACGAGCACTACGACCTGAGTCACTCTTGTGGAAAGGAAAAGAAAAAAAACATCGCAATATTAATGTATTAGAATTATAATAATACAAACATAATCGACAAATATCCTTTAACTTGGATTTTAACTTAGATTTAACTTGGATTCACAATCGACAAATATGGTTCAAAAACTTTTTGGATTAAAGGAATAAGTTTGTGACGAAAATGTGGCGGTATATATACCTATTTTTGTGTGTGCGAGTACGTGTGTATGTATTGTTGCAGTAAAACAAACTCGAAATCTTTTTAAATCTAGAACATTTTATTTTTGATTTGTGATGATTTTAATGGCAATTTTTGTTCCATAATTTTTGTTTTTATTTTTTAATTATCTTTCGTTAAATTTGCCTCCATCATGGATTTAGGCATTTCAGAACATTCCATATTAAATTAAAGTTAATTTTTATTTTAGAATCGTTTTTTCTGAATTCTTTTCTTGAATTTTTATTTTTTAAACTAATTTATTTATTTTTATTAACTTTTATTGTATTGAATGGCTTCCATGATGGATTTCGCCATTTTTATGAATTGTTCTGGATTTTTGGCTAGAATTTAGCATTTCTACAGTTTTTCTACTTTATTCGAGTTTGTATTTTTATGTTTCTCTGTTATGTTTGAGTTAATTTCCTGTGATACTTCTTGCATTTATTTGATTTTATTTTTAATTTAAATGTTTTTATTTTCTGTTATTTTTCTCCTAATTATTATTGTTTATTTGATGTTGTCTATTTTTATTTACGTAAACTTACTGCTGGGTGTGCATGTTATGTACCACCACATTTCATCACTTTTTCCAAGAATTTGTGTCTAGAATGCAGTTCTAGCCCAACACTTGCTTATTAAATTACTAACTTGGTGGGGTGTACGAAATTTTTTCGTCGAAGCTTTCCACATATAGACACCCGAGTGTTAGGGCATTTTCCCTTCGCTAGCTATCATCCACAGTGGGCACAAGGTGCAACAGTGTGAAATGTGCAGATAAACTGCTTACAACTTCTCGTAAGTCACAATGTAATGTTTTACTGACTTCCAGTTTAGCTTGGTGACTTAAGACAAAAACTTTTATGATTTTATTCATTGAAAGTATTGTCGTCTAGTGAAACTAGAAAACAAAAATCAAATTAGTGGTATGTCATAAATCTAATAAAAAGATTCTTACTTTCAAAGTCAAAGCGCCTTATTACAAAATTTAGAAATTTTGGTATACCAAAAAAATTCTGCACTAAATTATGACCGAAATGCGTCCGTTTATATACCTTAATTTTTGTTTGCAAGCATGTGTGCGTGTATTGATGCAGTAAATTAAATTCGAATTATTTTAATTATATTTAATTTTGACTCTAATTTTTATCAATTTTTTATTATTTATGATTTAATTTAATTTCGTTTTGCTTTCTTTGATTTTACTTCACTTAGGACTATGCCTGTGTGCTATTTTTGTGCATTTCGATCGCAACCCACGTTTACACGAGTAACAAATCAGTTTTTGCCAAACATACGAAAGGAATAAATGGTAAGATGATGAGGGCAGGGCCGTGCCTGACCGGCGTTCATTAGGTGCGCCGCGCGCAGGCGGCCAAATTAAAAGGCGGCCTGACGACCAGAAAAAAAAATTAAAAAGCAAAATAACAATGTTAATATATAGTCATAGTCATATATAATCGAAGTAAATTGTCAAATAGTTGAGTGTTGTTGTCAATTCGTCAATTGTAATCATTATCATTGCGCTCTATGGCGTACTAAATTTTTTTTAGCTGCGCTTATCACAGAATATTATTCTGTGCGCTTATTGGTGAGCGCAGTGGCCGCATAGAACTCCGTGATGTAAGAATAAATAGAGATGAACACTCTTTTTAACCCACGATGAACAGAGTACATCTCTCTTTATTCTAACTGATTTTAACCTTACTGAGTTCTACGGGTTCTACGCGCCAGCATGCGATCACATGCGCTAGGCATAGGCCATATCAGAATCAAGTGCAAAGTGCAAATTCATCTTTCACGTGTGTTCAGTTGCTCTACCTGGCTGTAGGTAAGTTGGGAGCGTGTGTGTGTGTTATAATATGTGATTTACCTGTCTGTCTACAGCACGGCAAGCGTCTCAGCTGCGTGGCAATAAAACCTTATTCAAACTCGGAAAGCGCTTGGACAGATTCCCTCACCGCCTCACCCAACGCTTTGTTACAAAAGGTTGAAAAAGGTAATGAATTTAATTCTACAATAAATTAATTTTAATATAAATCCTTATTGATATTTTTAAAAATTTTAGTAAAATGCCTAAGAATGACTGGGAGAAAAACGAAAACATTGTCTGGAGCACAATATAAAAGAAAGCGAGAAGAAAAACAACATGTTGCTAAAAAAATCTTTGGTTCACTAACCAAATATTTGGAAAAACCTCCAGAAATGCAAAATGCTTGCAGTAGCCAAGCAAATCTAAGCAGTGAATTTTTTTCCAATGAAAATGAATTATCTGCCCAAAATACAAATGATAATGACAATATTAGTAGTAATGATGAAATAGGAGATATTGCAGTTACAAATATCGACGATATCACTGAAATTGATTAAGAATATTTTGCTATGTGTATAGAACTAAATGATCCAGCTTGCTGGCCTTTAACACTTACCAATAAAATGCTGGATATTTTAATTGAAAAAGGCCCTATTCAAAATATACAATCTACATATCCACTAAATGAATTTGGAAGATCATTTTCAAAGGTTTATTTCTATAGAAAACTGCCAAATGGTGAAAAATTTAATCGTGAGTGGTTAATCTATTCTCCAAAAAATGATGCCACATTTTGCTTCTGTTGTAAATTATTTGGCAAACAAGAAATAAAATTAGTTAATGAAGGCTTCAACGATTGGCAACACATATCTGACAACTTATCTCGTCACGAAAAAACATCGCTGCACATCGAAAATTGCACCTGTTGGGAAAAATTGGAATTAAATTTAAAAAGAAAAACTACAATTGATAAGAATATGCAACGGTATTATGACGCCGAGAAAAAACGATGGTGTCAAATTGTCAGGTGCATGATATCTGTGGTACAATTTCTAGCAGGACAGTGTTTAGCTTTTAAAGGTTCTTCCAGCAAATTGTACGAAAAAAATAATGGAAATTTTCTGAAAGCAATTGAAATGATAGGAAAATTTGACGATATAATGGCAGACCACATAAAACACGTACAAGAACCAATCGCTTTAAAGAACCACATGCCACATTACCTGGGAAATCGCTTTCAAAATGAAATAATCACTATTCTAGCAACCCAAATTCAAAAATATAAATTAACATCAATAAAAGAGGCAAAATATTTTTCAGTCATTTTGGACTGTACGCCGGACACTGGACATGTCGAGCAAATTACAATGATTATTAGGTATGTACATATTAAAAATTATGAAGTTGAAGTAAGAGAAAATTTCATTGGCTTTTATCAAGCTGAAAAATGTACTGGAGAATCTTTTTACGACTTCTTAATTCAAAAGTTAAACTATCTTGAATTAAATATTAACGATATGAGGGGCCAGGGATCCGATGATGGGTCTAATATGTCCCGAAAACATAAATGATTGGAAAAACGAATTTTGGACAATTATCCACGAGCTCTGTTTATGCCATACAACGCGCATACATTAAATTTGGCCATTAATGATGCAGCTAAAGTTTCGTTTTCAACGGTGGATTTTTTCAGTAATGTATCTGCAATATACAACTTTTTCAGTGAATCACCATTTAGATGGCAAGTTTTAAAGAAAAATGTAAAATCTTTAACATTGAAACAAGTTAGTGAAACTCGATGGGAAGCAAGAATTAAAGCGATTAGACCACTGCGAAATGAATTAAGTGAAATTTATGACAGCCTTATAGAAATAGCTGAGGAATCTTCAATGCCAACAGTTCAACATGAAGCTGAATGTTTGGCAATGAAACTTAAATCTTATAAATTTATTTCTTCAATAATAATATGGTACGAAATCTTGGAAAAGGTAGATTTTATTAGCAAAATGATGCAGAAAGTTTCTTGGAATATCAGTTCGTGTGCTGAATCAATTAAGGAAGTTTTGAAATTTTTCAAAAGCATTAGAAATAACGAAAGTTTCGAAAATTATTTGCAGATTTCTAATGAACTTTGTAAAGCACTTGAAACAGAACCGGATTTTCCTGCTGAAATTAGTGTACGTCACCGACATCATCGAAAACAATTTAGCTATGAAGGAGATGAAGATATTCAATTTACTCCAGAAGAACATTTTCAAATTAATTTTTTCTATGTAATACTAGATTCAGCTATTTCATCTCTTACCACCCGTTTTGAAACTTTGTCAAATTTCGAACAATGTTTTGGATTTCTATACAAATTTATCGATATGGAACATGAGGAAATAAAAAAAAAGTTGTTTTGATCTCCATAATAAATTTAAAGATGGTGAATCTTGTGATATCAGTGGCGTAGAATTATATCAAGAGTTAATTTCTCTAAAAATTATCATAAAAAACAGAAAGCAGCCCGAAGAACTCATAAAGTTTTTATACAAATACAACTTGGAGACTTCTTTTCTATATACATTTAATAAACATTTATTTCTTTACCTTTGTTATTAATACTTTGAATATTGTAAATAATAAACTATGTTTCAAATAATAATATTCAAACTAAACCAAATTTACAAACTACCGCGCCAGCCCCTTCGGGGCGGGCGGCTGGCGGGCTGACGGGCGAGCAGGCGGTGGTTGTGTATGTCGATGATTTTAATTTTTATTAAATGCATTTGTTTGATTTCAGAATTCGATTTGTGTGACTAACCTTGTTAAATTTGAGTTGATGTAAATATTAATAATAATAATAATAATAATAATAATAATAATAATAATAATAATAATAATAATAATAATAATAATAATAATAATAATAATAATTATAATAATAATAAAGTAATTTCTTATGAAGATTTATATTAAAGTGATTCAAAGCTGATTTATGAAATTGCTTGAACCTTTTAAATGTAATTATTTTTCTTATATTGTATATCAAATATTTTCAAAAAAAAGAACTTACATCACCAAATTATTACTTAAAAATTTTCATAAAATAAAGTTTTAATTTTTAATATATATCATAAAAATTAATTAACGAATTTTGATTGTGAATTGAACGGAAGTTGAAATGAGAGCTAATTTGCATTATTTATTCACCTAGCAATGAATACATGATTTGTCATTAAGTTCAATGAAATTATTCATCATTAGCATAAAATGCACAATTATATCTGTTAGAAAAAGACATAGTTTCACAGAAATCTTTATTCACTACAAAAATCTAAGCGGAGCACACAATCGTTATACTATTTATAGTACATTGAATTGCGTAATCTACAAAAGGGAGAATTATTAGTTTAAGTGATACTGTTGACACAGAAGACAAACATACTTACTTAATTTAGTTATACAAGCATTCCCGCATCATTCAATAGATATCAAGGTCTAGTGACCTGGTTATATAAGTAATTAGTTGGAAATTATTATATCATCTTACATCCCCCTCCATTTAAAACTTTTGATCCATTCTACATTTCGAATTATTTCTTTGCCTTGCTTATTCTTTAGAACATAGCTTCTGTCATGTCGTTTTCCAGTTATTTCATAAGGCCCTTCATAACGTTCATCCATCTTTCTAGTATTTTCTTTTTTAACCAATACTTGGTCTCCAACTTCAAAATTCCTATAATTTTGTGTAATTAAATTCTTTTCTGTGTTTTGTTTATGTTTAATTCCCTCCACGATCTCCCTTCTCCGATTATTAGCATCATTATTTTGTATATCCAAATTCTCTTTTTCCATCCATTGTCTACAAATATTCCGCCCAAATATTATTTCAGAGGGTGAAAATCCGGTTGTCTGCTGTATCGTCGCATTTAACATAAATTCCACATCTGGCAATATTTCTGCCCAATCTTTATGCCGTTTGTCTTTTAACGTAATTGCAATTGCATCCCTTATAGTTCTAAATTGCCTCTCAACTAAACCGTTTGTACTATGATGATATGGGCTTGAATATATTATTGTAATGTGATGAGTTTTCAACACTTCTAAAAGGAGTTGAGATTCAATTGTTTTTCCTCTATGGGAGTGAATGATTTTAGGGGCACCAAATTTCAAAATCCAATTTTCTCTTAAAATCTTTGCCGTCTTTTCATCCTGATGAGCAACTGCCGTCAATGATATATACCTACTGAATTGATCAATTATAGCTAAAATATATTGTTTTCCATGAATTGTTTTCTTAAATGGTCCGCAGAAATCAATAAATATCTCTTTGAAAACTTCATCTGTACTCTGTTTAATCAGCGGTTCTTTTGTTCGTCTTGTCCACGTCTTCCGTTTCTGACACTGTTCACAATTTTCAATCACTCTTCTAACTTCATTTTCACTAATTTTCATTTTCATATTTTTCCGTGCATATTCGTAAATTTTTTTTTACCCCTGCGTGACATAAGTCTTTATGTATATTAAAAATTATACCCTCGTTATTTACTTTTATTTCTTGGTCCAAATTTTCTATGGCCAATATTTTAGTTTTATTTTTATCTACCTTGGCGTTTTCATGAACTGTTTGGCACTGACTACATGAAGTACAATCTTTTCTTGATAGGGCATCTGCGTTAGCATGCAATTCTCCTTTTCTGTATTCTAATTTGATATCTAGCCCACTTAAATAGTTAATCCATGTTTGGAATTGTGCTGTAATTGGCTTTTTTGTATTTATCATAAAGGTTATAGCTTTATGATCGGTTCTTAAAGTAAATCTTTTTCCATATAGATAGTGTTTGAAATGCTGAGTAAAATGATAGATTGCAAGCAATTCCTTTCGCGTAATGCAGTAACCTATTTCGTGCTTATTCATTGTCTTTGATCCATATGCAATAACTTGTTCTTGTCCATTACTACTCAACTGCGAAAGCACTCCCCCAATCGTATCGAAATTAGCATCTGTATCTAAAATAAAGGTTTTTCGTAAATCCGGAAATCCTAGTACTGGGGTAGACGTTAACGCTTTCTTTAGGGTGTTGAAATTTGTTTCACATTCTTCAGTCCATATAAGTTTATCTTTGTTAGACCCACATAACCTTTCTAATGGTCTTGCATACTTGGCGTAATCTTTAACAAATTTTCGATAATAATTTGTTAAGCCTAGAAAGCTTCTTAAACGTTTAATACATTTTGGTTTTTCATATTCTTGCATTGGTTTTATCTTTTCATAATCTGTCTTAATACCATTTTTATTTATAATGTGTCCCAAAAATTTTATTTCTAGTTTGTTAAAACAACATTTTTCTAAGCTTATTTTCAAACCAGCTTCTTGAATCTTTCGAAAAACTCTTTCTAGTCTTTTTTATGTTCGATTTCATTGTCTGCAAATATAAGGATATCGTCTAAATAGACAATTGCTTCTCTCCAATTAAGATCACCCAAAACTTGAGTCATTAATTTTTGAAAAGTTGCTGGGTCAGCTGCAATTCCAAAAGGCATTCGGTTAAAACAATATTGACCATCTTTTGTTGAAAATGCAGTCTTTATTTTTGATTCCTCTTCTAATTCCACTTGATAATAGACATTACCAAGATCGATAGTGCTAAATATCTGTGCTCCATTTAGGATATCCATCATCTCTTCAATATTTGGTATTGGAAATCGAGGTCTCTCCGTAATTACATTTAGTGCCCGAAAATCCAAACATATTCTAATATCTGATTTATTCTTTTTTAACACACACACCAATGGGCTATTCCACACCGAGTCACATTTTTTTATAATACCTGCTTCTTCCATGTCTTTTAGCATGTCTTGTATTTTGTGAGCAATATGAATCGGCTGACGTCTAGGATTAATTGTCACTGGGCTACCTCTAGTAACTATCTTATGTTTAATTAACTGTGTTTTTCCTACATCCCATTTATTTTTCATGAATATATCCGAAAATTCTTTAAGTAATTTATTAATCGTTGGGTCGATAATTCTTTTCAAATTGTTTTCCTCTAAATTCATTAATTGATTTTTTAATTTTACTTTAGTTACTGCCTGTAATTTAATATCAAAACAATTCATCATTTCTACGCCTGCAATTACGCTCGGGTTAATCTTATTTGCCACAAAGAATCTTATTACCAATTCTAATCCCGAAATTCTCACTTTTAGTAATATTGTTCCTATGATTTTAAGTGTGCTCTCATTTGCACATGTAACCATAATATTGGATTCCCCTATTTTATCACGCATCTTTAATTTACTAACAACATCTTCGCTAATCACGTTTATTCTAGCCCCGGTATCCAAAAGACAATCAACTTTTATTTTATTTTCCAGCCAAATACCTACACTAGGTCTGCCATTCATTCTTTCGTAAACGAATTTAGGAGCAAAAGGTCTTTCTTTATTTTCATTAACTTTATTATTAATTATATCGATACTCATAATCTTATCAATTTTGTTATTAATTTCATAAAAACTATATTCAAAATAATTTTCAAAGTCAAAACATTCACAATCATTCATAATTACATCATTAATTTTTAAATCATCTTTAAATTCATTCATTACGGAAATCTTGAAATCACAAGCATTCAAATTCAAACATTCTGTGTCAACAATATACTTACTTAAACCAAATTTATGGCTCCTAGCAACTCCCTTGAAACTGGAGCCTCCCCTTTTAGCTGTTCGCAATCTTTTTGCATGTCATCCTGTTGAATCAGCTCTCCTTCCTCGTATTCGTAGTCGTATATCGCATTGCATTGTCTTCGATGTGGTCCTCTGTCTGAAGATTGGTTTCTGCTTTGATATTGTCCTCTGGATCCAAATTGTTTTTGATTTTTATCATAATTTCTTCCGTTGTAATATACTTCTGTTTTAACTGAATTTCTTCTGATGTCCCAACATTGATACTTGAAATGACCATTTTTGGAACATTGAGAGCATTTTACGTTTGGGCATTCTGCTCGAATATGTCCTTGCTCTCCACACGCCCAACATCTCTGCAGTTTAAATCGCCTGGTCCCGTTCTTCCAGTCACTTTTATTTGGCATATTGAAGTTCACGGCCTCATTGGTTCTAGAGTTAGAAAATATTGGCGTCTTATTCTGTTGGTACAACTGAGTTTTTCTCGGACTTTTGACTGTCTCCGCATATGATTTATTTTCATGTAGAGATGCTAAGGATTGTTCACTTAAAAGCTCTTTTTGAATTTCTTCCATTCTTGATATCACTTCCTTGGCCTTATCTACTGATTTAACTTCTCTTAATTTCAATTCTTTTTTTGTTTCCATATCTTCCATTGCATTCTGCATTAAAAATAACATTAATGCCGGTTTTGTTAATTTGTGTCGAAGAACATTGTCGACGAGCTCTTCTACTTTATTGAAAAATTCGGTGCACGAGTCATTTCCTTTTCGATATCTTAAAGCTGCGTCTAGATCCATGGCTAGGTTTTTCCTTGGCTCGAACGCTTTTCTTAATCTTTCTTCATAGCCTGAATAATCGCTTTGTACTTCTTCATATTTCTGGATCAACTCTACCGACAGAAAGGCCTTGGTAACAATTTCTTGAATTTCTTGCGGTTGTTGAGTGAATTCGAAAAATCTCTTCAATTCCAAAATAAAAATTTCTAAATCACCATTTGGCAGCAATTGATTAGGTGGCTTGATATAGTTCTGGAGTCCTGGCGTGGTCGCCATGTTAGAAAAAGACATAGTTTCACAGAAATCTTTATTCACTACAAAAATCTAAGCGGAGCACACAATCGTTATACTATTTATAGTACATTGAATTGCGTAATCTACAAAAGGGAGAATTATTAGTTTAAGTGATACTGTTGACACAGAAGACAAACATACTTACTTAATTTAGTTATACAAGCATTCCCGCATCATTCAATAGATATCAAGGTCTAGTGACCTGGTTATGTAAGTAATTCGTTGGAAATTATTATATCATCTTACAATATCAATAAAATTTATAAATCGATAAAGCAGGCATTAGCATAATTATTTGTGATTGTATCAGAATCTATTTTAGAATATTATATAAATATGAATAAAGAGAGTAAAATTAATTTTCATTAATATGTAGTCCTTAAAAAAAAATTTGACCTTGACCTTAAAAAAATTGACCTTGACCTTGGGGGTAGGGGGGTGTCCTGGATGTGACATGTCCTGGAGGTGATACATCCTACTACTCACGACAATACAAAGTTCAGAAGAATTTTTGTCGAAATACATAACAAAATTTTGCATTAGGAATACAACAAGCACCCACTGTCAAAAAACATAAAATATACACACGCATCTATCTAATAAATAAAAGTCATTAAAAATAAAACTTGTCATTTTAGGTGAATATTTTTTTATAATAAACATTTATTATATATATATATATATATATATATATATATATATATATATATATATATATATATATATATATATATTATATATATATATATATAGAGAGAGAGAGAGAGAGAGATTTTAATATAAGAACCAGTAAGGTGAGAATCTCAAATAGTGAGACCTCAACATTTGGTGCCGCGAACCGGGACTTTAAAATCAATTATTGAATATTTTTATTGAATATAGGAATTGCGATCAGAGGTATAGTGTAGTACAATGGTTCCCAACCTTTTGGGGTAATCGTACCCTTTGGTAACAATTTGGAATCTTACGTACCCCTAACTTTTATTGTTATTTATATATAGCAAAAACAATATTATATAAAGAAAAAACATTTATTCTCTTTATATTTAGAAGCAATTAATTAAAAATTACAAAAAAAATTAAATTTAGTGGGAACGTTGTTGCTGCTTACCGTCAACCAAATGTTGTATTCGTGGTAGGGTGTGTGAAAGAGCCAAACGCATGTCATGTTCAGCATTTAGTTTGTTCCTTAATTTTGTTTTTATTGACACAAGCACTGAAAATCCAGATTCGCAAAGGTAAGTAGTAACAAACGGAATAAGAGCCTTCAACGCCCGGTTGACTAAAACAGGATATGCCTCGCTTTGCTTACACCAGAATACATCCAACGCCATTGTTTCAAAGTCACTGCTTATTTTTTTGTTATTCCGCAGTTCAATGAGTTCATCTTTTGCGTCATCAGCATCACTAATTTGATCCAATGAAATGGTGAAAGGGTTTCTTATCCAGTTATC
The DNA here is from genome assembly GCA_959609185.1 of Schmidtea polychroa. Classification (NCBI taxonomy): domain Eukaryota; kingdom Metazoa; phylum Platyhelminthes; order Tricladida; family Dugesiidae; genus Schmidtea; species Schmidtea polychroa. Next base: position 171,220 of record CAUHTR010000087.1, read on the forward strand.
AACAACAAATGTGCGAGGAATAATGCCATCGAAAGTAACTTGAAAGATTTAATACAGTCCAGAACCATGATATCAATTTCACGTTTAACTTGCAAGGAAACTATTTCATCAAAAAGCGAAAAATTGGCGTAATTTCACTTTCAACTCTTCTGCTATAGTGTGCCAGCTTTTCTTGAAACGATGTAACTTTCTCCTCGGCATCTAATACATTCATACCTCTACCTTGGAGTGATATATTTAAGAAGTTTAGATGGCTAAATATATCTGCAAGGTAAGCTAAAGAGAGCACAAAGCTGGTATCTGTGAAGTGAAGCGAAAGAGTCGATTCTTTGTCACGTAAAAATGTCTCAATTTGATATCTAAGTTCAAATACCCGGCTAAGAACTTTTCCCCTGGATAGACAACGTACTTCTGTATGTAAAAGAAGTACGGTATGTTCGCACCCAACTTCTTCGCATAACACTTTAAATAGGCGGTGATTCAATGCCTTTGATTTGATAAAATTTACGGTTTTCACGACAATATCCAATACCTCTTTGAAATAAGAAGGAAGAGTCTTTGATGCCAAAGCATGACGATGAAGAATGTAATGACTAGAAAAAACATTTGGGTTTATCTGTTTCACAAGAGCAGTAAATCCAGATTTTTTCCCGAGCATAGCTGGAGCACTATCAGTACAAACAGATCCCACATTGTTCCAAGAAAGCCCAACAAAAAAATTATTCATAATTGACATAATATCCACAGCCTTTGTAGTTTCTGTCAGACGTTCACAAAAAAGAAAATCCTCTTTGATTTCGTTTCTATACACATATTTAACAAAAACAAGAAGTTGAGCACAGTTAGAAACATCAGTGGATTCATCCAATTGCAATCCAATTTTTGTTGAACTTTCTTTTATTTGTTCTACAATCTGCTTTAAGACATCTTCTGACATATCTTTAATTCAATCGTGAATTGTGTTGTTTGATAGTGGTATTTGTGATATTTTAAGTTTTGCGTCCTTACCACACATAATCTCGGCCATTTCCATCGCACATGGTTTAATCAAAGTTTCCGCGATTGTATGAGGTTTTTTATCTTTCGCAATCCTCAATGCCACACGATAACTTGCTTCTAAAGCTGTTTTTTTCTCGGGAACAAATCCGTGATTGGTGAGCTTTGTGCTTGTTTCAAATCGGTCTCTCTTAATTTTGAATAAAGATTCTGTGTCATTAACGTTGTTTGGATGGACTGCTTGTAGATGTTCCTTAAGTTTGGATGGTTTCATATAACCATTACTAAGTACTTTCGAGCAAAGTATGCATTGTGGCCTTTCCAATCCATCTTTGTCAACTAAGAAGGTGAAACCGAATTGAATATATGAGTCCTGATAACAACGCTTCTTTGACATTGTGACAGTATGGGTTAGCTGTCGATAATAAAAAATAATTATTTCTAAAAACTAAGACAATTAAATATGCACTGGTTTATTTATTGTAACTACCCAAATAAATTGAAACCCGTTATAGATATAACCAAATCCTTACAAGTAGTTTTTATAATGAATCTTCTTACTATTTTGCTGTTATATATATGTCTTTTCTATGACAACCAAAATTTCAAAGACTACTAATGCTTTTTCATATAACGACTTATTTATTATTTCAAAAATAAGAAATCCATATGTACATATTTGTTATTGTATTTAGTTTTAGGAAATTTACTTTGAAAAAAGCGAACCGTGTTCAAAAAAATTGCGATTTTTGTTTGTTACTAAATTTTAAAACAATGAAATATTATCAATAAAAATTCGAGACAAAAATCCTTACCGGCCGCGCTTCTCGTACCCCATAGGAGTGCTCCACGTACCCCTATGGGGTCCATAGACCCCCGGTTGGGAACCCGTGGTGTAGTATATATTGGGAAATTTTATTTATACAATTAGATTATTATTGACCACATAAATAATTTATCATTTTGAAATCTTTTAAAACTGAGAGAGTGAGTGCTTTTGGTAAAGAAATTTTTTGAAAAAATTAAAAAATAGAAGAATCATGTGAAATAATTTATAAATTGAGAAATAGGATAATATATAAAATGAATAATAATAATAACAATAATAATAATAATTTCATTAAAATTTTACCTATTGAGTCATGTAAGGGAGAGCCAGAAAAGTTCGACGATTTTTTCACTGAGATTTCTCAGTATGCAGAGGCTTGTGGTTGGACACTTGATGAATTGAAAACAAGAATCCCTTTATATGTGAAGGGATACGCACTACAGGCATACAATAATTTAGAATGTAGAGGAAATAATTTTGAACAACTTGTGAGAAATTTGAGAGCCGAAATAGTAATAGATAATGATCTACAGAAAATATATGTACAAAAATTTAGAAACAGGTATCAAGGAGCAAGAGAATCGGTAGGAGAATAAGTAATCACAATAACAGAGTTAGCAAAAAAGGCATTCGGCGCAGGAGTACACACTGTAAAGTTAATTGAGGATCAGTTTTGGAATGGCATAAAAAAATATTTATATAAAGCATTGATCATGGTGGAATATGATAGTTTAAATGAACTAATTCACAAAGCTAAACGTTTTGATTGCCTGCACACAAATTCGCGGTTTCTGTTTTTGTATTTTTATAGAAGTAATTCTGTAACAAAGAAATTATTGAGCCTGAATCAACGAGAAAGTTAAGGCCATTGCTATGCACGCGTGAAAGTTTGGCTGTCACCAATTGTCGGTGCCATCATTGGTGACTTTATATGTTTCCCGACTCTTCTTTGTCGAAGGTGCAGGGTATTTTTCATTTGTATGCTTTATTCCTAAATTTATTGTGGTAATAACAATAGTTTTGGGTTGTTTTATGTTTTGTTTCTGTCAAAGCTGTTGCGGCTGCCTGATCTTGTATTTTGTCTTGGATAATTTTGCCTGTTTTCATAATATTGCGTTCTCTTGGATTCTCTTCTATGTAATTCGGTAATGTCTTTTCTTAGACTTTTGTTTTCGATAATTATTTCGTTGAATTTTATTACCATAGTTGTGAGGAGTTTGTTCGTTTCTGTAGTTTCTGAGCTATTGTGTACCGGGAAATTTTGTTCGTTATTTTTGGAAAAATTTTTGTTTTGGTATGTTCTACATATTGTCGAGTATATTTCGTCGTTGACTTTGTCTGCTATGTTTGCCAGGGTTTCGAGGTCTGTGCAGTTGCTGACAGTTAGAATCCGGCGTATTTCAGGTGGTATTGCGCGCATGAAAAGATCTTTGATAAACTCTTTTGACCCGGTGCTTGTTATTTTGGGTTGCAAGTATTCGAGTTTTGTTTTTAAATTTTCCAGAAATTTAGACGGTTTGTCGTTACCCAATTGTATATCTTTCAAACATGATTCGAGTAGTTCTCGTCTGTTTATTTTGTTCCTATTTATGTGAGAGCAAACTGTTTTTGATGATTTGATGCCTGATAGACTTAATGTTAGTTTGGAGAATTCTAGCCATTTTTATGGTGTTCCATTTTCGTCTGTAAAGAAACTTCAGATGGTTTGCCTTAGGGTTAAGTATTGCGTTTACCGCAGATGAATTGTCGGGGTTGTAGTAATAACTACTGTTTCTTGTGTTGTGTGTGCGTTTGCTATGTGCGTGTTAGGGTTGTAATGATAGTTTATGTTTTCTGGTGTATGAGTGTTTTCGTAAATATTAGGTATCTGTGTGGTGTTTGTCGGGTTTGTTTGATTGGTTGCCATTTATTGTTTTGTTGTTGTGTTAAAAAAATTATAATAGTTTATCTGAAGGATATGGTTTACTGTGTTCGGCCAACAGTGTCGTTAGCCTTTATAGTTCTATAATAACTATATTGAAAGGTTTTTGTGATTAAAAGAACAAATGCCGAATGCGTGTGTGTTATTGTTTTTTTATCTTCTGACATCAATTATGTTAGTCTATTTATGCAGTAAAAGAAAAATGACGTGGGGATATTGAGTAGAGGTGATGTTGAGTAGAGAAAAATCGTAGAGGCCGACAGAGTCTCCGCAAAAATAACTGTATATATATATATATATATATATATATATATATATATATATATATATATATATATATATATATATATATATATATATATATATATATATATATATATATATATATATATATATATAATGGAATATGCATAAATCTTTCCTTTTTCGTATTCACTATCATTATACGGTAGATATTAAAACAATATAAACATAATGGAGGGAAGTCTTAATATAATATAATGATATATTTACAAAAATGTCCTATACTTTTGAAAAGAAATTTATTTAACGAAATGCAATATAGTAATTTAAAGTGCACTAAAATTGGAGGTTATAAATAAGTAACAGTTTATTTATTAAATATTATTGATAATCTTATCTTATAACAATAATAGAGGTGTCCGATACTTTTGAAACAAGGTATATATATAAACATTACAGGTTTTGTGATACACAGTGCAAATCCAAATAGTTGACTAGTTTCGAGCTTTTGGCTCTCATCAGTACTATGCGTGTGACGCTGGACACAATGCTATGACACTGGATATCACATCAATTGCAAATTAGCTAATTCACAGAATAAATACCTGTAAACTTGTAAACATGGCGTATATATATATTTATATACCTAGTATGTCCGCAATGTAGAAATGAAAGTGAATTCCTATGGGTGTGACTTATATATCTACCGCCTGTGTTCCTATCGTTAAGTGATGTCAGAAGAGGTCGTTGTATCAACCTTTACTCCACCATGTTGAAATCGTCACCCGAAGTGATGTACAATATGTTCTATTGCTTTGCGACGCTTAGGAAGCTAATATTCATTTTGTATGTCACGAGCTAACCTAAACTTAAAATATATTAATATAAATAGTTTTTAATTTCATTTCTAAATATTAAGTGGCTCATATTATGTGCGAGTTGGTTGCGAATCCATCGGTTAGGGAGCGTGTATTTGCATTGGTGAGTTACTTTCACCGATATCCTCATTTTGAAGATCTATTTAGAATTCTCCCTAACCGAGTACGGGTGTTGCCAATGAGCAAGAACTATATGGTTATGCTAAAGTTTTGCTCAGATTTTTCGGTGAGCCAAAACCATCAGAACACGTTGCGGCTAATTCCAAATATACCTGAACAGCTCAAATTTAGTCTTCTATTATAAATCATGAACATTCATATTTGACTGATCTGATCAATAAACTGTCACATGCAAAATATTTTGATATTTATTTTATAAATTATTATTATTATTATTAATATCATATTTTGTTACTTCCACATGAAACCATTTTACTCCATTTCATAGATATATACCGTATTTTCCCGCATATAACCCGCATTCGCAGATAACCGTCATACTCAGATACCCCACAAGTTTTTAAGTTTTGTGTAAAAATTAAGCAATATAGTAAAATAACAAATACTTGTAAAAAATGTTTGATATAACCCGCGCTCATATATACCCTGTACCCCCCTGTGGGATACGTAAAATTCGGTATAACCCGCGGGTTATATGCGGGAAAATACGGTAATGGTTTTAGGTGCATTGGTGAGAAAGGGAGTGATATTATCTTGTTGATATTAATATTATTATTCATGATGTCATCATGATAATTTCATTGGTTGATTGTATCACTTTCAATTGTAACATATATTGTTCGTTGATTAATTTCTTTTTAAAATAAATTTATTTCTTTTCGTTAATTTCAAAGCTCTCGATAGATTAGATAATGTTAATTATTCCCCGACAAATTTCCACAGACTGTTTTAAACAATTTGTTAATCGGATTGTGGTGAGTTCAGTCGACTCTACATGTATCATTAACAGCTGACGTGAATTTTCACTTAATTAACCCTTTCCAGTCCAAATTTTTTCAAAACAAAAAAAGATATATGCAGTAAGTAGGTACCAAAACTACTTATTTTATCATAAAAATATTTTACTTCATTTTTTTTGTTGCCCCCTTAGAAAAAATCAGTATGATTCCATTTGGCAACATTGGGCACATAGGTACCATACGTAAGATGGATAGATGGTAAAAATAACTAATGATTCCATTTGGAATCACTGGGCTGGAAAGGGTTAACCAAACCATCTAGTATGTCTATCGATCAGGTGGGTTGATTAGCTACACCAGAGCTCCGCAACCTTTTCTCACCCGCGGCACACCTAAAGACTTAAAAATATTTCGCGGCACACCACAAATAAAAATTTTTAAAAATTTACGTGATAAGAAATGCACAAACAGAAAATGTATTTTTTTTTGATCGCCGTTAACAACTAATTTTTATTTATAACTATAACTAATATGAACAATCACTAATGAGATACCTGTGCTTGTTTTAAGGAACATATTAGTTTTATATTGGGCTCAATATTTGAAAGAGCAACTCGAAGTTCTTGGTCAAGGCCCTTCAAGCACGACTGCTTATCATTTTTTATTAAAACTAGAGCTGAAAAGCTTTCTTCACATATGTACGTGGTTGAAAATGGGAGCAGAACTTCAATAGCCTTTTCGGAAATTCGAGGATATTCTTCCTTAACCGCAATCCAAAACGTATCCAATGGAACGTCGGAAAATTTTGTTTTTAGCGTCCCATCGTTCCTCAAGTCAAAAATTTCGTCTCGAATTTGAAGGGAAAGAGCTACTGTAGAATTTTCGGCATTCGCTGAAAAAGGATTTCGAATCCAATCGTATTGGTCTGTATTAATTATGTGAAAGTATTGGTGAAATTTCTGTTGTAGCAATGTTAAATGTTGTTCGGCCAAACGCAATATGATCTGCTTGTTTTTTCCTGTTTGTGCAATCCTTCCAATCGTCTGGTTGGTTCTTTGGTACATTTCTAGTGATCCTTGTTGTAACTCCGATTGCCAAAGATCAAGTTTCTGTTTGAACCCTTTCAATTTGTCGGAGCATGTCAACAAATTTTCATTTCGCCCTTGCATTTTTTTATTAAGTTCATTCAGGTGTTCAAATATGTCAGCAATGTAGGCAAGTTTGGTCATCCAGTGATTATCTTGTGGGAGCTTGTGTAGTTCGGGCACATTTTGATTTAATAGAAAATTACTAACCTCTTCGCGAAGCTCAAATAGTCGTGCTAGAACTTTACCTCGGGACAACCAGCGTACTTCTGTGTGAAGTAATAAGGTTTGATATTCCGATCCCATTTCTGCGCAGAGTATCCCAAAAATTCGCGAATTCAAGGCTTTTGATTTAATTAAATTTATAATGCTGATGCATTCATTCATTGTTGCCAATAGTTCCGAAGGTACATTTTTAACCATCAAAGCTTCTCGATGTATGCAGCAATGTGTAATTTGTATTGCCGGATTTTGTCGCTTCACACATGAGTCAAACCCCTTTTTATAACCCATCATTGCCGCAGCGCTATCCGTGCAAATTATTTACAATTTATTTAAAGATAATTTCTTAAAACTTTATTTATATTTTTAATTGTGACTTTTTTTAAAATGTTTTGTTTCATTTTATTAAAATATTATTAGTAATCGTAAAATATTTTAAATGTTATTTTAATTGTAATATTTATATATTAAAAATTATTCAAATTCAATATTTAGAATTGAGCGCTAGTCAAGTTATTTAGAAAAATAATTATTTGAATACTTACATTAATTTTTATCTTCTAAATTCACAAAATCACAGAGAAATGAGTACACTATAAAAGCTAACTTACGAATGAAAATTTAAAATCATCATCTGATTCAATAAAATAATGGATCACTTGTTCGAAGTCAACGAAAACAAATTTTTATGATGTATTTATATTTATATCATAAAATCTTATTGTTCTTAAAAATAAATTTCTCTAAAATTTCTTGTATTTATTGTTCAGGCTGTAAAACTTGGTAGCACAATATAAGACAATAAATTTAAATTTGAACAACCTGAAATGTAATTATTTTAAACCATGTTTATTGACCGAATATTTTGTCAACAACGCAATTATTTGTAAACAAGATAAGCATAACACACGTGTCCGTCATAAACCCTATATTTTTTCTCGGGTAGGCATTGCGCCGCGGCACACCTAGCATCACCTCGCGGCACACCGGTTGCGGAGCTCTGAGATAGATGTTCGGAAGGAATCGTTTCTAAATAGTTTTTTATTCAGATATAAAGATCGGTTAAAGATATCGGATGATATGCTTGTATTGGAATCAGACAAAATAGATCTAGTGATAATCCCAAAAAGCTATCAATCTAAACTAGTGATTAAAATACATGAAGATTTATGTCACGATGGAATTAAGAAACTGTTTCATTATTTGAAAGGGAATTTTTTCTGGCCTAAAATGCAAGAAACCGTTAAAGAGATAGTAAAACGATGTGTCACATGTGCAAGAAGGAAAATAGACCAAGGGAAGACAAAGGAAATTTTAATTCCACAAGAAAGTTCTGAATTTCTAGAACAGATTGTGATGGATGTTGCTTTCATGGAGAGAACGTCAACTGACAAAAAGTATGTTATAGTTATTATTGATAGGTTTAAAAAATTAGTAAGTTTAACGGCGACAGCAAACCAAGATGAAAAAACTATTTTTAAGACGCTATTGAACAATTGGATTTACAAATATGGTAAACCTCAAAGTATATTGACAGACAGAGGGCGAAATTTGAAAGCAAATATTTTAAGGAAAAATTAGAACAACTTGGAATAAAGCAAGAATTCGCCTCGCCATATCAGCATCAGTCGAATGGCTTTGTGGAAAGAGCTATCAGAACAATGAGAGATTTACTTGTGACGACGATGACAGGGGGCTGTGCTGAAAAACAGTGGCACGAACTGGTTCCTTGAATTGAATTCAGTATAAATGCAACTTATCAAATTTCTACAAAATATTCACCATTTGAGATAGTATATGGACGGAAAATAACGTTACACTCTAATTCTAGACTCAAACATCAAGTACACGATATTTCGGAATAAGCACAAAAGAATAACAAGCAAAAGATGAGGAAGTTTGAAAAAGGCAAAAGAATTAAACGACATTTTGAAGTGGAGGAGGAGATACTAGTAAGATGAGAACCACATAGAAGAAACAAAAATGATATTCAATATGATGGTCCATTGTAGATGGATTAGGCACCGCTGGCACACAGGGCACCGCTAGCACACCCCCCACCGTTTGAAAATAACTTTGAAAATATTACTTTGAAAATAATTTTAAAATATTAATAATAATAATATCTTTGTTTAAAAATGATGAGTCATATGTACTTTATTGACCTTGGTGAGTCATCGGATCAGTGATATGATCCAAAACGTTACTAAAAATAGATGTCTTTGTTACTAAAAATAGAATGACCTTGATGAGTCAGCAGATGAGTCAGCAGATGAGTCATGTTCTTAGTTTAAATTACTTTGATAATAAAAAACTTGATGATAAAACTTATTGATAATAATAATAATAATTACCCTTGGTAATTTTAAATTATTTTATTGTTTAAATAAATGTATGTTTTATTGATTTGTTTAATAATACCCTTGTGTTGAGCAGTACCCTTGCGAGTTGTTGAGTGTGAGCAGTACCCTTACGACAAATACCCATAGGGGACAGAATATTTTGTCGGATAAACTCGGAGTATATATATATATATACTAATAATAACAATATCTTTAGAAATAATAATGTTAATAGTAGGATATATGATTCATTCGAAAGGTCTTGCATTGGGCTTTAAAATGAGCCATTGTGGAATAATTTTCGTTGGCGGGCACTCTGTAAATTTAAAATTTAAAATATGACCTTCAAAAAAAATTTACCTTCAAAAAAAATTTTTTTTAAATAATAATAAAATAGTCAAATGACCTTGAAAATGGTCTTGGGAAAATGGTAATAACTTTGCCAATATTAATAGCTCATTCGAAAGGTCTTGCACTAAGCTTTAAAATAAACTATCGATCGTTGAAATAAATTGATGGGAACGATAACTTTTGGCATGCCAAATAGTAGGGCACCGCTAGCACACTTAATAATATTTTTGAAAAATAATAATAAAATAATAATATTTTTAAAAAATAATAATATGACATTGATGAGTCATCGCGATTAGCAAAAAAGGCATTCGGCGCAGGAGTACACATTGCAAAGTTAATTGAGGATCAGTTTTGGAATGAGATACAAAAATATTTATATGAAGCATTGAACTAATTCACAAAGCTAAACGTATAGAGGCAATACAGAGAGATAGATTTAGTGGAAATATAGATGCACTTGAGGTTCAAAGCCAACGATGGAAAAACCAGAGTTGGGAAAAAATGTTGATGATGTTCCATGGGAAGAGATGAAACATTTATATTTGAATTACTTCTAAAATAGACGAAAAACTAGTCCAAGTCCGAGCAGGAGTCAATCACCTGAAAATAGGACAAGATATGAAGCCCTAAATTTTACAAAGCAAAATGAGATTCGTTTTAGAGAATGGAATAGAAAAGATAGAGAAAATAATAAAAGTAATCGAAATAATGATAGAGATAATGGAAATAATCGTTTTAGAGATAATCGATACAACAATAGATATTGTAATCAAAATAGTCGTTTTGGTAGATACGATACTCGAGATAATAGGAACAGTCGTTTCGAAAGTAATAGATATAACCGTCCGGAATATAACAGAAAAGATTTAAGAAACAGGCGAATGAGCCCATATAGACAAAATGAGTATAGAGAGGTGACCAACCCCGTATAACAATGATAGTAGAGACAAAGTAAATTTAGAAGGAAAAATCAAATGTTATAATTGCCAGAGATATGGCCACTTAGCGAAAACATGTTATAAATCGCGAGAAGAATCGCCAATCAAAGTCAAATTTAAAGAGGAACTAGATATAAAACAGGTAAATAGTGCTGAATTAGTAGCAGCTAATAATGAGATAAATATGTTAAGAAAATAGTTAAAAGAGTTTAAAATTCAATATGGTAGACTTACTGAGAAAATACTTGAGGTATCACTAAATGAATTAGAATTTTTTACAAATGAAGTATATATTGATGATGATGGATTTAGAAAAGCCCAAGAGGCCGATAACAAATTTGTAACAAGGAACCTTTGTAAGAGTAGTAAGGGAAGTAATACAAACCTTCCAATGTAAACCAGTCAGTGTGTCATTAGCAGCAAATAATCAGTGCACAAACAAATTACCAGTAGTGTATAAAGGAGAAACTGTATACCTCCAACCAATAACAAGGATATTAACAGATAAAGACTATGTTCCGAGAAATTTTGATAAATGCATTAATCTGCTAGATCCATTATATAAAATCAGTGATGATATGTGGATTACGATGTCCGACAGAAAAGAAGCAGCAAAGCCGCATAAACTAGAATTAATTGAACTTGAGAATAAACTAGAATTTATGGAAGTCAACGAAATGGACAATAATGGCATGTATACAAGAGAAGCCATAGAAACACATGTTGTTTCCTTATGAAAAAGAAATAAAAAATCAATCATGGTAAATAAAGTAATCGAAGGTAGTCATGGAGGAAGCTACAATTTTGATGTATTATTGTCAAAGGAACATTTTAAAAATGTGGTATACCGAGTATTATATACTATATAATATATAGCATATGGGGATATTTCGCAATCCTCGGAAACATATTCTCAACAATATTAGGAATATATTATACAATGACACTATTGAAAATGATTTGCTCATCATTAATGTCATTAAAACAGCTCAGACAAGTGTTTGGAAATTCGTACAAGCTAATAGCATGTTTTTGTCCATTCATAGCGAAATATTTAATAACAACAAAACATGACAAAGAGATCCGATTAATAAAAAGACGAAGAGAAGACGAGCAGCAAATAATGATCATAGAAAAAGATGAAGAGAACCCGAAGAATCGGAACAACAGCCAAGCAGAGGCCGATACGATAATCAAAGAGATTTATTAAAAGAAATGGAAAATAATATTGAAACTAAGATGCCAAAACTAAGCAAAAGTTGTCATGGTGTACCCAGAAAAATATACGGGTGCTATGGTTTGGAACTTTGCATGAATGACATATGGGGATCAGCAAATGAAGCAAGACCATTACTTCAAATAACAATAAATAATATAAGCATAAATGCTCTAGTTGATACAGGAGCAGCAACATCATTGATAAGAGATGATCAATTAACAGAGAATCAAAAGAAAAATATTTTAACCACAAGAGTGGTATCATTGTCAGCACACGATATTCCATTAAAAGGAAACATTGAACTGACAGTCCATTTGGCAAGTCAAACAATAAATCATATATTTAAAGTCGCTGAGGAGTGCAAAAGCATGTGCGTTCTTGGAATGGATCTACTTAATAAACTAGATAATTTTGTGATAGATTTAACAGATAGTACAGTTAAAAGGAAAGTGTTAGTTTACTTATGCAATGAAAGAAAAATGACGTGGGGATATTGAGTAAAGGTGATTGTGAAAGTAATTAAATTGAAGAAGTATTTAATTTCCAGATTTAAATAGATTTAAATAATATAATTAAAGTAAATAATAAAATTATAAATTAAAATAATAAATAAAATATATTTAAGAATGATAGAAGATTAAAATATAAAATATTTATTGAATGCTTGTGTACGAATATTCCCGATTCAAATATTAACTCATGCTTGCGAAAATATCCTCTAAGCTAAAAACAGTGATTGTTTTAATAAATGAGATTTTTGTATTGTTTTTAAAAATATAGTTTTGTTTTGTTTTTAAAATATGGATGTGATTAATTTAAGAAACCAAACTTCTAATATGGCGACCACGATGGCCAATTTTATCAAAGCACCAGAAAATTTCGAAATGGGAACCGATGTTGAAGATTTCATCAAGGAAACCGAAGATTTTTCGAATTAATGTCGATAGCGGAGGACTTTAAAGATAGATTTGTCAAAGCTTTTTTTATCAACAGATGCAATTAAGAAATATGATTGAACTGATGAGAAACAACATTATATGGATAGACTGAGAGAAGCCTTCAAAAAACCAATGAATCTGATGGAAGACTTAAGTGAATCGCTAGATTATAGACAAGGAGATGATTCCGCTGATGATTTCTGCGAAAAAATTGAGAAATTATCAAAACGAATTCTGAAACATGAGTTAAATGCATGTTGGGTTTTTTTTAATTGAAGTCGGTTACCTCTGACTCCTCGTGTCCTTTAAATCAAAACATTAACGACCCAACGTATATTGAAATAACAAAATTCACAATCTTTTCTCACCACTTTACAATCAATAATCAAAGTTACGTTTGACCGATTCTCAGCTCGGCGTTGATGCTTTGTAAATAGATAATATTCACCTTTTATTTCTTTAGATTCTCCTGACCTACGTTTTCCTCTTTTTCTGTTCGATTTGATTCTTTTTCACCTTTCCGTATTCCTATTCTATGTCTTCTTTTCCCTAATATCCTTAATTCGTTTTACCTATTCTTAACTCAGTTTCTTCTAACCCTAGCTGAGGCAAAATGTCGATTTTCTCTGATTTTCCAATTCCTTATATACTCCTCGAAATCGGGATGACAAATGGTTAGTGCCGAGCCAATCTTTCACTTGACATTTGCTTCCACGTATCTGCTTCGGCTGTCACCGATAATGGTATAACGAACCAAGACGAACCGGCCTTCCTACACGCACTATCTTCTACTTGCTCTTTTCCAAATAATCATTGTGTCAAACTAATGGGCCCAAATCTTTCTTCTGTTTACTTTTCTTCTTGTTTACCCAGCTCGGGTTTCCTTCATCTCTCGGGTTCTCCATTGGCTCGGGTTTCCTATTAGCTCGGGTTTTCTATTAGCCAATTAATTAATTAATTAACGTTTTCTGTTTTCATACATTTGAATGCTTTTTTTACCCAGCTCGGGTTTCCTTCATCTCTCGGGTTCTCCATTGGCTCGGGTTTCCTATTAGCTCGGGTTTTCTATTAGCCAATTAATTAATTAATTAACGTTTTCTGTTTTCATACATTTGAATGCTTTTCGACCCTTCCTAACCATTTTCTGATAAATCCCTAATCACCATCCAGTTGACCATTAGCTACTCTATACCTGTCCCGTTTTCCCAATTTGATTTCGATGATTTTACAATTTATTGATTTTTCTCGATTTCCGGATTCTTGCCTTTCGTAATTGCTTTTGCATTTTCTAATACTGCTTCCATCGTACTTTCCTTTACTATCAATTCTGTGCATGATCACGCTTTTATTTGTCTTTTTTCTTCACCTAAATTTCATTTAAAGTTATTTTAATTTACGGACCTCAAAATGAAGAAGAACTTCAAAAATTTCTCATATTCAATGCAGTGGGAGACCAAGATTTGAAAAAAGATTTGAGATTAAATGAATATAAATCTGTGAATGAAATGAAAAAGAGAATTAAAAAACACGAGAAAGTAATTAAAGAATTAAATCGAAACAGTGACTCGATGGCAGTTGTGGGAACTGAAACGAGATATGCGGATATGGTAAGAAAAGCTGTAAATATTCCAGCAAGACCAATATTACACAGATATAACGATATACCTAGAAGAAATACGTTCAGCGAGCCAAAACGCAGAGTCGAGAATATCAGAACAAACAATCGAATTTTAATAATCAAGAATTCCAAACAAACAATAGGCCAAAGTTCAGATGCTGGGCATGTCATGAAGAAGGCCATAGAAGAGTAGAATGTCCGAATGTTAAATGTTATCATTGTCATAGAGAAGGTCATTTCAAACACCAATGGGAACGAAAGTGGCGAGAATAATTGAATTTATTGTGCCCAATGAGATTTCACCAAAGGTAATTGGAGGAATAGACTTCTTGAGAAAATTCAACATAATGTTAAAGATGAAGGATAGTTTATTAAATGACGATGTAACTATTGCTGGAATAAAAAACGTAAAAGAATTGAGTGAATCTAACCAATGTAAAGATGGTAATGTTAGAGAGCTATGCAGAAAATTTGAGTCAATTTTTATGAAACACAAATGGGATGTGGGTAAGACAAATTTAATAACGCCTGAAATTTTAACATCAGGAAGACCTATTGTGATAAATCCAAGGCGACAACCAGCCCATTTGATTGGAAAGATTGATGAAAATATAAAAGAAATGGAAAAATTTGGAATCATTAAAGAATGTAACTCGCCATGGAACACTCCTTTAGTGTGTGTAAAGAAAAAAGATAAAAATGATGTACGAATTTGTCTGGACTTTAGAGCACTAGACAATGTCACAGAACGACTAATATTTTCAATCTCAAATACAAATGAATTATTAGATACGTTGGGAGGTGCAAAATATTTCAGCACAATTGATTTAGGGAATGCGTACTACCAAGTGGAACTTGATGAAGAATCGAGACTGAAGACAGCATTTTCTACCAAAAACAGACAATATTGTTTTAACAGGATGCCATTTGGAATAGCAGCAGCTCCGGCAACCTTTCAAAGATTAATGAACATGGTATTAGGTGAACTTAATTGGCAAATAGCGATAGTGTATTTGGACGATATTCTTATATTTTCAAAAGAATTAAAAGAACACTACGAAAATATCGAAAAGGTTTTCAAGAAAATAGAACAAGCAGGACTAAAAATTAGTCCATCAAAATGTCAATTCTTGAAAAATGAAGTAAAGTTCCTCGGACATATAATCAGCCAAGATGGAGTAAAAACAGAAGAAGAAAAAATTAAAGCAGTCAAAGAATTTGAAAGACCCAAGTGTGTTAAGAAATTAAGAAGCTTTTTAGGGTGAACCAATTACTATAGAAAATTTATAAAGGATTATACAGAAGATTCAAAACATTTGGAAAAGTTATGTGGAAGCAAAGAGAAGAAGTTGATTTGGACAGAAGAATGTGAAAGTGCATTTACGAAACTGAAAGATAAGTTGATTAATGCACCAATATTAAAGTTTCCTGATTTTACAAAAACTTTCATATTAGATACGGACGCTAGCTTCGATCGTATTGGCTCTGTTTTGTCAGAGACAGGTAGTTCTGGAAAGGAAAATGTTATTGCTTATGGATCGCATGCTATGTCGAAACACGAGGTGTGTTATTGCATAACAAGAAAAGAACTTTTAGCAATATATTATTTCACAAATCATTTTAAACATTACCTTTATGGGAAAAGATTTATACTACGGACGGATCATAAAGCCATAACATATATGATGAAGACTAACAAACCTATCACTCCACAATTCCAGACATGGATAAATTATATAAGTAGTTTGGAAATATAATTTCAATTTAGGAAAGGAGAAGAACATTGCAATGCAGATGCATTGTCAAGAAGTGAATGTATGACGTGCGTTCAATGCCAAACCATCCATCTAAATCCAAAAACAGGAAAACTCAAAACGAAACTTTTGGCAATAATGACAGAAAACCCAGAACAAGAATGGCAAAGGAATTCAAAAGAAATTACAGAAATCATAAACAACATAAAACAAAATGAGGGTAACAAATTCATAATAAAAAATGGAGTAATATTGACAGAAAACAATAAAATATGGATTCCAGATGATAAAAGAATTGAATTCATTAAAACTGTGCCATGCTGGACCAATTAAAATTTTTCAATGAGGCGCATGAAACGAACGATCCAAGACGTAGTTCAAAGTTGCGAAAATTGTCAAAAGAGGAAAACTACAACAACACGAACTAGGGAGAAAATTTGCAAAATGCCGGAACCAGGTTTATTTGAAACAATATTTATAGATTTTGTGGTCCACTAAAACAAAATCAGTATGGAATGAGATATATCGTAGGAATTATCGATAGTTTTAGTAAATATGTGGCACTACACGCAGTGAAATCAC
Source organism: Schmidtea polychroa (assembly GCA_959609185.1). Lineage (NCBI taxonomy): Eukaryota > Metazoa > Platyhelminthes > Tricladida > Dugesiidae > Schmidtea > Schmidtea polychroa. The sequence continues at coordinate 188,059 of CAUHTR010000087.1, forward strand.
AAGATGAAAAAACCGTGACAACAATTTTAAGAAATAATTGGATTTTAAAATTTGGTGCACCGAGATTTCTACATTGTGACAGGGGTAAAGCATTTGAGAGCAAAGCTATGGATAATTTAATGAAGGAGCACAACATTAAAATTTTATTTTCAAGCCCGTACCATCATTCAGCAAATGGCCTAATCGAAAGACAATTCAGAACAATTAGAGACGCCATTCATATCACTCTAAAAGATAAAGATCACAAGAATTGGGTAGAGTTATTACCAGAAGTCGAGTTTATGTTATATTCTACATTGCAGAAAACAATTAGACAAACTCCAAGTGAAAGAGATTTTTGGAAAAAGAATATATAAAGAATGGTCTACAAATATGTTGGTTGAGAATATGGGTTTTAACGAAATAACAGAAAGAAAATTCAAAGTAGGAGACATAGTGCTGGTAAAAAGAAATGATAACAACAAAGACGAAGATCGATATGTTGGACCTGCCGAAGTAATAAAATGAATACACGAGAGAAGTTATGAAGTAAAATTTGAGAATGGAAAAAGGCTTATAAGAAACATTGAGTGACTAAAGTTTTTAAAAAGGGGGGATGTGAAAGTAATTAAATTGAAGAAGTATTTAATTTCCAGATTTAAATAGATTTAAATAATATAATTAAAGTAAATAATAAAATTATAAATTAAAATAATAAATAAAATATATTTAAGAATGATAGAAGATTAAAATATAAAATATTTATTGAATGCTTGTGTACGAATATTCCCGATTCAAATATTAACTCATGCTTGCGAAAATATCCTCTAAGCTAAAAACAGTGATTGTTTTAATAAATGAGATTTTTGTATTGTTTTTAAAAATATAGTTTTGTTTTGTTTTTAAAATATGGATGTGATTAATTTAAGAAACCAAACTTCTAATAGTGATGTTGAGTAGAGAAAAATTGTAGAGGGCAACAGAGTCTCCCCAAAAATAACTGTTTGGGACAGTTGGCGTGCGTGTATGTTATGAATAAGTAGAGTATACAGCTAGATATCAATTATAATATAAAAAGTAAATAAACGCGAACAATACCTCCAACATTTATGAAAAAGAAAATAATTAGTCAACCTTGTTTTTGTGAAAACGAGAAATTAGATCTTTTGCTTTTCGGATATATCTTCGAATAGTGAATAATAGTGAAAAATGGTAGTGAATAATAGTATTTTTCTTTCGGGTATATCTTTGTAAATATATTTTTGAATAATTTCAATTCGGTATATCTTCGAATAGTTTCAATAAACCTTCTTAAAGAGGTTTGGTAGTGAATAATAGTATTTTCCTTTCAGGTATATCTTCGCAAATATATTTTTGAATAATTTCAATTCGGTATATCTTCGAATAGTTTTTTTAATTTTTTTATTGATCTTTTTATTCGTGATCCATTTTCTATAGCTATATAGTTTATCTTTTTAAAAAAATGATAAAAAAGAGTTTTCCACGTGCAACGTGCAGAATTGTTACTTACATTGAACCAAAACAACCAACAAATAAAATAAAATAAAATATAACAATACATTACATAAAGCAAATCACCGTAATGCAAAATTTCCAGAGGTAAAATTCTTGGAAGCTTTTGAGCTAGAATACAAATGCGATCATATAGTTCCTGTAAAAGTTAATGTCAAAAGTGAGGACACTTTTATTTTTGAGCCAGATACAGCAATCACAAAAGATCACAATGTAATGCAGATAGACGAGTGTGTAACTCCAAAATACGGAATAATCCCGATACGAATTGCAAATTATGAAAATAATAATATAAAAATACATATAAAACTATCAACTGAAAGCTATTTAAAAGAAAAGCAGAAGAAATTATTGAAATAAGGGAGATGTCATTGGGAACACTACCAAAGGCATCTTTTATATCAAGCCAAGCAATTGCAAGAGGCTTATTTATGCTGTATTTTGAGTGTTTAAGTGCAGCAGAAAGAATTGAATTATGCTCAACACATCCATCATGTTTAGAATCACCTTTCTGACCGATATGTAAAAAATCATTCGAGTTTATCTAACTTGTCAGACGACTAGCTAAACAAGATGCGAAAACCTTGTAAATGACAGAGCTAGGCAATTGGACGCCAAGACGAGACGTCATCATATTTCCCATCTTTATCCGGCTTAGGAGTTAGAAGTGTTTTGAAAGTCTTCCAACTCTCTGGTATGGTCTTGTTTAAAATGATTTTATTGTACAAGAAAGTAAGCAATTTACCCTCGAGATCATGAGACAACAAGTCACGAAATTGTATTCCATCAATACCAGCACTTGTGTTCTCAGCTTTCTTTAGTTCGAAAAGTACTTCATCACATGTGAGCAAAATTAAACAAAGTTTAATTTGGGAACGTTTACAGAACTCAAATATTTTATCCCATGATTTGTCTAAAAAGGTTTTGTGCATGAAATTCATGACAATATTTTGAAATTTTGGCATCACTGTGATATTTGTATTGTTGAAGATTTTATTGACTGTTGATTTCATATCAGTCATAGATTTTGCGATTAATTTACCCTTGTTGATTTTTGAAGGTAATTTCTTTTTATTTCCCAAGTATGGTTTATGAGTTGATTTTAATTTGTCTGGGAATTGCTCAATGATAACGTCAATGATTTCGTTTACATTGAAATCTGTCACTCTCCTCAGTAGTTCTAATGCTTTGAGCTTACGCAATTCTAAATTTGCATTCCTCTCTTTATTTTTATTACTGTTGGTTGGTCTTATAGTCTTATATTGGTCTTATATTAATGGAATGCAAATATGTAAAATTGGATAAAAAAGAAAATTTTTAAAAACCGATGGAAAGGTGGAATCGAACCACTTCGGTGTTAACCGAATACAGGTTTGTAGCCTGCACCCCGGACCGCCGAGGCTCATCCCAGAAATTATGAATTTCTAATTCTCTTATAAATAGATTATATACACTTTGCATTTTATTTACAATTATTATTGCTGCAAATTATTTATCGTAAATTAATTAAATTCCAGTACAAAGTTGATGTTATCGATATCTCTAGCAAATATATTAATAATTTTATCTTCTTCTGAAAAATATCTCCATTAATATCCAGGAGTATTTCTTACTATATATTATCTTTGTTGAGTTAATAATTACTCTTAAGTTGTGTCTAATTTGTATAGTTTGTTAAGTTAATAATTACTATTAAGTTGTGTCTAATTTGTATAGTTTGTTTAGGAAATCTGAAGGACCCGGTAGAGTCACCGTTAAAAATGTGGCGGGACAATCGGGGTGCGTGTTGAGTAAATTAACTGACAATAAGAAATATTAACACAAAAAGTAATATTAAATAAGTAACATTAACTTTTATTAACACAAATAAAAATGGTACTTTATCTATCAATTGTCCAACTCTCGATTATGGCTATAAATAGTTCACGACTAGTCTCTAATATTTTGGGAATAGCAAGGTCCAAATTTGACGTTCACGAGTATTGAGTATCCGTAAGGATTTGAACCGAATAGAAGATAGGAAAGTTGTTATAATTTTAATTCCAATGCTGATAATTGAATGGTTTTGCTAGGAAATTCTTTTGTATCTTCAATAATTGAGTAATTGTTTTTAAAATCTGGTTGATAGTTTCTACTTCTAGTTTTTTTAAAATTTAATTTTTATTGATCTTTTTATTTTTTTGTCGATATTTTTATACGCGATAATTTACCATAGTAAATTATCGCTATATAGTATTTTTATTCTTGGCCATTGCGACCTACACTCCATAAAATAACAAGGCGTTGCAAAACCTTGTTCAAAAATAAATAAAATATATAACCGTACATTACAATCTTGTTTCAGCATATGTTTGCAATGGAGGAATGCTATAAAGTTCGTTTATTAAGACAATTCCTCGACCCAGAGATTTTTTTCGAGATTGAATCGAGACAAGGTTTTGGTAAAGAAACAGATAGAGTAGAATGATATTTGCAAATATTGATCAATATGTTGCGATAAAATCCAAAGCAAGGCAAAATTAATATCTTTTAAGTGAAGAGAAGAAGGAGAGTGTGGCGAAGAGTACAGTAGTGTTGAGGTCTCACTTTTTCAAAACCCCAACTTACTGATTCTTATATAATCATTTGAATAAAAACAAATCTGTTGAACAAAATTTATTAATAAATAAAATTAACCTTTTAATTACAAACTTTATCTTTTAAGTCTTCCAGAAATTTACTATTCGACGATGCGTGTTATATACTGTTATTATGTATATCGTGCGTGTTATTTTATAATTACAGACTTAATATGTTAGACGTTCTGTACTGTCTTATTTTGAAATCTCGTAGAGATTGCCTCTTCAAGATTCAGGAATAACCTAAGAAATTATAGGGCGAATTTACTGAATTTTGGTGTGGTATACTATTTTTAAGTAACAGTAAAATAAAATATTTTAATTTCCGGCATATACGCACGGAATATTATATTCATTTTTTATATTATACTTATTATATCCTGCTGTTCTTATAGCAGATGTTATTATTTATTTTATGTCTTTTATTAATATTAATTTTAAAATATATTAATTTCCGGCTTGTACGCACGGAATATATAATTTTCTAATATTGTTAAAACATAATTAAATATATTTTTGTATAATATAAATTGTACTTTAAATAATTTGCCTTGACTATAATAATTGATATTTTTATAATAATAATTATTATTTTATATTATAATAATTTTATTCAATCCCTTTTTATTATAACGTTAAGTGTGTTGATATAATTTAATCAATAACATATTCTCAATACAAAATAAGTAACCAATGAATAAAAATTAATCAATACATAATAAATTGTCAGTAAAAATAAATCAAATGCAGTCAATAGTCAGTAAATGATAAAGATAAAGAATAAATGTAAAAATATATACATATACAATAAATGAATAAAATTAATACATAAATGTCAAGAATAATGATTGTCAAAATAAAATATATACATTGTTAATTGGATTAATAGGATCACAAGGGATAATTATTTTTTTTGGATTGTATTGGATTGGATTAAACTGTCTGGAAAATTGGATTGATAGGTATGGTGAAGCTTTAGAGATATGGAGAAGTTTTGTCTAATTCCGCTCTTCGGCGAACACATTAACACAATATTTGTTTGGCCCCATTCTGTAATACTTATCTAGGGTAAATGTAGTGATGGGCCTAACAGTAGAATAGTCAATCAAGAAACTAAAAGCATAAAAGATAAAATAAGAATTGAATTGTTGATTTTAGTCGAATTTTCAGCTTTCTAACTTTATGGTGGTTTCTCCCGAGATATGATTTTTGTATATTTTGATTATTTAGATTATTGATACGATGAATATCTGCTAAACAACTTACGATTCCACAGGTATAAAATGATAAAAAAATATTCACGTAGTTAAATTTATACTTTCCACCCACGCATTCTCTGACATTGTGGAAACAAGATGTGTATAGAGAATTTTAAGCTGGAAGTGTCACATACTCAGCGCAGTGCCTGGGTATATGGCCGCCTGCGTGCTAGTATGCATGGCCGCCCTTTGAGATAACATCAAAATCAAAGAAAAAAATCAAATTTTCATTCTTAATGTTTATTATTATACTCAGGCACGGCGTGAGGCGGGTACGATGCGTGATTTTCACGCAGGCGCCACGGCGGAAAATACAAAAGGCGGCAAAATTGTACAGAAATTTGTTATTTTCATAAGATTTTTATGTTTTTATAATAAATATGAATTAAATTAAAAGTAATAAAGTTATATTGTTTTGTTATGTATGCATTTATCGTTTTTTTACTCTTATTATGGAATGCGAAGGCGGTAATATGCAATTTTCATACATCATCTGAAACTCTAGCGCCGGTGCTGATTATACTTATATATCAAATGTACATGTACATATTTTCATTGAATATAAAACATTAAAATGTTTTGGCACATCTATAAATCTATGATATTACAATCAAAAATTTACTCTACGCGATTTTTAGAGGCAAATTTTTCAATCGCCTCTTCAATATTTAAGGAATCAGCAATTTCACTTTCAATTGCAATAATTGATATATTACTGAGACGTTCTTGAGTCATTGAAGTTCTCAAGTGGTTTTTGATTATTTTTAATTTTGAAAAACTTCGCTCTCCAAATGCAACAGATATTGGAACTGTCAGTAAAAGTTTTAAACTTGTGGCGACATTTGGAAAAGAAGTCTCCAAGTTTCCAAGTCTCCAAACTTTATGAGTTCTTCGGGCTGCCTTCTGTCTTTTATGATAATTTTTAGAGAAATTAACTCTTGATATAATTCTACACCACTGATATCACAAGATTCACCATCTTTAAATTTATTATGGAGATCGAAACAACTTTTTTTTATTTCCTCATGTTCCATACCAATAAATTTGTATAGAAATCCAAAACATTTTTCGAAATTTGACAAAGTTTCAAAACGGGTGGTAAGAGATGAAATAGCTGTATTTAGTATTACATAGAAAAAATTAATTTGAAAATGTTCTTTTGGAGTAATGATAATGATTACAATTGACGAATTGACAACAACACTCAACTATTTGACAATTTACTTCGATTATATATGACTATGACTATATATTAACATTGTTATTTTGTTTTGTTTTTATGGTCGTCAGGCCGCCTTTTAATTTGGCCGCCTGCGTGCGGCGCACGTAATGAGCGCCGGTCAGGCACGGCCCTGCACATACTGGAGTACTGCCTGATTTAGTCGTTTTTTTTAATTAAATGAAATTCTTTCTAGAATTATTTTTATTTTCTGCTTTATGTGTGTTACATTAGATGCGCCAGAAATGATTAACAGTTCTGTATCTATTTGAGACTACTATATTATATTTCTGTACAGATGTGTAATAACTAGACTAGACATACTACAATAAACTTTTTTATGACTAAAGAACATAACAATTATTAACTATTACTCTAATCTGCAAATATTTACAAATTTTATTCCAAATTCTATTAAAAACAAAACTAAAGCTTTTAATCAAAATTATTCTCTCGATCAAGAAAGAAAAGAAAGTTCAAGAAGGAAAATTATTCCAAATTCTATTAGAAACAAAACAAAAGCATTAAACTTAAAGATTTTTTATTATTGTTCAAACATAGAATAGGGTTTCATGTTGAACAACCTAAATTAATATCATTAAAGTTAGTTGATTAACAAAATTACGAATTCAATTATTTATCGTTTCGCCTCGAAAACTTTATCCAGAATATACAAAGTGTTGTTTTTTTATATTAATAAAATTTGTTAATAGTATTTAAATTTGTAATTTTTATACATAACATACACCCCAATCGTCCTCACAATAATTATTGATCGACTTTTTTGGGCCCTACAGTTCTACCACAACACCGATTGTTTACTGCACGTTATCATATCAATTGCTGTCACCTCAATGCATGGCCACAGTCTCCTGGTAACATATTCATATTTATTGCTGAGATATTCGCTCCTATATCGATCATCCCTTTGTTTCTATTTCTTTTACTTCGACGGTGAAGGTTAATGTTGGTCCGGTTGGTGTCTACACTATTGAAATTGTTCTTGTGTCGACATCTTGTTCTACGCTTTGGCTTTCTTGATTATCGTTTGGCTTCCTCGACAACATTGACTTCCTGACTGAAAACAAGAAGACAGCAAAGCCTCGTCCCGGAAAATGAAAAAGGATCCGGAAGCTGAAATCGGCGCTAACAAGCCTATCCGATTGGAAACATTGATAATTTGATGCTTAATATAAATTTCCTTTTACTTATTTATTCCTTTGATTCTGTCGCCTGCATAATTTGAAATTTAGTTGTTTTTTAATCCAAATGAAATTTAAAGCATATCATTTTGAATGGTAATTAGCCTCTGATAGGAAACAACTGATAGTTTAATCTTACGTTTTCAACTTCAAATCTTCATTTATTTAAGTAAAAATCCAAATTTGAGGTATCAAGTAACGACAAATAGATAGGTCAAGTGAACATAATGATGATAGGGACATATGAGATTAGGTGCAACATTTTCTATGATACGTCTGTGAACCCAGAGGCATGTCAGGATATTAACATTTCTCGTGAGAGGCTCACCTTTAGATGATGGCACTACTGTGTTGCTATAGTTGATTGAAGTGAGAGAGTTTGTAGGGTCCGGCAGAGTCACCTTTAGAGTCTGCTTTAAGACTGATTGGGTAAATATGGTGAGTGCAAATTTTATGTTTATAATTAACTATTTAAATAATTAATTATTTACCATAAAAATACAACAAAAATCTAATTCTTATAACGTTTATTAAAATTCACAAAAAAATATCTTAAGATAGAGATCATAAAATCTTTCAAACGTTCATAAAATTCATAAAGTTAAAATTTTAATAAATTTAGTCCTGCGATCATTATTTTTTAATTCTTCCTTGACAATTTTTGCCATTGATTTTTTGTTTTTTAAATTTAAAATTTGATTTTAATTATGATAATAATAACAACAAACGTGTGACAATAAACATAAGGATCATGTACAACACAGTCACCAACTAAATTGGAGCGCCAACGTCTCTTGCGATAGGCAGTTACGAAAGGAAATATGGTAGTGTGAGCAACAGCAGGAAAAGGCCGATATTTTCAAGGATGAACATAGATTGTTCTCCAAACTCGTAATCTACCTTTAGAAATAGAGGTCACCTTCTTATTTAATTTCAACGATTGTGTATATTCCCAACATGGTGGTTGGCATGGTAACCCTTCAAAAATGGTCCTGATAATATGGCCCAAATAATACGGCCCACAACATAAAGTACCATGGCAAAACGGCCCTGAAAAAAGGGCCTCTGATATAAGAGTCTTTGACAGAAACGATCCCTGTCATAAGGGCCCACGCCAAAATGACCGCGTAGATAGAAATATTTGTATGTAGAAAAGAAATATTGTACGTGTGTTGACTTCAAAACGACGTCATCCGTAACCTTTTAAGTGTCAACTGGTAAATGCCATAAGAATGCCTACCTATCTCTGGCTACAGACTATTTAGACTGTTTAAAATAGGTTCTATACGTTTGTAATTACACATGCATATAGTACCATGGAAAGGTTTTTGGCGAGATAGTAGTTTGAATATCATATGGACCAGGAGAGGCCGGAATAGTAAATTTGGCACGAATTTGATCAATCTTGTCAGAGTGAATGTATCGAGCTCGTCAGGAAGAGAATATGTGTCGGTGAGTTAAAATAGAATTTAGGGTTTTCCAGAGCGAGTGTGCATAAGTGTATAGTTGTTGATCGTGTGTGAAACTTCCGGAAACAGTGTGTTTTTGTATTCTTAGTGTTTAAGCGGTTCTATTGGTAGGGGCCCTTTTTACAGGGGTCGTTTTTGTCGGGGGCCTTTATATCAGAGGCTGTTTTGCCGGAGGCTTTTATGTCGGTGGCCGTTTTGTCAGACCCGTAATATCTGGGTCCTTTTGACGGGGCCGTTTTGTCCTGGGCTCTTTTGAAGGGACACCGGTTGGCACCGGTATATTGATGTTTAAAAAGTTCACCTAAATATTCATAAATGCTAACAACACACACGCCAGATTCTGAGTTATCTGCCAACCGAAATTCTATTAATATCCAAACACCTGTAAGCTTGACTTGAACAACCTTTTACTTCTGATGTACCTAACTAAATTCAGGTTCCAAAATATTTTCTTGTACTCTTTCGAGTTAAGATCCACCTGGTTGTCTTATTATCTTATATTTTTCATATCTTCAGGATTTCAAGATAAATTTCGTTGTTTGTTAAAAAGTAAAATTTATTCATAAAATTTATCATATTTGTGAATTTAAATATAAATTTACATGAAATCTTTTTTGTTTTAATAATATTGTATTTGAAAATTTTGCGAATGAAAAAGTGAATAAATTAATGAAATGTTAAATTATTTAATATTAAATCAGGTCACTAGTTCCTAAAAAGGATCTCAATACAACTGCAAATGGTGGGCGAAGCAATACAGAGTAACTATAGTATTATTATTATTATTATATTAACAATAATATTATTAGTAAATCAGACCCGAGACCTTTAAGAGATCCAAATTTCATGAAAGATGCAAAGCATAAATTATTCAAAGTAATTCATTTCATTATTAAAAGAATTCGTAACAGAATTTTATAGTTTCTAGAAAGCACCGATTACCCTCATCGAATTGACATCTCTAATTTCGGTAAACTTACCCAAACAGATGTGAAAGCAATTTTCGAACATTTTATCAGTATTGTTGTTCCGGATTTTCGTTTAAATGCCTCACAAATAGCTGCCGAAGATCAAATTTTAAGGCACAAATCAATTTGATATAACACAATTTTAGTATTGCAATTAGCTGCATTTTACTGCCATTCAGTACAGCAATAATTTCTCCAAAGCTCATATAACATCACCGGCGGTTTTCTCGTCAGTTCTACTCGTCATAGGAGCGTTTGATTTGTTGAGGCGATTTGTCAGCGCTTATATTCGGGTGAATTTTAATTTCATTTCAAATTTTGATTATTTTGATTATAATTATTATTCAAATTAATTTATATTAAATGTTTTTGATTTAATTATATAATTAATATTATTATGATGTTGATATTGCAATTGGCAATTTGCCGTGAGCGCTCCGCCACATAGAGCAGTTACAAATGCAAATCAAACTAATCTATCAGTTATTAATCTATCAAAGAGAATTATCACAATAGTTATCTCGCATAATAATTCAATAAATCAAATCAATAATAATAAAACAAATCAAAACCCAAAATAAATTTTTTATTGAAATCTTTTTTTAATTTGTCATAATTTTTCAATTCTGCACCTGAGCAGCAATTTATCACTTTTGGCTGCTAATTTATAGATTGAGATGGTATCACCAATTGAATAACGATTATAAATGCGAATTGGATTATCTCTGTCATTTGACGGTTTCCTCCATCCGGCATGTCCAGGCCAATCTGAATATTTCTTTGACTTGCTCATATAAATGCTGCCATTTGCTGGATCGATCACATCGATTGTCACGGATTGATTGAACGGCCAATCCAATTGCTCATCATTTGCCCCACGCATCAAACAGACACCAGCATAAACCGAATTACCCTCAATCCACACCTCCAAGCACATTTTGTAACCGATTGGCCCTGAATAAAAGGTAGAAGGACGGTCAGATACCCTAACAAAATGTTTAAAATTGGTGGATTCCAGATATGAGTGCCAGTAGAAGTTGGCCAAACAATTGGAAAAATTGGGAGAAAAGAAATTAAAATTCATGAAATTGATACATAAATGAAGCTGATATCACAGATTGAAGATGATCCAATGTATCATAACGACACACATAAAATCCTAAGGAAATTAGGAGAAATCATGGAGCATGAGTGAGATCTTCAAGATGTTCAGCTCAAAATAAAACTCCCCCAGGATAAAGAGTATATTCTCGATATAAATAAAAAGATGTCGAGCAGATAAATTAACAGAGACATTTCGATTATCTCTTAGAATTCTAATGAGTTTATCTCACTTTCGTTTCTTGATAGAGCGTCAGCTGCTATGTTTGATTTTCTTGCAACGTAGTTTATTGAGCAGTTGAATTGTAAAATGAAGATGAATTGTCTAATCTGCCTTGGTGAGGGATTCTTCATTTCGTTTGCGTTAGTTAGCGGTTTGTGATCTCTAAATATTTTGAAGTTTCGTCCTTCGAGTAAATGTTGGAAGTGTTTGATTACTTCGTGTATTGCTAGGAGTCATCTACTTATTAAGAATTTCACTAATATAGATCATCTATATATTTATTCGTCTTGTATTTGAGAATCAAAATATTAATTTACAAATTTTTTTTACCCCTTAAAGTGCCACCACTACTAATCACATCCTAAATGTATTAATGTAAATTGTTTATTTATAAATGTCGAACTTAAATTTTGGATTTTAAAATTATAATTTATTTATGACCCCCTCAAGTAATATGACTATCAATCAAGTACCAAATTCGCTAATGTAAATTACTTTATTATGTATGCTCAACTTACGTTTAAATTAAGATTATAATATATAAATTTTATAAATGACCACTTAAACCCCTTAAACCCCATAACCGTCACTTATCACCCCAAGGTATTGATGTAGTTTACGTATTGGACTCAACTTCACTTTAAAACCTAATTTATAAATTTCCTAAATGATGTCCCTTTTTATAATTTCAAGATAAATTTCGTTGTTTGTTAATAAGTAAAATTCATTCATAAAATTTATCAAATTTGTGAATTTAAATATTAATTTACATGAAATCTTTTTTGTTTTAATAATATTCTATTTGAAAATTTAGCGAATGAAAAGTGAATAAATTTATGAAATGTTATATTATTTAATATTAAATCAGGTCACTAGCTCTTAAAAAGGATCTCAGTACAAATGCAATTATTATTATTATTATATTAACAATAATATTATTAGTAAATCTGACTCGAGACCTTTAAGAGATCTAAATTTTATGAAAGATTAAATAAAGTAATTCATTTAATTATTAAAAGAATTCGTAACAGAATTTTATAGGGTTTAGAAAGCATTGATTGCCCTCATCGAATCGACAGCTCTAATTTTGGTAAACTTATCAAAACAGATGTGAAAGCAATTTTCGAACATTTGATCAGTATTGTTGTTGCGGATTTTCGTTGAAATGCCTCACAAATAGCTGGCGAAATGTTAAGGCATTTATCAATTTGATATAACGCAGTGTTAGTATTGCATTTAGGTGCATTTTACTGCCATTCAGTACAGCAATAATTTATCCAAAACTCATATAACATCAGCGGCGGTTTTCTCGTCAGTTCCATTCGTCATAGGAGCGTTTGATTTGTTGAGGTGATTTGTCAGCGCTTATATTCGGGTGAATTTTAATTTCATTTTCTTTCAAATTAATTATTAATTTAATTATAATAATTATTCAAATTAATTTATATTAAATGTTTTTGATTTAATTAAATTGCTTTTATTTAATTATATAATTGATGTTGATATTGCAATTGGCAATTTGCTGTGAGCGCTCCGCCACGTGATGATGATATCGGATGGAAGGCGAGAATGACAATAATTACCACAATAATAATCTCATATAATAAATATAATAAAAATATAATAAAAAAAGGCAAACAATAAAACAAATCAAAACCCAAAATAAATTCTTTATTGAAATCTTTTTTAAATTTGTCATAATTTTTCAATTCTGCACCTGAGCAGCGATTTATCACTTTTGGCTGCTAATTGATAGATTGGGATGGCATCACGATACTCATAATAAATGTCAATTGGATCATTTCTGTCATCTGACGGTTTCCTCCATCCGGCATGCATCACGAGGCCGATCTGAATATTTCCTTGACTTGCTCATATAAATGTTGCCATTTGCTGGATCGATCACATCGATTGTCACGGATTGATTGAACGGCCAATCCAATTGCTCATCATTTGCCCCACGCATCAAACAGAAACCAGGCCAAACCAAATCACCCACAATGGTGGATATAAACCTGGTTTCTAAATCAAAATTACATTGTCTTTACATTACAGTACCTCTCTAAATCTCCTTCATACTCAATCCTACTCAAACACCCAATGGTCACCCTCAAGCACATTTTGTAACCGATTGGCCCCGAATAAAATGCCTCGCTGTAAATATTTTCTTTTCTCTTTTGTTTTGAAAATTTATCGATTTTCCATTCAAAAAATCCGTCTTTTATATATTTTTCATTTGCTAATTTTGTTTCAATCTGCCGAATTTCATTGGCGCATTTTGCCATTTCAAGCTGCAACTGAATCTCTAATTCAAACATTTCAATAAATCAATAAATCACCTTTTCATTCTCCTTTTGCAGCCGCTGCTCGCATTTCTCTTTCATCTCATCAATTTGCTGTTGACATTTTGGTTCAATCTGCCGAATTTCATTGGCGCATTTTGCCATTTCAAACCGCAACTGAATCTCAAATTCAAACATTTCAATAAATCAATAAATCACCTTTTCATTCCTCTGTTGCAGCCGCTGCTCGCATTTCTCTTTCATCTCATCAATTTGCTGTTGACATTTTGATTCAATCTGCCGAATTTCATTGGCGCATTTCGCCATTTCAAGCTGCAACTGAATCTCAAATTCAAATATTTCAATAAATCAATAAATCACCTTTTCATTCCCCTGTTGCAGCCGCTGCTCGCATTTCTTTTTCATCTCATCAATTTGCTGTTGACATTTTGATTCATTCACATCAATTTGCTGTCTGACCTGCTTTGCATTAATAATAAATCAAATCAATAATCAAACTTGATTGATTGATCCAATATTTGTCTCCATCTCCATTCTCAATGAGCGATTCTCATTCTTCAATGCCACCATTTCCTCATTCAATTCTTCTATTTCATCTCTGTTTTCCGCCTCTTTCTTTTCAACATTGCCCAATTTCACCTACAATCACAAATATCAATAAAATTAATTACAAATACAATTTTACATTGATATTGATAATTTCATTACGCAATGTCACATTCTCGTGTCTCATTGCTTGCATCTCATTGCATAGATTACTGATCTGATCGATCAATAATTTGCTATGGCCTTCATTATTCTCTTTGAGATGGACTTTCATTTCGTCCTTATCCACCTCATTCATTTCGCATCCGATTCTATTGAATGGACATTTTATTGGTTGCTTGTTGCATGTTCTCATGTGGCTCTCCATCACCTCTAATTCATCTTTGAATTGACAATTTTGCATTGGGCATCTCACTATCACTTCTGAAATCCTTAAATTGACTGCGTGATCTTCATAAACATCCTTTTTGAAATTGATCATTTTCTTTCCACAATGTTTTGCTGCTCCTGAACAGAATTTATCTTTTCCATCCAAATAATGTTCAATGCAATCAGAACAAAAGCGACAACCGCAAGGAGCTTGGCAAGCTTTTATCATTAAACATTTGCAAATTCTGCATATCAATTCACTGCTGATTTCATTATCAAATTCAAATTTATTCCTCCTCATCATTTCCCATACGCTTGCAAACATTTTATCTAAAATTAACAAAATTATCAAAATATTTCAACATTTTACAACATTCATAAATCATACTTATTTTATTAATTATTTCCTCTGGCGTTTAAAATTTCAATATTTATAATTTGTATTTTGATGTAGATAAACAAACATTTTATAAATATTGTATTTTAGCTTGAAATATTGTTAATGCTAATTTTCAGTGTTTTTCTCATTTATTTTAAATCTTATAAAATTATTTAAATCACAATTTGATAACGAAATGTAAAATTTTAACATTTTTAACGGCAAACACAAATTAAAAATATATCAAAATATAAAAATAAATTTTTTTCATAAAATATTAAAATATTGATCTAATGATCTCGTTATGGTTACAAATATTTGTCTTACATTTTCTGATGTGTACAAAGTTCCTTTGAGCCCCATATTGATATTTTCACATTTTATTTTGACAAATGTGCAATTATAAATTGTCAAATGCACAAAGCAATACTGATAAATTGGATTAGATTTAACACAATAAAAATTAAATTATAACGAATTTTTGTATGATTTTATGAAATCTTTGATTTTGCTATGGCCTTCAGTGTTCTCATAGAGATGGACTTTCATTTCATCCTTTACCACCTCATTCATTTCGCATCCAATTCTATTGAATGGACATTTTATTGGTTGCTTGTTGCATGTTCTCATGTGGCTCTCCATCACCTCTAATTCATCTTTGAATTGACAATTTTGCATTGATATTTTCACATTTTATTGTGACAAATGTGCAATTATAAATTGTCAAATGCACAAAGCAATACTGATAAATTGGATTAGATTTAACACAATAAAAATTAAATTGTAACGAATTTTTGTATGATTTTATGAAATCTTTGATCGGTGCACGGCCTAATTGACACGCAATTTTAATTGATTCTATCCAATCGTGTTGCAGTTCACTGTGCTGGTGCATGCGATGGTGGAGGTGCTGGGGAATGTGCTGGGGAATGTGCTGGGGAATGTGCTAGTGAATGTGATGGATATATAATAAATTAATGGATTAATAAATAAATTAATAAATGGATTAATAAATAGAATAATAATAATAATAATAATAATTATTATTATAATAATAATTATAATTATATTTTATATTTACTTTGTCACATCGTATTTCATATGCTTTCTGTTATACGCTTTCAGTTATATAAATTCCACAGTAATTCATAACTAGATCTTTATTATAATCGATTTGATATCCGAATGTTACACAATCTTTTCCCTAATATTGAATTGACCCAATTTTTTTTAAATGAAGCGTGATGTGAACTTTGACTCTATTTGTTATAATGGATCTCATTGGTACCATCTCAAATGTTGATTATGCATTAGATCGTTCTCATTGGTTCTGGAATCTGACCATTTCGCCACAGATAATCACAGACCTAATTCTGTTCCTATCAATTATATAAATACATTTGATATTACATGTTATATTAAGAGTAACAATTATTATATTTGTGTTACCAAGTGTGCAATTTGAAATTTAATATTGTCCAACAGAATGCCCTTTAACAATAATACACTTATAAAATCGGTGATTAAAAGAATTCATTGGATTTTATTATATTTCCCGCAGTTCTCAGCATCAATAAATTCTTTTTGGTCTTGGCGAGATTTTGTTTTCTTGCGTATACTTTAGATACTTCTTTAGGTACTTTAAAATAAAAATTGAAATTTTATTATAATTGCAATCATTTATGAAACATACAAATATATATATAATGGAATATGCATAAATCTTTCCTTTTTCGTATTCACTATGATTATACGGTAGATATTAAAACAATATAAACATAAAGGAGGGAATTCCTAATATAATATAATGATATATTTACAAAAATGTCCTATACTTTTGAAACGAAATTTATTTAACGAAATGCAAAATAGTAATTTAAAGTGCACTAAAATTGGAGGTTATAAATAAGTAACAGTTTATTTATTAAATATTATTGATAATCTTATCTTATAACAATAATAGAGGTGTCCGATACTTTTGAAACAAGGTATATATATAAACATTACAGGTTTTGTGATACCCAGTGCAAATCCAAATAGTTGACTAGTTTCGAGCTTTTGGCTCTCATCAGTACTATGCGTGAGACGCTGGACACCATGCTATGACACTGGGAATCACATCAATTCCAAATTAGCTAATTCACAGAATAAATACCTGTAAACTTGTAAACATGGCGTATATATATATATATATATATATATATATATATATATATATATATATATATATATATATATATATACCTAGCATGTCCGCAATGTAGAAATGAGAGGGAATTCCTATGGGTGTGACTTATATATCTACCGCCTGTGTTCCTATCGTTAAGTGATGTCAGAAGAGGTCGTTGTATCAACCTTTACTCCACCATGTTGAAATCGTCACCCGAAGTGATGTACAATATGTTCTATTGCTTTGCGACGCTTAGGAAGCTAATAATCATTTTGTATGTCACGAGCTAACCTAAACTTAAAATATATTAATATAAATAGTTTTTAATTTCATTTCTAAATATTAAGTGGCTCATAATATGTGCGAGTTGGTTGCGAATCCATCGGTTAGGGAGCGTGTATTTGCATTGGTGAGTTACTTTCACAGATATCCTCATTTGAAGATCTATTTAGAATTCTCCCTAACCGAGTACGGGTGTTGCCAATGAGCAAGAACTATATGGTTATGCTAAAGTTTTGCTCAGATTTTTCGGTGAGCCAAAACCATCAGAACACATTGCGGCTAATTCCAAATATACCTGAACAGCTCAAATTTAGTCGTCTATTATTAATTTATTATAAATCATGAACATTCATATTTGACTGATCTGATCAATAAACTGTCACATGCAAAATATTTTGATATTTATTTTATAAATTATTATTATTATTAATATTATATTTTGTTACTTCCACATGAAACCATTTTACTCCATTTCATAGATATATAATGGTTTTAGGTGCATTGGTGAGAAAGAGAGTGATATTATCTTGTTGATATTAATATTATTATTCATGATGTCATCATGATAATTTCATTGGTTGATTGTATTACTTTCAATTGTAACATATATTGTTCGTTGATTAATTTCTTTTTAAAATAAATTTATTTCTTTTCGTTAATTTCAAAGCTCTCAAAATATTTTCCCGCTTTTTGAACGTTTTGAAAATCACTTCGAAAAAGGCAGTACCGAAAATTCGTGAATATCAAAAAACATCGATATATTTACTGATTCATAGTCAAGCTTTCTAATAAATACAATGTCAATGGAAAAGAAATCAGTGGTGAAAATTGAAAATCAATATTTAAAAAACAATTTAAAATGCAAAAATTGATTAGAAATTTGAATAATCGATAAATCAATAATATCTCATAGGGAAAGTATGTGCGAGTAGCAAATGAAAAGATATATACGAATATAATAATTACAAATAGATGGTGGATGGTTCATTGGCAAAGTTATTATGAAAAAAATCGATTGGTCACGTTAATAATTTTTAGAGAAATAGTGACATCGATGTTGAGTTCGGAGCCAAGATCTAATACTTTTACAAACAGGTCCCTTGTGCATAAACTGTATTTTTAATCATCTATAAAAGCTTTATGGTGTAAATAAAACACAAAAACTGGATGCATAAATTGAATTTGGAGTTGAACTATACAACAGCTTATGTGAATGTTTTCCATCGAAAGCCCAGCATATTTTGATTATTTGAAAATAAAAATTTAACTATATGGTTGTTCCGAATATAAAATAACCAACCAACACAAAAGAAATCAGTTGAATCAAATCAATTTCATAAAATTAATTGTGTTGGGATAAAGGCACAAAAACAAGGTGAAAATCAATAAAAACACCAAATTCACAAGAATAATTAAAAGTACAAAAATATTAATTAAAAATCAAAAAAATTAAAAATGAATACTTTCTATGGGAAACTGCTATGTGCGGATGCCGAACAATGAGACCAGTTCAAATATAATTATGAGGAAGTTGAAAGATTCTTAAATATTAATTAGACATTTTGTAAAAATTTATAATATATATTTTTTGAAAAATATTTTAAAAAGATGAAAGAAATTTATCATTTTTAAAAAATATTTTTATCAAAGAAATATTTTAAGAAAATCTGAAATTTGTTTAAATAACAAAAGTAAGAACAGACAAGTTTTTGAGTATATCATTTATTAAATAAAATGTATGGAATTATTTAGTGATTTGAAAACGGATGAGAATCCTAATATGGTGTCAGCGTTAAACACCGACGCGATTACCGAAAGATTATTGCCAAAGGTGTTCTGTCAAGGTGATGACTTGGAAAAATTCATGAGAAGATCCGAGATCTATTTCGATGCTAAAGGCATCAATAAAAAAGAACAAGAAAGATTGACTACATTCATGATCGACGAGGATTTATTGGAGAAATATGCGAAGACAGTTAAAAAAGCAGAAGGATTTCAAGCCAGGTTACGAAAGAGACGTAATAAAGGATATGGAAAGTTTATTGAATTATAAAAGAAGAGACGAAGAGATTGAATAAAGAATAAAGAATTCACCAAAGAGAATATAACATCAAAGATAGTATGTGCTGAGAATAAAGAAGTTGAGAAAGAAGTAATATTGTGGAAGATAAAAAGCACAGAGGAGATAAAGGAAACATTAATTCTGATGGATAAAGTGGACAGGTAGAGAGATCAGATCACCGCTATGAAAAGTTATGCAAGAGTGGTCTATCAGGATCCACAGGGAAGAGGACAGTACAAGCAGAAAGATGAAAGAGAAGAAGTCAGGCGATGATAAGAACCAGAGTGCTGGCTATGCCACAAAATAGGCCACACGAAAATAGAATGTCCAGTAAGAAGTAGAGTGTGCTGGACATGTCAAAGAAGCGGACATTTAAGTAGGAATTATCCAGATAAAAAGTGCCAAGATGTTTTGGTTATGGGAAAGAAGGCCATATAAGAAAGTTATGTCAAGAAATACGTTGTGGGAGGCCTCTAAATATATATTGTTGTTAGTAAAAACATTAACTAATTTGGTTATAGTGCCAATGATGCATGTATCTTGTAATGTATTTTTAATACGTTTCGAATGTGCTGGTAGTTGACTTACTGACATACTAGGCGTAATGTTCCGTAAGAAGAGCTATAATGGCCAGGTTCTTCTGACCCCACAGACCGCACAGACGACCCTTATGGACGCGAACAAATATCCACCGTGTCTTTCAGGCTCAGATATTTGGTCACTGCTCATTAGGCCTGGCAATAATAAATTCATAAACTTTGCCTTGTCCTCTCTTGTCTTGATTTTTATAGTTTAAATGATTATTAATAATATGGTTTACATGTGATAAGTTTTATTTTATTTACTAACCCTAATAAAACGCTTATTTTCATTGTTGACGAATTTCTATAAGTTAGGTCATATCACCAATAGATAACGGTCGAATTTCTCATGATTTTAATAATGTTTAGTTTTAATATAAGAATAGGGTTCTTAATACATTATATATATATATATATATACATTTTTAATGTGTATATAAAATTTAGATGAAAAAAGGTTTAAGTGTTTTGAGTGTGAATAAATAATGATGTCATTTTGTAGAGTTTTAAATTCTATTGTTTGATTTGACATTTATTCACATTTACCACTCATTATTTTTAAAAATTATGAAACTTCATAACTAGAAATCTTAATTTTTTAACATAGATTAAAATTAAACTTACAAAGTTTTTAAATTACCGTATATACTCGTGTATAAGCCGAAAAATTTTGGGCAATTTTTTAAGCTAATTAGGCTTATATACTTATTAGGCTATTATTATTACTAATTATATATTACTAATTATATTACTAATTAGGCTTATATATTTAGGCTTATATACTGGTACTTGATTTTGGACAAAAAATTGACTATAAAAAACTTATATACGGATTGGCTTATACACGAGATTATACGGTATATTTTTTTAAAATAATACTTAATAATCATAAGTTTTATTAAATTTAAGAATTCTAAATTAACATGTTATTCGAATTAATTATGAATTAGTTGCAGAAATTAGTAAGTTTTAGTAGTGCATTAAAATGTTATCAATTTATAGAATATTGAGAAACATAGTTGAGAATTGAATAAACTTAAAAAAATAATATATTTACCAATAAGATTTATTATTTTCAATAATAATTTATTTTGAAGTCTATAAAACCGAGATAAATTTTATTTACTGTGACAAACAGAAATTCGAATTGATATAAATATTTAATACCCTGATATAAAATCTCACATACCCCAAATAAAAAACACTAATAAAAATATGAACAGTTTTGCGCACAGTTCTAACACATATAGTTAACTAGTCATCGGTATGTTATTACTTTGCTGCAATATTTTCATAATCTTGTTACAATTTGCTTAAATATTTTACAATTGTTGAATTTTTTTCCAAAATATGTTATTACTTTGTTGCGATTTGATGAAAAATGTTAATACTTTGTTGTAATTTAATGAAATGTTTCATAATCTTGTGGTAATTTAGTGTAAATTATTTATTAAATTGATGCCATTCACCGAAATAATTTCCCACTTTATTGCAACTTAATGAATACTTTATAACATTATTGTAATTTATTGAAAGATTTCGTTATGTTGTTTGATTTATTGTAATATTTTTATTAATTTTGTAACCATTAACTGAAATAATTTATTATTCTACAATAATTAGTGATTGAATATAGTTTAAAATACTGTAATAGAAGATTATTTAATGATGTAATGAATTTTCCAGTTTTGATATTACTCATATGCAATAAGGATGCAATATCAATGTATGATTTTGGTTGGTTAGTATGTGATCGACCTCTATGACTTTTATGTATTGAATAATAATATTAATATGTGCGTGGTTTAATATATGTATACTAGGGTGGGTCGAATGTTAATAAATTTTGAGTTCAAGAAAGGAAACATGGTTAAAAAGTTGTATTTTGGTATAGAAAAATCGAATCAAACCATTTTACTTAGATTTATGGACATTTACTGCTCCCAACTTTTCTCCGAAAATGCAGTTCAACATAAGTGTGAAAACAATGTAATTTGGCTAGTGTCGGAATGTGTTTTGCGCCTTTGTCCATATTTAGATGTAGCTTTCTTAAGAGCTTATAAGTATATTATTTACTCTCTTGGGCTGAGATAGTATATTCTGTGTCCTCATCCCGCATTGAAATATATCCTGACAACGTCAGTGATTAGGAAGGGCCAAATTTGAATTATCCTTTTCAAAGACAAAAATCAACTTTCGAAATTATTTTTTATTAAAAACATCCAGCCAAAAGTTTAGAAATGTATTAGCGAGGGCATAAAAAGAAGTCACATGAAATCAGCTTTGCTTTGCACCTTGGGCAATTCCTTCCTTGATTTTTTACACAGTAGTACCATACCATGTCTGGACTTGTGACCAAACACTTTGCAACTGGCAGAAGAAACATCTTTGATGGCTCTTTCAACGGCTTGAGAATGACAGGGAAATTGTTCTAATGTAATTTTCTTATTCATCTTCAATTCATGATCCAATATATGAGATAAAAGAGGGGGAGGCGTCAAATTACATTTTGTCCAGTCAATCATGTCAACATATGATGTAGCAGACGACTGAAGAAAGACAGTATTCTTGTCCATAGTGCGAATCACTTCGGAAGGGAGAAAATTTTGTCTT
The DNA here is from genome assembly GCA_959609185.1 of Schmidtea polychroa. Classification (NCBI taxonomy): domain Eukaryota; kingdom Metazoa; phylum Platyhelminthes; order Tricladida; family Dugesiidae; genus Schmidtea; species Schmidtea polychroa. Next base: position 210,935 of record CAUHTR010000087.1, read on the forward strand.
GCAGTTATGATTTTTTCTGTTGCAAACTTTCTGATTTCTTCATCATCATCACCAACAGCAGCTAGGAGTATATTTTCTGGATGTGAGAAGTAATTGTTGTTCTGAATGACAGGAAAGATGATTTCTTGGTCTGATGGATCCAAATCCTGCAGAAGTTGGAGCATATAAAAAATATTTCTTGCACCATCTTGGCATGACGAGTGAGTCTTTATATAAAACCATGACGGTCCATAGAAATTGACAATAAATTTCACTATTCGCATGAGAGGTTCAGATGGAGCAGTTTCGGACATATATAGTCGCAGAATTCTATTAGCTTTCGTTAGCCAGCGACTGTGATTCAAATTTCCTGGTTGTGCCATTTGTAGAAAAGGGACATCCTTGTTGTTGTGGTACCCTTTCTGGACTGCCAAGCATACTCTGAGGAAATACAATTGATCAGTGTTCAATTCTTTCTTGACATTTTCACTAATATCTACGACCTTTCCAGGAAGGGACATAAAGGCTACTACGGGCTTGTCTTTTGGATCAAAATCAAGAACGCTTCCTATTTCACCACATGACGTTTTTGGACCTTTTGTTTCTCCACCATCGACGACTGAAAAATACTTCCTGAATGGCAATTCATTTGCATGCAACAAGCATATCAGCCATTGTAGAGGTCGCCCTAGGCTTTTTTCGAGTCTTCTGATTATTCCATTATTTTTTCCGGTGTTTGTATTGGTTCCATCGCACACAATTGCTTGAAGGGTCAGTGAGGACTGCGTGCTAACGATGATTGACATGATTTCTTTGCCAATATCCACAGCTTTACTACTTTGAGGTACAACATGATCGATATATGTATCCCCTGGAAAGGCGACAATCACATAATGCTCCTCTTTTAGGATCCTTCTATGAAGTAAGGTGGAATCTTGTTTCCCGTGGATACTTTCTTGGATACTTCTCTAATTCACGCACTTTTGATATTAGTCGCTTGACACGAACCACAATACTACTGAACTCAACAGTTGGGATACTTGCCTTCATATAAATTTCCTTCACCTTATTTGCGAGAAGAGTTGCTTGTTCGTTAAAGCCAGTATGAAATTGCGTACATTTCTCATTGTAACAGTAATCACGAAACACATCTTCACAAGTAGGTAATTGGTTTCTGGGTAGTTCACAAGTTTGACCAAACAGACAATGACGTGATTTACTTCTTGTTTTGCGAAATTGCTTATTTCTCTGTCCCTTCATAACTGCTCTTCTGTACTCAGCTCTGGCAAAATAAAAGTGAATCATCAAGTTAACTTTTTTAATTAGGTCCAGCAAACACTTGACATCCAATCGAAACAAATTAAATTATCTGAGTTTAGACTGACTAGTAGTATCCATGTGGATTATGTGTTGACTGTAGTGTGTGTGTTAGTATTGTTCAGAAGAAATTGTCTTTGTGAGTGCTTGTGTGAAGGTACTTCCGTGAATTAACCTCTCTATACATGCACGCGTTAGCTTGGACTTGTGAATAGAGCATGTCAAAAATGGTCTTTCTGCAAACGTGTGACTGCTTGCAGGATGAATTTACAAAGGCACGTGTGCGAGCATTTTTACTGGGATAGTACTAATATATACAAACAAAAGTTGGGACCTGTAAACCCTTTTAAACAGCAGTCTTTTGCAGGGATATTTCATTTTCTAGCATAAGCACAACTTTTTAGACATGTTTGGAGAAAAAAAAAATTTTCGACCCACCCTAATATATATATATATATATATATATATATATATATATATATATATATATATATATATATATAATATATATATATATATATATATATATATATATATATATATTAGTATTTATTAAAAAACTAGACTATGAATCAGTGGAAATATCGATGTTTTTTTTGGTATTCGGGTAAAAAAGTTATGAAGATTTAAGTTTCCGCTCGTCGCGAATTTTTTATATAAAACAAGAGGAGCATGACGCTTTTATCATCTTTTACCTTTTCCAAGCAACAACTAAAAATATGAATGTAAATATATTAATTTTTAATCGATTAGGTATTTTTAAGCAATGATAATTGAAAATACAAATTAATTAATTAATTAATTGACAAAAACTAATCAATTTAATTAAAAATATAAAATCACCGAGCATGACAGGTATGACGGTAGTCAATCAGGCTAAAGTAAAATTGTTTTATTTTAATTTATTTTCCACTCCTTGTAGGCGGATAATTTAATTTGCTAACAGCCGACAAGGAGATAACTCTACAAAAGAAGCAAAAATCTGTGTTAAGATGGATAGGTTTAATTAGAATTAGAGCTTGATATGTTTTGTAATCCCTAATTTATATTTTAAAAATTCTATTTCAAATTTTGAACTTCTTCTAAACGCAAAAATACATGGGCCCAACTATTTATACCTAGACCACTTGTCAATCATATTTGAAGCACCTCTGTGTTCGTTGATGTATTATTGTTACAATCAATAAATCTTTAATTAATTAATTTGTATTTTTATATTTCAGTTTGAAAATATTTGATATGAATTTATTGTTTTAACTAGCACCTGTTATTTTACTTTTCCAAATAAAATATGTAATTTAATTAATTACTTAATAATAAAATTTTGATTAATTCATGACATTTCTTATGTACTCCTCAAATTTTTTTTTCATAATAATTTTTATTATTTTAAATTTAAATAAAATAATTTCAAGCATATTTATTATTATTAAATTAATTTTTGATTTTTCGATTATTTATATTATGACAGAAATTTTAAGATCAATATCCCAAAGTAAAAGATATTACGGTAGAATAATTTATGTGGAAATTAAACCTGCAAAAGCGATATGCTATAATTAAAAAATCTCTCACTGGAAAATTATTATTAATTATTTTATTAATTACAGAGAATTTATCTTTCTGAGAAAATTCTCTCAACTAGAATTTTGTGTACTAATAAATTGAAAAAGTTTTTTAAGAATTTTCTGTTATGATGAATGACAGACAAGAATTTTTTGAAGGAGAAATAAAATAATATTTTGTTCCTATTGGGTTTTCTCACAAGATTTTACAGTTAATTGTTACAGAAGATTCAGAAATGTTATCCCCTTCCATTAGAGAAGGGGAGTATTACCGTTTGTCTTTAGTGAAATTATTTTACTTTACTCACGGCTACCCATTGGTGAAATTTTTTGTCTATAAACAGTAAATAAATTTCTTTCCCAACTATGTTAACATCCCAGAAATGGATTGAGATAAGAAAAATATCAGAAATAAAACAATGGAATATATGGAAATAAAAATTCTGCACTTTATCCTTTACAGAACGAGGCAGAGCAATGGCATTTATTGACATTATTATAGAACTCTGCACTTCATTGAATTGTTCATTAAAATCTCACGTAAAATTTATTGATTTTATTAATTTTTTTTGTTCATTTTAATTTGTTTTTTCCATTTATTTCTTTTTACTAAAATAATTTTTTAATTTAAAATTTTTATTTTTGAATATTTAAATAAAATTTAACATTTATTTTAATTAAATATAATTTTTTAAATATGAAATAATTGTAAAATTAACTTATAGCAGATGACAAAAGTTTTCTAAACAAAGTATTAAATTTCCAAAAGAAACTGTGACATCTGTGAAATATGTTTTAAACTAAAATAAAAAGTTAAAAATTTATCATTTATGCACACTTGACATTCATTTGAAAATATTCTGTAAGATAATCAATTATTTCTAATTGTTTTCATTTGGGAACGCTGGTTATAACTGGGCTACTTAGTGTTCATTTTAAACCTTTAAATAACGTTACAGCAATACATTGCTACATAGAAAATTACATAGAAGCTTCACATTGGATACAATCTTGAGAATATTCATAGGGATTTGCTGCCAATTTGTTTTTTTCCCGTTATTCTGGAGTAATTTCGGAAATATGACAGCAGTTTTGAATGATTTTAAAAATAAGTTAACGAGAATGTTTAGGAACGATAAACCAATCTCCAGATGACATTTCTTTAATATTTAAAATGAAACAAAACTACATGATGGTCTCAAGTACCCGGACTTAGGTAAAAAATAATAGTACTTTAACAATACTCTAGTGCAGGGGTGGGCAAACTACGGCCCGCGTGTATATTCAGAGTATATTATGCGGCCCGTATGCATGTACATGTGGCGATCCTATGCGAAATTCATTTTCTTTGTTTGGAGCTTAGACTTGCAGTTTTGCCTATATTTTTGAAATGTATTTCTTATTGCTTTGATTCGAATTTATGGATATTTAATTGATTTTATGGCTCCAGAATATTATTAATTACTGGTCATTACTAGTTAACATTGAAACTGCTTTTCCGTTCAACCAGAAGAGGCTTTTATTTACAATTTACATTTTGAAAGGCTTTGTAAAAATTGTAATTTTAAAGCGAATAGACTTTGAATTACCCATGAGTGTTGCTAAAAAAAGAAAGATTGAAGACGAATGTCGTGTTTTTAATGTCGAATGGACTGCTAAATACTGCTTCACGAGCGTTGGGAGAGTGGAGTGGGAGAGAGGAGTTGGTTAATAATTTAAAGAAGCAGCAAACTGTTCTTACCAAACATTCTGTAACACAAGATACTGCGACCGAGACCAGTTTGATGCTGTCCCATAAGATTGTAAAACGTAACAAGCCCTTTTCTGACGGCGAGTTCATTAAGTTCATTAAATTCACAAAATATATATGCGGCCCCCGATAACAATCAAGTTTTCTATGTGGCCCTTTATAGAAAAAGTTTGCCCACCCCTGCTCTAGTGAAATCATAATATATTTTCTTTGGTTGCAAAAATAGTTTGTTTAAATATATACCTACATAGTAGCATGGGATAACACATTTTCAATTTATTTGTCCAATCATGCTATATCCTGTCGAGTATTGAAATTTGATTAAATACTTTGTTTTGAGTTGTGATAATCAGTCACATACAACTTTTGTCATTACATGCTTCTGTCGTTCCACAATTTACGATTGAATTGGTTATTTCAAATATTGTTGTCAGTCAGTGTTTGATGATGAGAAAGTCGGTCTTCCTTGTCAAATTTCTGACCAAAATATTTGAGGAATATTTGCATATTGTGAAGGAAAAACGCCGAATCACTATAAAATATATTTCGTAGTGGTTGAATGTAAGTATTGGAAGTGTATATACCATCCTGAATGAATCTGGAGTATGAAAATTAGCACCCAGTTCCGTTCCATTCTTCTAAGATGTTTGCGAACCAGAAAAAATACTGCTATGCAAATCTTCTCATTTTTGATGATAATGGTGAAAAAAAACCTGAAAAAGACCTGCGAATTAATTCCATCTACTACAGTATCCCGATGGACACATGTAGACGTATTCGATGAAAGCAAAGTGATTCCTCTCTATGGGTCTTCCCAAACAACTCCCCAACAATCAAAAGTGCGGAAACAATGATAGTAATCTACACCTCCAATCTTTTGCCCAGTGATTTTAACCTATTCTGACATTAAATGAAACAAATACCAGGGAAATCTAACAAAATGCTGCAGATTTGAAACAGGACGTGGAATATTTTTTGAAAAATCGAAGCTAAACTTTCTTCATAAATGTCTTTTAGCAACTTTTGTATCACTGAAAGATGTGTGGACCACAATGGGTTTTATTTTGAAGAATAAAGTCAATTTACCGTTGTTGTTCTTATATAAAAATATGCCATTCCTGTTGATTTCCGTTAGAACATAATCTGGGTC
>CAUHTR010000088.1:0-215392 GCA_959609185.1 Schmidtea polychroa
ATTCTCATTTTGTATATATTCTACAGTAAATTCTTGCGATCAAAAATAGCTATTTAAGTGAGAATGAAACAACAAGATGTATCCCATTTGACCCAAAAGAAAGATAGTCACAAATATCAGAGTGTTGAGAATACTTGAATAATAAAATAAAATAATAATCAAAATGAGTAAAATGAGTGGAAAGAATGGATGTTCTATAAGGGAATTCTTCTAGGAGGGAATTCTAGAATTCTAAGAAATGGAACTAAAAGTAAAATTGAAAAAAAAGAAGAAAATACCAAAAATTAATAAATTCAAACAATGAAACAGATAAGGTCAATAATAATTAGTTAGCATATATTTAAAAGGAAAAACAAAAACAAATTTGGAAATGAAATTATTTTATTTCGACAACTTGTCCGAGATACCAGATATATCACTAAGGAAATTGGAGGTTTGTTTGTGAACCAAAATTGAAAAAATGGAAGCAACGGCAAATTATCTGTAAGTGAGATTGAAAACAGAATATAAAAGCGAAACATAAGTTAGATCAAAAGACTCGAGGAAAGGGAAAGACCAAATGGCGAAATTTTATATAAAATTATTGAATAAAAATATTATCAAGTTAGGACAACCATTATAGTTAAAACTATTTATCGAGAAAATCGAATATTTTCATGATAATGCAGGGAAAGCAATTTGATTTATTCTACCAATTCTCGAAACCAGAAGCAATACCTAGTTAGTCATAAATTAATAGTGCTATTCTTCTGGAAGGTTGTATTAAGCATTCATTAACCACTGTTGCAATATTGAATCATTTTGTGTTGTAAATTTTTAATTAATTATGCTTATAAATAAAAGTTTATATGGATTTGGAATTTCATTATTGTAATCAACCAATGCATGTTTTGGAGTCAGATCAATAATTGTAAGTTTCACATTTAGCGAAGAACCCAATTGTACTAAAGTTTTATTGAGTTATTAGTATACCAGTCTAGTATTTTATTTTTTAAAATTTTGATAACGATAAATTAATATACTTTTGGGAGTTTTAATTTAACTTTCCCTGAACACGCTTTGTCAGATACAAAGTAAAATATTATTTTGTTAAGGCTCAACTAAGCTTTTGGAAATTTATTCACATCAAATGATGGTTAAAATATATTTCAAAATTTTCACGGTTTATTTAAAAGAAAAAACTGATTTATTTAGAATAAATAAACAATATTATTCTTGGTCAGAGGTTTCTTATCTTTTTAAAACAGTTTACCAATTAGTAAGGTATAATATATAGTAGACCCCCTTACGACCACCCGGTTTTACGACCTCGTTTTCTGGAACCAATCACGACAATGACTCACAAATTCGACTAGCCTAGCCACGCATTCCCCCAGCCTAAAATAGTTAGGCCCTAACTTCAAAATGAGTTCATAAAAGATTTCCTAGATATTCAAGTAATGCCGTTTTTTGTCACTTGTGTCTTTTAAAAATATTTTTTCGACCAAAAAACGACTAACCCTACCTCAATAAAGTTTTGTTAAAACTATCAACTTGCTTTTTAAAAAGTTCCCACAAACATAAACATGCACCATACATTTTTACACCGAGTATGAATGTGATCGACGTAGAAAAATAATATTACACCAAATATTGTTTTCATTATTAATTCATCACTTATTGCGTACCGGTAGGTCGATATTCACGTGCCAAAGATTGAGAACGGCCGCTGTGGTAAAAGTGAAAAAACTGATAAAATGTTTAAATTCAAGTTATTTTTCAAATAAAATTTATTCCATTTTTAGTTAATTCAAAATGGTAATAAAAAATTTTCATCAAGATTTATCATGATTCAATTGCAAACGGAACCAGCAAACGCAATTACGAAACAAATATAATGTTTGATATTTTTCTCAAAGAATTGCTAAATTTTCAAAATAAAAGAACCGATTTGCTAAATGAAGCCCATAAATTATGGAAATCAATAATCCGACAGTTTTTCATGAGCCTATTAGGTTTATTCGTCCAGAAAAAATAATTGAAAAAATTAGATTTCTAATATTTATCAAATTTATATTTAAGATAATTAAAACTGAAATTCTACAATATTTTATTTATTGTCTATTTATTAAATAATATTTAAAATAATTATATAATTTTAAATTGATGAATAAAATTATTATTCTTCTCTGTGTTTTTTTGCATAATAAATAAAAAGTAAAATTTAAAAATAATTTAAAAACCTCGAACCGAATTTTCTCTTTTATAAAAACTACAAATAATAAATAAATTTATAAATAATTATAAATAATAATAAATAAATTTATGGTTATGATACAATAATGTGCTCTTTTAGAAAAAATTGAGACAACATTATTTTAAAATAAATAGTTAAACATACATGGCAATGATTTAATTATAAGATAACGCCAATCAAACATTCTTTTCACGATTAATTTCGACAGTTTTCCTGTCATCATCAGGTGGGATATAATAACTCATTAAATTAAGGATTTTAAACAAATTTATCAATTATATATAAAAAAATTTTTTATTTTATAAAAAAAATTATATTATTTTTTTAAAATTTTAACATTTAAAATTTAATTTAATAATTTAAAAAATTTTTTTTATTAATTATTTAATTTAATACAACAATCAATTCACTCCTCCTAGTTTGGTTAAAGTAAAAATTGTATATTAATAAAATATTATAATTTGATTGATTTACTATATATATATATACACCAATAAAAAGACATTGCTAAATATAAAATTAAATGTTTATAATAAATTATATACAAAAATCCTGAAGTAACAAGGGGCACGCAAATTATAAAAAAAATTAACAAAGGGCTCAAGCGACCTCCTTATTGCTTACCACTGCATAGGGGAAATAAAATGTAGTGGTAACAGAATAGTTTAGGTGCTGATTTGTAAAGTGATTTCGAATGTAAAATTAACAGGTTTTTGTACTTCAATATATGAAAGGAAAATTTAAGACATTTTGCCCCCCCCCATTTGGGTTTTAGCATGTTTATGTAAATGACGGTTTCTTGTCAAATGGAGGTAAGAAAAAGTAAATTGCTTTCCTTTGACTGGGCGTTAAAATTAAATTTATCATTTATTAAATTAGTAGATTTTTAATTGATTAATTTCGATTGAATTCCGAATAAGGAACAGTAAATTTAGTTTAAATTGATATTGTGTACAGTGGCGTAACTAGTGGACGCAGGATCCTGCGTTGCGGAGGCCCACCAGCTATAGGGGGCCCAAAATTATTACTAAAAAAATATTTACAATCATTTTCTGAAACATTTTTCCCACAGTTAATTTTGCCTACAAACATAAAACTATCATTGATTAGCGGCTTCTGTGAATAACTATGTATTAAACTTTAACCGAAAACTTTTTTTGCCAATATGAAGGCAAGGAGAAATATTTTAAAATTTAAGGTCCATTAAGTTTATCTAACTTGTTTTTGTTAAAAAAAATTATTGTGGAATTATTTTACATTGCGCGGAAGGCCCAAATTTTGAAGTTCCGCCACTGATTGTGTAAGAACCAAAGGTTTACAGAGAGCTCCCGTGAATATTAATGTGTTAAATAGAGATCAAAGGAAGAGTGTTAATAAAATGTATACAAATTTGCGCAAAGTTCGTTTTTACGAGTTATATACGTTCTCAAAAAACTGAAGTAAAAAGATACGTTTACTTTTCTTAATTCTTTCCTTGCTAAAATGATCGCATTTTTTTTTAATCGCGTTAAAACAATTTCGCGGTTAAAGGATAGTTTAAAACAGAATATAAAGTTTTTTATTTGTTATGTTAAATATTACTTATTAATTTAAAAATAAAAAGCTTTATATAATTAGATAAAGTCTCCTAGCCAAAAGAATAATTCCTAAGGATCTCCCAAAGATTGAAAGTGCCTCTATGAGCTTTGACAATATACAATTATATTTAATTCATAAAATACATTTATTAGAAATTTAGATAAATTAAATTTGAAAGCATTTTCATTATAAATGAAATGTGACTGTTAGATCTGTTGGATTAGAACTTATGATATCCATTAAACTTTGATGATTAGATATTTTCAAATGTTTATTATTTTTTTTACAACAGCTAAACAATGAAGACCATTTATGTCAATTCCGTATTCTACAATTTTCGTTAATTTAAATTACAATTATACTTTAAATAACTAATATAATATTTTACACAATTATCATTAACATAAAATAGTTATTAAATATTAAATTAATTAATATTATATAATTTATTATATTAGGTAATTAAATTAATTAAATAAAAGTATCATTAAAAAATAAATATAAATATTTTTGATTTATTCTCGATTTATTCATTATTAATTTAATCTAATTTGAGTATCACTGAATACTTGACTCGTTAATTGAAGGATTATTTTTAGGTTTTTATTTTAATAATATTATACAAAATAAAAATTTTCTATTTTTTTATATTTCAATTTTTTATCATTTGGTTTAATTAGAATAATATATTTGCTGCTAATTATTTTTTTCTTTTTATTAAAATTTTGAATTAATATATTTTTAGGCAACATAGAGGGTGAATATTTTTTGGGACAGCAAGTTGCTTGAGATAAGAAATAAGATGGTGGCCTATTTCTAGGTATATTTTTTTTACATATTGGTACATATTGGTATTGGACAAAATAGTTTAACTCAATTTTTATAATTTGAAGCTGAAACGGAAAAGTGTTGGATAATATTCTAGGAAACCTGTTGTTGCGTCATTAGTTAAAAACTATAGTCCTATAGCAGGGATATTCAACTGGCGGCCCGCGGGCCAGATCAGGCCCGCCGAAATTTGAAAAAGGCCCTTTCAATATCTTGGAATATTACACATATATAAAAATATTTGGTGATATCTGCATAAAAACGCACACTAAAACCAGTTTATTTTTGTTACTTTGTAATCCGCTACAAAACTAACTACTTTTTAATTGATACGGCCCTCGATTGCCGTTATAAGAAAAATTTGGCCCTTCATAATATTTAGTTGAATACCCATGGTCTATAGTATTGATTTACATGTAGAATTTGTTATTATAATTTATTTAATTTTTTGCAATGCTAGAATTTTTACATCTTCAAAAAGTTACTCGTAAGTTTGTAGTTCAAGGTTATTTATTTAACAAGATTACAGTTGGGAGCCCTGGCTTTGTGAAATGTTAAAATGAATAATACAATCACTCAAGAACAAGTTGATGTTGAAAGAACTCGTACTAGCATGGAAAGGAGGACTTGAAACAAGAGAAAACCAACGCGGTCGATTGTTCAGAATAAGCTGATAAATGTTCTACTTGCAACAACTCATTTACTTCCAAAACGTCCAACTTTATCATGAAGTATACGAAGACATCGGTAACTGCCTGGACCTAATAATCAACAAGGTATTATTGTGTATTTTCTGATACAGATCAATCTTCCAATTATTCGTGTCAATCTATCAACATGGTTCTCTTTGGAGTTAACTACCATCTTAATTTTCTTTTAAGAATTCAACACTGATTTTCTGAATGGAATATTTTGAGTAGTCTTAAATGGATTTGATCAACTCTATATGGTCCATAATCGTCTTAATGGAGAGTTTTTCCTATAGTTTACACATTACTATCCGAGAAAAACGAACAAGCATATCAATAACTTCTTCAAAAAATTATCGATTTTCGTGCAGGTTTGAATCCAGTTTCGATTGTGTTTGATTTTGAATTGACAGAAATTCAGGCTTTCAGAATATATTTTCGACGGCAACAATAACTGGAAGCATGTCTCACTTTGGTCAGTGGAAACTACAGTCAGAAAGTTTTCAAAACGTTACAGAAATGAAACGGATTTCTTGCTTCTTGTGAAATGTCTTCTTTCTCTAGCATTCATTCTAGCAGAAGACTCCACAGAAGTTTTCGAAATTCTGACTACTGATCTAGCTTGCTAAGAAATAGAAGTAATCTGTCATTACATGAAGGAAAGCTTTATCACACGCAAAGAAGAGAAAGAGGATGTATGCGAAGATTTCAATATGAAATGAATATTCGAGGGTCATCAATAACTTGCCTCGTGGTAACAATGCAGTTGAGAGTTAGCACAGTGGTTTCAACAAGGTTGTTGGTTTTGCTAATACGTGAGTAACCAATTCAGCTCAAAAGTCACAACAGGAGCAGCATAGCGCTCAACTTCATCGTCGTCAACTAGCGCTAGGTCTAACAACCGATAAGAAGGAGAAAAAATACAAGCTGGGAAAAAATTATTTTTTAATATGCAAATAAAAAGTAAGTAACTCATTTCCCGCTCTAAAATCATTTGATATCCATTTTTCATAATGAAACTGACTCAATTTTATCGAAACTCTAAATTTATTATAGCTTCATAAATCAAATCTTATTTACTTATTTCTTGGACACTGAATCTTACTCCATTTACTATTTCTATACATGAGTTTTTGCAACGTCACTGATACTGTTGATAATCCCATGAAAATATGATTAAAATAAAACTGCCATTATGAACTATTAAACGTAGTATAGTTTCTAGAATTTTCATTCAATTCTACTTGATAGTTGGCCTGTCCAAAACTCAGCTAAGTAATCGAGCAACTGATGCATGTCTGACTTTGGAAACAGATTACTTTAAGCTGCCTGCGATCTACGCACTTTCGTATTGATCCATCTATCTTTCCAGAAATCAGTAATAGAAGGGTCAAGGAATTTTACATGGACTTATCAATTCTGTTTCAACTAATCTTTCGACTAATTCATTAATTATAAAATCGGTGACCCATTAACTGTGATACCATGACATAATATGATTTTTCATTTTGTATTATCAAGATCAAATTTCGAAGACATAAGACAATATTAGAATCATTTTACTGCATTCTTTACCCTATCTTCCTTTGAATATTTTCTATCAATCATTGAAGCATCAATATTATTAACTCATAATTGTTATAGGACCTCCTGAATCGTATATCATATCAAATTCAACATTTTAAACTTTCATTCTGCTCCCCGGTTTTCCATTATTTGTCTTTAACCTTTTAGTCTTTTTAGTCTTTTTAACTTTGTTGTATATTAATCTACATTAAACGTTATTCAATAAATTGGCAATTTAGCTTTATTCGTTTTGTATATACGTTTTGTATATCCCCAACATAATTCATAAAATGCCAAAAACTCCGAATTGAAATATATATTATATCACACGTTTCCTCAATTTTCTACAAAATCCCCATAATTGATATATTTTTGGCAAAGAATTTATCGCTTAAAAATTTGAATTCTTTCGTTTAATTTGTAGAAATTTAGAAGACAATTTCGCATATTTAAAATTTTATTTATTCAATCAATTTATTTATTTCCTAAAGAAAAAGAATTGTTTTAATTATGTATTGAAATTTGTATTTCTTTTTACAGAAAATGGAAAATATTTTTAATATCAGGTTAGAAGTGATTTAGAAACTAAATATAATGAACTTTATTATTTAATTACTTTTTGTATAAAAATTTATTCATAAATCCTGAATTTATCCTACATTTGAAACAAAAATTGAATATTTTATTAATTTAAATTCAGACGAATGAAAAAAGAATTTATTGGAAAATTTTAACATATTTTATAATTTTTATATATAAATAAATAATAAATTTTTTATTTTATCCAATTACAATATATTGTGGAATTTTCAGGAAATAACAAAATAGTAAAATATACCAAAATATAGGTAAAAAAGTGAATGTAAAAGTTTTGAAATAATACAATTTTCATAATTTTGAAGAATCATTATTTTTATTGGTATATTTAATTTATTATTAATAAAACATTTGAGAGTAATTAAATCAATTTTGCACACATTTTTTTTAATTTCATTTATACAATTTTATATGAATAGTGCTACTTTTTAAAGAATATGACATCAAAGTTTTCAGTGCTTTGAAATTAAAATACAAGTTGCATTGTCGAATTGTTTATGTACACAGTGTAATATTGCAATAATATGTGTTGACAATTAAAAACTTTAATTTAAAAATGTTTATCGGATTTTTCTTTGCTATAAAAAATATTTTAATAAAATATTTTAATAATTTTAATTAAGATATATTTGTTAAAATCTTGTTTTAGATTTTTACTGATGTCTATTTCTCAATAAATTTATTAAATTTATTTTTATAAATTTCATAAATGAATTTTTTGAAATACCAAAATATTGAAAAACTAATAAATTTGTTTTGAATATTTCCCTTTCAAATTATTTCAAGCAGAATTCGTTTTATTTCAGTATTTTAATATCATTTTAGACTATATTTGGCATGAATATTTGATACAGACTTTTTCAGTTTTTACAAATAATTAAAAAAACAAATTTGCATTAAATTTAATAAAAACTAGGGCGACGCTCTAGTATAGGGGGGGGGCAATATAAATATAAATAAAAATTAATTAATTGATTATAAAATTATATATACTCCGAGTTTATCCGACAAAATATTCTGTCCCCCTATGGGTAATGGTCACGCTCAACAACTTGCAATGGTACTATTATTATTATTATTGCTATTATTATTATTATTATTATTATTATTATTATTATTATTATTATTATTATTATTATTATTATTATTATTATTATATAATCAATTAATTAATTTTTATTTATATTTATATTGCCCCCTATACTAGAGCGTCGCCAAAACTAGTCAATGACAAAACTTATAAAATCAGTATAATAATTTATACTTTTGTTTACCTTTGATTTTATTTTTTAAGAATTTCATTTATCTTCATCAATGATTTTTTTGCTATTTATCACAGATTCCGGATACTGTTTGTTTAAGGGTCACTTCGATTTGTGTTAACAGTTGTTTGGTAATAGGAATTTTATATTTTTATTTTACATTTAAATTAATTTTAATGAATATTAATTTATTTAAGTTTCTTAAAAAAAGAATAGAGGGAAACAACGAGGCCTAAGCCTACGAGACATGAAATTTTAATGAACGTTGGTGCTTTTTTGATGAAATAGGTTTAAAACCTCCTTACAAATACTTGCTTCCGATTATTCAGCTTACATCAATGTTTATCTAATGCATGTAAATTTTCCGCACTTAATTTGAATTTTATTGGATTTGAATTATAATTGTGTTCATTTTAGCTTTGAGGTCTTGTTTCAAAAACACTTAAGAATAAATTATATAATTTCTAAATACAACTAAACTTAAAATATTCATTGATTTTGTTAAGAAGATTCTTTATATCTTCGCATTCCTCAATAAATGAAAACTTTCCAGTTACTTAATAGACTTTATCGTCAGCATCGCTTGATGAAACGGGGATGTAGGAATATTTTAAAATTAATTTATCAAACAGTAATATTTTAAAATTGAAACCTTTTCGTAAATTTTATAAAATTAACATTTTCATAACATTACATTGTAACATTTTTAAAAATTTTAAATTAATAAAATTTTCATAGCATATATAGAATATTTCATAATTTTTAATAAATGATTAGATACAGTTTGATAAAGTAAGTTGTTTGATTGAATGAGTTAAATTTTTAATCTTGCCTAAGTTTAGGAACATATTTTTAAAAGATCTTCCTGATTATTTTATTTTGAAGAACAATTGTTTCTAAGATATATATTAAACATTTTAGTTTACTTTGCCAATCTACAAATCCAAAGCCATTGTTTCGAATTATTCTATTTGAGATATTTTTGCATTTAATTATTAATAATTATATTTATCAAAAGAAATGTCACTGCTTGTAGGTGCTACCGAAAATTTAAATTAAATCTTGATTATAAGATAACGCCAATCAAACATTCTTTTCACGATATATTTCGACAGTTTTCCTGTCATCATCAGGTGGGATATAATAACTATGTAAATTAAGGATTTTAAACAAATTTATATAAAATCCTTATTTAAAAAAACATTTAATTTTTTTAAAAATTATAATTAAATTGATTATTTATTTTTAAAATTTTAGCATTCAGAATTTAATTTAATAATATAAAAAATTTTATTAATTATTTAATTTAAGATTAAAATAGGTATGTCTGATTTTAAAATGTTATTAAAAAATTTTGATAACTATTGGAAACGTGTGATTTGTGAGGGCCTTGTTGATAAAGTCATTGAATCCGAAAATTAATGTGCAGAATGCAGTGAATACTTGGTATTTTATATGTTTTTAAATAATTTTTTTCTTGCATATTGTATGTATTGATTGTTGTGTTAAATTAAATAATTATAAATTATGACAAGAAAACTGTCGAAATATATCGTGAAAAGAATGTTTGATTAGCGTTATCTTATAATTAAATGATTGCCATGTATGTTTAACTATTTATTCATAAATCTTGATTGTTTGTGACTCAATATAACTATTAAAAGTTTTATTAATTGTAAATTTTACAACATCAAAAATAATATATTCAATGAAAAACAGTTCTACAAAATTAATTTTATTTGCTTTTTAGAAAGCTTTAAATAATATAGGTTAATACATTTTTCCAGGACAAATGTTTTCCCTATCAATTTCCATTGCAATTGAAATATTCAGAAAAAAATCTTTATACCATATCCATTTATTAAGGAAATTTTTTGATATTAAGTCCATATTAATGAGATTGTGGGCAGTGGGAAAATAATTGACAAATCGAAATATTTTTGTGATATGATTGGATTATTTCTAATATGTATATAGTAGGTATCTGTCAAGAGGATTTAGTAAAGTTTAACTTTCAGAAGGTGGTTGCATCGTCCACTTGGCTGAATTCGATCCATTTTTGAAGGAGCTTATTCGAAGACAGAATCCAGGCAGAGAATATTGTTCTAACGTTATATGTGAAGAATTTATTGGTATGTTGGCATCTCAAGTTACAATGCAAATAATATCTGAAATAAATTTACATTCGAAATATATTCATCTCCTGATAATAGTCATATGGACCAGCTCGCAGTACACAAAAATATAAATGTAGTTGAGTATTTATGAAATTTATTGGAAATGATGGAAAATATTTGTTCGATGTTTCATGAAATACTTTGGAGCATTACGAAACAAGTATTGCAAATTTTATATCACAGTCATATGATAATGCTAGTAATTTGAGTAGCTTATATTCAGAATTGCAAGCTAGATTTAAAGAAATAAATCACTTGGCTGAATGGGTTTCATGTGCAGCACACAGTCTTAATTTGTTTGATGTAACTACTGTAGAGTGTTGCTTAAAAGCAGTGAATTTTCTTTTGGAAATTCCCAATCTACATATACTTTTTTTCTCTTCATCGCAAAGGTGGTTCAAATTTTTAAAAAATGTTCAATTTTTTTCAGAAACCAGATGGTCTGTATGAGTCGATGATACTAAAGCTCTTTTAATAAATTACATTGAAAAATAGTGGGTAATATTAGATGTAACTCAATATAAACGTCAATGGTAATAGCTGTTCTTGAAGCAAACTCTCTAATAAAAAAGTCTAATAAATTTGGAAAAGCATTTGAAAAGCTTACAACAAAATATAAATATTGTCAATAAAGCTTTACAAGAGGCTAGCATAGAACTGTGTACATTTATAAAATTATTTGATACACTCATAGAACACTTTGATAAATTTCGCACAAATTTTGACGAAATTTTTAATAACATTGATCCTAACTTAAACCCGAGTGCTAGAGAATTTTAATTAAAGGATATTTGTTAAATAAATGAATTTTGCTTTGAAGAATACATTTTGAATTATATTCAATTTCAACAAAGTTTTTTCGTAGGCCCTTTGGAGTTTGTAAGCCCTAGACTCAGTGCATATTGCGACAATGTGATAATTCGGTCCTGCTGAGAATGACAGTAGTAAATAAGGGAATTTTACATAGAAAACTTAGAAATTGTGATTATATTAAGAAACATCTTTAAAATAATTTACCCCTCTAAATTGAATCTGTCAGCGCATTATCAAACTATATTTCTTCTAACTATCAATTAATCAAGACCCCCTTGTTCATTTATTAAATAATTTTATCTTATCAAAATTAAAAAAAATTTTGATCTTTTAAATTCAAGCTTTATTAATTAAAATTGGACAGACTTATAATAAATATTTAAATAAATTTTAAATAATCTTATAAATAAAATTAAGAATTAACATTTAATTCACAAAATATTACAAAATAATATTTAATAACAATTTTTAAATTCATTGATAGATTGCAGAATTTGGTATGACTTTTGTTCATAAATTGATAATTGATCTAAATTAATAAAATATTCAATATTTTATTTTAGTTTACCTGATCTCATTATATTATATTAGTAATAAATTAGTACTAATAACACGTTCAAAATTACGGTAAAGCGAATAATGATAATGATAATTGTAGAGAATAAGAATAATTTGATAAATTCCAAAAGTTTATTTAAGAAATTGTGGTACTATTTATAGTATCCTGTGTGTCGACACCAACACAATCAGCAATAGCTTATTGAGAAATAATAATCATTGACATAATTTTAGGAATCAGACAATCAAAAATAATAAATCACACATGCAGGCATTACATAATATAGGGTAAAGGTTAGGGAAATCAAATATAAAATTCTCGTTTTAAATGGCTTTAGCCATTCCACATTTCTAGTAATACATTTATTATCAGCATTCTTAAATAAATAACTATTTTTATTATATTTTTCCATTATTTCAAAAGGTCCGCAATACCTGTTATCTTTCTTGTTTCTGATATCTCCTTGACGAGTACCAATTCACCGACTCTGAAAGATCTATGTATTCGACTTTCTTGATTATAATTATTATACGGTTCAATGATTTAATATTCAATGCTAGTTCATACTTCTTTGATTCTTTAGTATCAATTTCTGGGACCATTAGTAAAACGCTCTTTGCAAAATTTCCTTTCATATATTACTTCAACAGGACTAACTTTTTTACTTGACTGTATTGTTGAATTCATTGCAAATTCTATATGAGGCAATGCTTCTTCCCATGTCTTAAATTGTTTCTCTTCCAGACAGCAATGAAATCCAACTCTCAGTGTTCTAAATTGTCTTTCAATATGTCCATTAGATTAATGATGATAAGGGCTTGAATAAACTATTTTCAAGTGATACTTACTGCCATATTTTTTAAAAACTTGGGATTTTCCTTTATCAGCATGAATTTCCTTTGGCGGTCCAAACTTCAATATCCACGAACTTTTTCACATTATCAATTAATGTCTTTTCTTCTTGTGTTCTTACAGCTTTTAATACTATATATTTACTATAATGATCTATTATAGTCATCACATATCTTTTGCCAGATGGTGTCATTTTAAAAAGGCCATAAAAATCAATATATGGCAATTAATTTTTCAATAACTTCATTTGTTTTCCAGTGATTGTTTTACGTTTCTGGCGAATTTCCAAAGTTGTGATAAATTCTCTTGATACTTTTATCCATTTCTTGGAAATTGTAATAATTCTTTATGTAATTTTTAGTTAGTTACAGTCAGAATGATTGACTGTAATGTCAAGGGACAATAATCTTCGTGCGTGCACTGTAGTTGATTACTTTTTAAGAGACATAGGTGTACAAGGTTATTTTGAAGACAAATCTCCAACACGTTATTATAAACGTTATTATAACATCTAAAAGTGAGTTCATTGGTTTACTAATTATTGATAAAGTATATAGGCTAACACACATATATATATATATATAAATAAGAACTTTTTTTCCAATTTCACCACTGATTATTTTTTCATTGAATTTTCCATCGATGTTTTTTGATACTCACGAGTTTTCGGAACTGCCTTTTTTTTCAAAATCAAATTGTTGGAATAAAATTAATGAATATCGTAAAATCAGACCCTTGCTGACATTATAAAGGATGGAGTTGAAGAAAATATCAATGAAGTCAGGGCGGCTCAAGAAATTTTGTCCAAGCCTAACGCCTTAGGCGAATTTTTATGAAGCGCTTACCTTAAGAATGCCAACTGAAACATTATGTTTTAATAATTTAAATTTCTTAATTCAACGAGTAGGAATTTGATAATAATTTTTTATTGAGTGAAATAAAAAATTTGTCCATTTCAAAATATAATAATATATGCAGTTTCAAAATACATAAATAATAGTACAAAATAATATAGGAGTGACAATTGTGAAAGAGAAAATTAAAGATATCATGATAAATAATTTTTTTTATATATTCGAGAATAATTTTGAAAAATATTTTGCGCCCTATGCGGCCGCCTAATTCGCTTATATGGTAGAGCCGTCCCTGAATGAAGTAATAGAAGAAATATTTGAAAATCTTGATGGAATTGAAAACATTCAATTTACAATGGCGAAGAGATTATAAATGATGTTGAAAATTCAGATGTTTTAAAACAATTAGAAAAATTAGAGGAAAGGGTTAGAATAATTAGTTCAGATTCTTTAAAATAATTTTATTGCATTCTGAAAAAAACTTTTGAATAATATTAGAAAAGTTCGTGAAATCAAAATTACCGATTTTTCGATTAAAAATAAATATTGAAACTTATTTATCATGAAACTTATTTATTTTACATCTAAAGTTCTTATTTAATGTTTAACTTCGGGTTCTGGGGCACTTCGTCAAAAATGATGCCCTGAACCGAGATCCGACTGTACAAGGATTTTGAGTTTTTCATTTTAAGACGGAATGTTTATTTCAAGCATGTTTCAAACTGTTAAGTAATATATTCAGGTTCAGATTGAATGCAGTTAAATAATTGTAAATTAATTTAGTTATTTCGTACATAAGACGCCAATACCTTGCTAAAACTGTTTCTATTATATGGCTTAATAATGCATTTCGAAACGTAAATATAGTAATTTTAAAAGTTTTTCTATGAAAAGAAACAGATTTCGTGAAAATTATATAGCTTTCTATGAATATAAGTAATTAATAATATAGAATTTTCCTCAATTTTCTAGAAACTTAACTTTGCTGAATTGTGAGTTAATAGTGTATTATACAAAGCAAGACCTCACTAATCTCTTTGCAACCTTCCTTCAATCGTAACACAAGATAGTTTCACCTGATAAGTCCGATTGAATTACCAAAGCCTTTATTCATTTATCCACTTATTACTTTATTACTTGGAATGTCTCTGAGAAATCAACAGTATCTAAATATATACAAAACTGGTTTTGTTACATATTTTATTTAGTGTTTAAAGTTTTTTTTGATTTATTCCCATTTTTATATTTTATGAGAATAATAAGTTAATTAATATTTCTTTTGTTTAATTTCATAAATACCGAAACTTACATTTAAAAAATAATATATTTCAAAAAGTTTAAAAAGTTTAAATGTGTGATTAGTTAATTTTGATAAATTTTTGTGTTAAATTGATATATTAAATCGATATTAAATTATATCATATCATATTAAATTATATTAACGTATCGTAAATTAAAGTAATTATTATGACCTAATAGTTACGTCAATATTAATAATTGCCACGCCCCAGTTGTTTAAAATTTTCAGAAAAACAAGAGAATTTAAATTGTTATTAATAACTAAATGTTGAAGAAGATTTGAATTTAATTACGTTTATCATGTCCAAAGATGTCATGGCATTCCAGGATTATTAACATTCACTTAAAAATAAAAAGTAGAATATTTTGACAAATCATATGCTAAAACCATCATTCTTTCAGATTATAAATAAATGCGTTGTTTTTTATTCAGAATATCATATTAACTAAAGTCAAATATTTATTTAACCAGATAATTATATTTTAATACCTATTTATTATCTCAAAGCATTACCTGATATGGTCGACAATTTCTCTGAAACATTTTTGAAATTTGTCTCGGCCAATTTGGTTTTGTTATCAGCCTAAAACAAATTTAATTAATCAGCTCGGATTTCTACAGTACTTCGATGATTTTCTTTTCCAAGCTTAACTTTTTCAATTGTAGGTCAAGGTTTTGATTTCGGTTCTGAAAAGATAAATAAAACAAAAAAAGTCGTTTTTGGAGTAAAATTTTATTCAAAATTTATCGATTTATATCTAACAATATATGATGGTTAATCCTAATGTTAATTATCGCGTCTGTGGCACGTTGCTTTTGGAATTGTACTTATTTTTTTATGTTTGCGCACACAGACGTGAATAATGGTTCATGATTTGCAATTGTGTTTGGAATTTATTTGAGTAGTTGTTTTATTTTCGAGTCTGGTTTTTAGCAGATTTTGAGTTTCTCTTAGAAGCTTTGTTGGAATTGTTGAAAGCGACTTGCAATTTATAAAAGATTTCTAAACGAAATTGGGAATATATATGAAGATTTTAACGATTGCAAAAGATCAAAGACATATAACTTATCATACTTTGAATTTTCCAAGGTCAAACAAGGTCAGACATTCAAACAAAGGTATCATTAGAAAGGTCTTGAAGAGCTATATCCTCTACCCTCAACCAATTATTATTAAAAATTTTATTATTATTATTATATATTCCGAGTTTATCCGACAAGATATTTTGTTCCCCTATGGGTACTGCTCACAAGGGTACTGCTCACAAAGGTACTGTTCACATTCAACATATTCAAGCCTATACATTTATTAAACAATAATTTATCAATCGTTTACTCATATTATTAATATTATTATTAAAATTATTATTTGTACACACATTGTACTGAGTAGCAATAACGCATTCATTATGGATAATCGCCATCAGCTAATTAGTCATTATCATCATTGTTCTATTTTAACGACTATTATAATAATAAACTTTTTTAGTTTTAATTGATCTCGCAATTTTTTCACAATCACGATTAGTGGCCCTGAAGAGGGCCGATGGTTCGTTCTCATTTTTTTAATCAATATTCGTAATCATCTTCTAAAATAATCATGTCCAAAATAATGATCATCTGCTGGATCATGGAAATTATATGGATCATCATCTTCTTCTACTACCGGCCTGTACAATTGTTCTGCCAGATTGTTCCGGGCATCTTCAGTTGGAGTATTGTCTATAAATATATCGGTATCACCTCCCCTATAATGGCCATATACCAAACTTTGATTTTTATCCACCCAATTTCGCTTATCATCTCTACACGTTAAGGCCCTTTTATTATTTTTATTACTAAAAGGTTGGTGATTCTTCGATATTATCCTAAACTGAGAGACTGTGTATATGTTATCGTTTAAATAACAATCCAAATACGACTGGTGTGTTAGTCCAGTATCTTTCATACTAATCCTCTTAGCCTTCATACTTTCCTCATCACCCATTAAATTGTAACATTTAGGTCTGAAGAACACACAATCTTTACATGATAGCCCTTTATTCTCGTCTTTGAATTTACCAATGACAGAATCAAGGTTCCTACTATATAAAGGATGATTTGGGTCATAATTCGAAGTATCTAGAGGGTTATCCCTAATCATAGCAGGTAAAAGAATGCCGAGAGAAAGATTTTTAATTTCCAAGAAGAAGGAATCAGTGTCCCAGCAACGATATTAATTTCGCAGTTGAATTCGTTGCGATATCTTTGCAACTCTTCATACTGCAGCTGGTACATTTTGAGTTTGGATAAATCTAGTACAGTTTGACCAATGTAACTAGGTCTATCCAAACACACTGAGTCCTTCCTCAATAAAACAGAAATCAGGTCATCATCAATTTTCGGGGTTTTTCGAAAAGTCGGTTCCGAACAAAATGTTAATAATTTCACAGACGTAAATTGATACGTTTTTTAAAATTTTCAACAGTCTTGCCGTAAGGACTGTTGTTTAATAATTTATAAAAATATTTGTCTAGTTTATTTGTCGACGCTTCTTCGTCTTTCTTCGTCTCCAGGCATTCCATATCAAGCATGGTCTAGTAGTCAACATGGTTTCCTTCGATGATTTTCTCAGTCCGTTTAACTAGAAAACTGAGGCATTGAGCGATATTCTCATTAACCAAACCTTTAAGGTGTTTTCAACAAAATTTGATTGTGACATTGTACAATAATTTTAAATATAATGTTTTATTGATACTAATAATGGTTATGATTCTGATTGGTTAATATAGTATAAATGTAAAACATAAGAGATTTGATTCGATACAAAATAAATGCTACTCAATGCAATGTGCGTACAAATAATAATTTTAATAATAATATTAATAATATGAGTAAACGATTGATACATTATTGTTTAATAAATGTATAGGCTTGAATATGTTGAATGTGAACAGTACCTTTGTGAGCAGTACCCTTGCGATCAGTACCCATATGGGAACAAAATATCTTGTCGAATAAACTCGGAGTATATAATAATAATAATAAAAATATAAAGTGATGATTTCTTGGTAGCAGCATTTATTATTTAAAACAATAAAGTGATAATTTAAGCCTTTTAATAAAAGAATTCATAAAAAGAAAGTATATATTATATTTATAACCAATGAGAATTAAGAAAAAGGAAATAAAAGAAAGATGGAAATGTATTTTCGGGAAGAAGATTGCTAAATTCCAGGAGATTGACAAGGACTATCTTATAGTCGAAAATTTTTTCATTAAATACATTTGCAGCAAAAGGCTTAAATTATCACTTTATTGTTTTAAATAATAATAATAATAATAATAATAATAATAATAATAATAATAATAATAATAATAATAATAATAATAATAATAATAATAATAATAATAATAATAATTTTAAAAATAATTGGTCGAGGAGTGAGGATAGATCTCTTTAAGACCTTTGGAATGATATCTTAGTTTGAATTTCTGACCTTATTTGACCTTTGCAAATTCAAAATATGATGAGTCATATGTCTTTGATCTGTATAATGTCTTTGTTCAGTATAATGATGTCATATGTCTTTATTCCGTTAAATGTCTTTGTTCAAAATGATGTGTCAGTAACCTCAAATTTTGACCTTAAAATGACCTAAAATCGACTTTGATCTCAGGATTTGACCTTTAAATGGCTTAAATTGACCTTCAACTTTTATCAAAATGGTTTTGACCTTAAAATTTGACCTTAAGTTAACCTTACTATCGTCTCAACATTTCTATGCCCCTTGAGTTGACCTTTAAAAAATACCCCCGGTGAAGGGGTCCGGTATGGCGTAATATGTCTTTGTTACGTTATCGATAACCTCATATGTCCTTGTTCCCGGGTCCACATTTTACCCTACTCTTATATCCAACGATATATGGTATATAATAAAATTTTGCATAAATTTGATCTATTTCAATAACAAATTATTTATTTTAATGATATAAATCATTTATTTTACTTAAGTCTCAATGAGAGGTAGATTTGCCACACGTCCTACAATTTGGATATTTGTCCAACGTACTACATGAAAGGGAACTTGTCCTACTTTTAACTATTTACCCTACTTTGAACCATTTTCCCTTTAAATTTAACAAAAAAAGTCTTTTTCTCGTTAAAATTCATAGTAAAGTCATCTAGATTAAAATATTTCTGAAAATGTAATACTGTCTAAGTACATTTTCAATAGGATCAAAAGGTATCACTGTTGTAAAACAGCATGAAATGAGTGAAAATCATCGCTCGAAATTAAAAGCATATGCTAGTATATATATATATAATTTAATTTATTTATCTTAATTTAATTAATTTATCTTATTTTAATTTTAATTTAATTAATTTATCTTATAACTCTTTAGATAGCTTAATGAAACTCATACCAAAGACATTAGTAGAGTTAGACAGTCCTACAATTTGAATATGTGTCCCACTTTGAGTCTCTCAACATATGGCAACCCTAATAAGGGGTGATATATTAAATATTTTAATTAATCGATGGCACTGGCAATATTTAAATATCTATGTGTGGTGAACCCATCCAAAGCTAGTTGGCATGGTGTTTTAATTTATAGAAGAGAGTCGGTCCCTATCGATTATCGCCCATATATCCCCTTCCTCTAGAAAATAGTACCAGTGTTTTTATTAAATGTTTTTTAGTCATTTTTTTAAATATCTTTTTTTACATATTTAAAAAATATTACCATAAACATTCTAGTTTCTTATTAAAATTAGTTTTTTAGTTACCTATTCATGATAATTAACTAGCAACTAATAATATTAGTTATATTTTCCTATGAAAAAAATTTGTTTAATCTTTAATTACTTATTTCAAAAATACTCCCAAAATATTCTAGAATATTTTAGAATATTCTAGTTCCTTATTAACAATTTATTTATCAACTGTACATAACAAGTGGTTAGGATTAATTTAAATTAAAGTTAAATGAAAAATTTTAATTTTTTGAATGATTTTTATAAAAGTGTGAATTTGAAGTACTAAATTTGTATTAAATTTTGATAAAAATAATATAAAATCTATTAATTAAGATGTTTTCTCAAATCAAAGAACGTCTAACTGAAAACAAATAGGTAAACACATGAAAAGTATAATAAAAATTAAAAATATTTAGTGCTAGGAATTTATTATTTTAATTACAAACTATAATAATAAAAAAATTACTGCTTCACAAATGTTTTCAAGGTTTTGTAAATATTTTTGGTACATTTTCAATGTTGATAGAGAATTCAACAAATTTCTGTTAAAATAGAAATTAATAAGAGAAATTATTTGCTTTTAATTTAAAATAAGAAGTAGTGGTAGTGATGATGATGATAATAATTATAATAATAATAATAAAAAGTAGTGGTTTCTTGGTGGAAGTATGAATTAAATGTTAAACAAGTGACGGAAAAAATAAGTATTTGCTGCAAAATTTTAACATAAATATTTAGAGGCAAAGGCTTATTTTGTCATTTACTTGGTTAATATTAATAATATTAATAATAATATAACTGAATGAGTAATGGATTTTAAGAAGTTTTAACAAACATACCGCATTCTAGTAGTTCACATCATTTGGGTCACAACTTCAACAAAGGTCAGTAGTTGTTAGGGTCGTTTAACCCTTAAAAATTGAAATTTTTTAAGTTGTTTATTTTTCTCTAATTTGCACAATTATTAATCTAACAAGTTTTCTCCAATTAGTTCTGTCATCAAAATAGCACCGGAAAAATTTTCCACCCAGTTTTCAAAGAAAAAGTTTTAATACACCTTAAGCATGGCTAAAATTTGAGTGATGTAAATGGACTCAAACTTTAAAATAAAGTAATAATATAGTGAAAAAGAAAAAAATTATAATGACCACATGATAAAACAAGTGAAATGACAATTTAATGAAAAGCTTAAGTGATCAATTTTGAAAAAGACAAATTTTTCAGAAAATGACGCACAATAAAATTGTTTGAAAGCTTCTTTAATAGTTGATTGGTCCTCCATGATCTTCTTTTTCAGAAAGATACGCGTGTTGTTTAGCGCGTTAGTGTTCTTAGAGTTCCTGGAACATTTCTATCGTCAGTTCATCTTCAAATTCTATTATAAGCTCAAATTTTTCATTCCGAAACTTTCTTAATATCTTTGTTGATAACTGACATACTTCAAAACATCGACGAAAAAGCGCGTGTATAATTTTCGAAACCTGCAATAACTTCCTGATCTGTTTGGTGAATCACCGAAGTCGTGTTCGGTGGAGAAAACTGAACTGTCAGCTATCAGAAAATTATGCTTAAAGTCTTTTGAGTGGCCAGAAACATTTAATAATAGTAGCAGAGTTTTCAAGGATAAGTATATTTATTTATGTATTTACTTATTTATTTATTTATATCTTGATCACGAAAACATAAAAATTGACCATTTTTGAAATACGCAAATAATATACGATTATTTCTCAATTAAAATTTATATCTACAAAATTGCAAAGAAATGTTTAAAACCGTCATTCAATCTGAGAGTATTTAAACAATTAAATGTTAAGTACACAATAATTTATTATAATATATTCATAATTAATTTTATATCTATTTAAATTTCTAATTTTTAATTTGCATTGTTCTAAAATAATGGAAAAAATTATTGTAAACATATTTTATGGGTTTCATAAAATGTTTCTCTGAATATTTTCATTGCGACTTTCCTGGACACTGCATTTGATTGATAACCAAATTATCAAAATAACTAAAAATCGAAGTTTTAATTTTAACTTAAATATCAATAAAGGTTTAATGGAAAAAATAACACCCAACTTTTCAAAAATGGAAAAAATGACATCCAAAAGTTTTTAATTGACAAATTGACATCCATTTTTCAAATAATGGAAAAAATAACATCGAAAATTTTTTCAATAACATGAAAAATAGCAATTTTTAATTATAAATGTAAAGAAAACATTAAGATGAAAATTTAATTTTCAACTGAAGCTCTGAAGCTCTGGGGTCTTCCTCTTATCCTTCTTAAAAATGGAGTTTGTAAATTACCAGTTGTAAAGATTTTGTTGATAACGGAATTATACTTTCAGAATACAATCTGGAATAATTATAAGATGTAAAATACGCTTCAATAAATAGCACAGGATCTTGTCTTAGGAAGAGCATAACTGAGCATAAATACTTACATGGTATTCCCGCAATAAGGAATTTCTTACAACTACATTTTTTTTCACTATAGTTTACTATATATTGATTTGCAACCAAATAAATATAATTGTTCGATAAGCTAACTGTTAAGGATCTGCTTAAAAGAATATTAGTTTCCAATTCGGGAAGCTTCTCAGGAGAAACAGGAGTTGAAAACGTAATATTCCTTCTTTTATTAAATATCTCCATTATTAAATATTCTTAATTATTAAAAAAAAACTTCATTGCTATTTTTCATGTTATTGAACAAATGGTGCTGTTTTAACAAGAAAAATTTTGGATGTCATTTTTTCCAGTTTTGAAAAATTGGGTGTTATTTTTTCCATTTTCCCTTTTCAAAATTGTTTTTTCTAATAAGAAAAACTTACTGAAATATATTTGCAGAATCGTATCTGTTCCCTGTAAGCTACGCATGTACAAGAGCGTAACTGCTTTGATCAGATTGTGTATAGACAGTGTTCTTAGTACATATAATTTCATTTTGATAAAGATAAATTTCATACATCAATTTCATTTAATTGAAAATTTAATAATATCATATAAATATTTGAAACTTTTCTTTGGTCATATTAATAATCAGAAAGAACTTACCTTTTTTATTGTCACCATAGGTGTATAATTTATTTAATCTTTTACTGTGAATTGGACATGGTAAAAAGAGTTAACGAATGTAAATTTGTATAATGTAAAATTTTAGGTTTAAAAATGAGTGAATTTTGTGTTTGATTTTAATTTTAGAATTGTTTAAATATTCAGAATTGAAACTTATTTTCGTAAAATGAATTTTTGAATTTAGTTTGAGTTGGTTTTTCTGAATCTGGATTTTTTAATTTTAATTCAAATGCCTAAGAGATAAATCTCAATGAAGAAAATGTTTCCGCCAATGAAATAAAGAACTGTTTAGATTTCATTTACAAAATAAAATGTGCTTCATTTGTAACAAATGATCAGTGTAAAGAAACTTATAAACATGCAAGAATATTTTGAATTTGAAATTCTTCAAATACACTCATATTTCTTTATTCTGATTAATCCTAAATGAAATTTGTGTGACGTTAACATTAAGTAGTAGATTAAGTGCTCTTCAAATAGTAGATACAGGAAAGGAGAATAAAATTACCATTACCAATGATAAAGGACGATTAGTAAAGGATAAAATCAAGTGCAACACTGATTAGAATTTCAACAACTTGTATATCATATTTTATCAAATAGATTGGGAATGCATGGTGGATTTACTGTCAGCACATTCCAGACAAGGTTAACATCAGTCCAAGAAACCAGTCTAATGGAAATATTTCATTATTGCACGAAACAGGCGTCAACTAGTGAAAGTCCAATTGGACAAAAGAACTCTTCGTCATAAGCAAATCTCTCTTCTGAATATATTTTTTTTGCAAAATTGTAAACATATTTTACACTTAAACGTAGGAAGTCATCGGTTTTCCATATCAACATTTTAATTCGGATATTGTTAAAATTAATACAGTAATTAGATTTGCATGTTTGCTGTAAGACTTTTACTTTTGGAAAAAATGACAGTAAAACACAATAGATATAGAAATTCTTTATATATAATCTTTGTAACAAGAAAATATACGTCATCATTTACAAATCTTTTTAATAAAATAGTTTTCATAGTACTTTTGCTTCTTTAATATCAACGAAATTTATCATTATAACTCAATGTGCTTGGTTCACTTATATTTTAACAGATAAAAATTTTTAATTATTTTTTCATAATTTTTTTTTGTTAGTTTTATTCCGAAATTATCTTAAAGACAAAGTAGTGAAAACTACTTTGATAAATTTAGAATGATAAATGGATAAAATAACACAGTAGGAAGTACATTGTCAAAAAACTGTACAAAGAGAAAGTACATTATGAAAAAAACGGATTTTAAAAAAAGTGTAAATATTAAAATGGAAGCTATATTTTCTATTTCAGAAGATGAAATTTGCACCGATAATATCAACTGCGGTAAAATGAACAAATATTACGTTCAAAAATGTATGGAGTGATCGGAAACTTGAAAGTTTTGTCTGAAAAATAAACTTCTAATAATACGTGCAACAACGATAACTAGAAAGTAAATACAATATCAAAAAAGGTAAAAGGATCAGAAGTGACCAAAAAATAATAGAAGATTTTATTTATATTTTAAGTGGATATTTTACACTTTGCTTGATTAATTCTAGAGTTTTAGTGTTTGAAAATCTTGGCACTACTGATAAAATAACTTTTTGAATAATTCTTTCAAGTGACTGAGCCATAGAATTGTAAATTTTATATAAATTAAATGCAATATCAGCTAATTTTATAAAAGGACATTTGAGAAATCGAATTTTTTTTTCAATTGTAGTCTATAAAATAATTTATTTTTAATTTTAAAGCCTGTTGATTGATGCTCATTTGTAAATATTTTTATTATAGAATTCAATAGATTTTTTTATTGTTGTCCTAATAATGACTATTAGTGTATTAATAAGGTGGTCAATTTTCTTTAACCTGAAAGCAGTACAAAGGATGAAAAAGTGCGGGTTATTATGCGCTCTACAAAGTTTCTAAATAAGAAAAAATTAATTTCAATATTTATATTTTTCATAATGATATTTTTCATCTGAGTGAAGTTTTTCATATAATATATTGAGGATGCCTAAATAATAAATAATATTATAAATAATTAGAATAACTTGGGGGAAAACCAAAAGGCTGATTGGGATAGCACTCTGAAACTTGGAATAGAAAACAGAAAAGCAAAAACTTGAGAAATGAGGAAGGAATAACAAAACAAAAGAAATGCAACAATAAAGCGGAAAAAAGTCACTTATAATTAATAAGTGCAAGAAAGCATAAAGAAATTTCGAAATAGGAAAACAAAAACAAAACATGAAAGCAAAATCGGCATCTCTGAACTTTCAGAGATAATGTGGGAAATAGAAAAAATATGCAAAATGCCTAAATCAGAAATGGAAAAAAATGACAAACTATCTTAAATGTCAAACTGCCAGTGGCAACACGGGAGTTGGAAAAAGTATGGGAAATGCCAGAAACAAAATAGGAAAAAAATGAAAAATTATCTCGAGTCCCGAACAATCGGTGATAACTCAAGAGCTATACAAATTATGAAGAGACAGTTATAGAAAAATGATTTATCACAAGTATCGGACAAGTGCGGACTATAAAAGCAAAATTCTTCTTAATGGAATCAGAAAAATTAGTGGTCGAAGGAAAATTTAAAAGAATAGTCGAGAAATAAATCAAAATTAGAGAAATTAAAAGTGAGAAATTAAGAAATTTGAATTTTGAGAAAATATTGGAACTAAAAGGTGTCACAAAACAGAGTTCAATGAAAAAGGTTTAAAGTATACTGAATAAAGTCAAGTCAAAGAAAAAGCGAATTCAATTCAATTTACCAAATTATTGATTCAGATAAGCGACTGCTGATTGTTCAGCAATTATGAATTATACGAGTGGAGCTATTCCTCGCGTAGTGTTGTAATAAGCTCTGTGAAATTACCTATTTGAGTATTGAAATCGATTGTGTTGTTATAGTTCGTGTAATCAATTATGATAATCAATATAGGTTTATATTCTCTGAGAATTG
Organism: Schmidtea polychroa; assembly: GCA_959609185.1. Classification (NCBI taxonomy): domain Eukaryota; kingdom Metazoa; phylum Platyhelminthes; order Tricladida; family Dugesiidae; genus Schmidtea; species Schmidtea polychroa. The sequence continues at coordinate 26,136 of CAUHTR010000088.1, forward strand.
TTAATTTGTGGATCAAATAAAGCACGTTTTGCAGTCAGAGATTTGATTGGTAACCACAAACCCAATAAATACATAATTTTATTCAAAACATTACAAAAGCCTTCACATGTATATTGGCGATTCCTCTTCACCAAAGTCGCTGTTTATAAGGTTTCTAAGTTTATTCACCTCGCCTAACTTCAACGAAGAGTTCATTGTCATGAATAGCAATTTCATGATTTTCTAACACATAATGAATTTTGCCTTCGAAAATTTCTTCCTAATCTAATTTATATTTTCTGCATCTCCTCATTCTATTTGAAAATCCTGGTTTATGATCATATAATCAAAGCTATAATAATTGATTTTCACAATAATATTCATAACAGTACAAGAAGTACATAACATTGGAAAAGCAGTTCTTAAGGAATACATAGCAGCAACAGATCATCAAAAGGAAGTATTGTACTTCCGAACGTAGTACGTCTGGTCACCTAAATATTAATCACTGTTTTGTATTTTAATGACAGCTCAAATTTACAACGAGAATGTAAGCAATGTTCTCTCTAATTTTTTGGAGCTTGAAACTTAAAATGTCTTTTGTTAGCAGGTAACATCAAGGTGTAACATGTGTGACAAATTTTATATTATAACTGAGACGGGAATAGCAAACGTGTTGACAAGTTTTTAGTATTCATAGTCCCACTGTTTAAAGGGAACATTGAGTTTAAATATAATCTACCTCTTTACTATTCTCCTTTAAAAAAGTATCGGTGATTCAAATTAATGTAACAAAATCAAAATTATTATCACGTGGAAATACAAATTAAACTTACGTGTTTTGTATTGATAAAAGTTTTTCTTTTCTCTTAATTTTAAGTTCAGTTTTAATTAATATTTTCCTTTTCTAATTAAAATTTAATAATTAATGAATTTTAAATTTATCACTGAATAAAATTCCTCAATAAATTTCAAACATTTTTCTCTATTTAATACATATTTCGAATTTATATTTTGTAATTTTAGTTTGAACTGTAAAGAATCCAGATTATTAATTTCTCTATAAATTGACAAATTAAATAATTAGTAAAAAATAATTTAAACCTTTGCAAATTTTCAATTTTGTTCATCCCGATTGCTGTTTTTTTATTTGTTATATTAATATCACTTTTTAAAATTTGAATTTTATCAGAAATTTCTGAAAAATACGATTCAAATTTTTTTTTCGTGAGTTCCTTCTATTAAAATTTGACAAATAATTTATTATTTAATTATCCTTCACTTTTACTTTTCGTATTTCTTGAGAAATGTTTTTAGTCTGACTTTCAACATCAGAAATTTTTTGTAACATTTCGTTTTTTACGTTTTGTAAATTAATCATTATTATTTTTAATAATTGTTCATTATTCATATATAAATTATTTCAAGTTAATAATTAGTGATTTTTAATTATTAAAACAAGTTAACAACATTCTTAATTTAATTTTATATTATTATTTTTATAAAAATGATATTATATATACAAAAAATAATTTTTAGATTTTAAAATTTTTCTAAAATTATATATTTTTATTAATAATACATAAAATTTTAAATATTAAAGGTTGTGACTCTATTCTTGCTTAAATGACTTTATATTTAAATTTATTTTCTATAATTATATTGAAGCCTATAAAAACGAAAATATTAATAAAATGAAGGAGATTTCAAAAGTTTCTGTAAAACAGAAAAAAATTATTTGTAGTCGTCAGTGAAGTGAAGTTAAATGAAATCGTAATGTTAGATGACAGAAGTCGATTGATAGAGGAATTCGAGCTCACAAAATACTACCGAACAGGCCCGAATAGATACCGGGTGAACATTTATGTGGAACCTTCATAATGACAGTTCGGTCAACCCAACCCAATCCAAAGAAAATTATTGGCAATTATTATCAACATTTTTAGTTAATTGACATCCCTGTCACATCTTTGTGACTTATTTATTATTGACTTATTTTAGTGTATAATTGACATTTTTGTGACTTGGCGTGGATGAATTATTGTATATACTTCTCAATATATTTGTGACTTATTTTTTGTGGATAACTCATTAAATCATCTTTATTTACACATTAAATCATTTTTTAATTACACATGCGGGGTTAATTGAGTCGTTTTAATAATGGCAATGGAACACATGTAAAAAATAGACAAACAGATATAATGATATAAAACAGATAATAATAAGAATAATAATAAACATTGGCAATAATAATATTAATAATAATAATAAATAATATGGTACGGACAATAGTAATAGTAGTGGTAAAAAATGAAAATAATACGTTAATGTTTCAATAATAAATCAATTAAATTTCCATATGTCAACGCACACGAAAAAATAGTCTAAATAGCGACCTAAAATCAGTATTAGTCGCCTAAAACTTTTACCACATTTGTTGTAGACTAAAAAGGTAAATCCTTATTAGTTTTTAAAATAAAACGTAACACGATACAAGGTTCAAAAGCACCACGCTACATAACACACAGACACGTTATTTTGTATCAAATTCAAGAATTCATCGTAGAAGAGAAGTTCTGTATCTAACAAACTTGGTAATTTTTTTATATAAATAAATCTTTAAAACAAACATTTTAGTTATATTTCATATTTATTTAAGAACCAGTAAAGTTGGGGATTTCATATATTTGAGACCTTCAACAGTAAATTAAAATAGATAACGGATGTAAAAGACGATAGTAAATAAATAATAGAGTAAATAATAGTACTAAATGAATTAAGGCATATTACATCCAATTGAGTATTGTGAGATTAAAGACTTTAGTTTAACTGGATTGCTTAACACCAAGGGTTTAATATGTTTCATATTATAAAAACATACTGTTCATATTGTGCAAAAGCTTTGTTCCATCAAAAAGATATGTTTTGTTACTAATATTTTTAATTAATTGACAACACTCAATTTCCATAAAGGAGTCATTTAGCAATAAGATTAAAATATTAATATTAGATTAATTATAATCCAGACATTTATGGCTTAACGATGAGGATAATTGTTATGGGTTGGAAATTCATCTTCGATATACTGTCTATGGCCCAAAATTATCATAAATATGAAGTCAGACATTGGATCAATCCTGTTGTATCTAAGAAATCAGAAAACAAGGTCGTCGAGGCTTGCCTCCTATATTCCTCAATTATGTCCTGCTTTACCTCTACTAGGTGTACTATTATCGACCAGTTTGACATCTCAATAATGTCTATTCAGCACCCAACCACAATACCACTGCTCTATGTCACATTGTTTGACTGTCAAACTTTTTCTTTAGCCATTAGGATGATTCATAAGGTATGGGATGACGCGTTTAGTTCAACGTGGCACCATCCTCCCGGTCCTCATTATGCATTTGTCCTAATGTTTATAATGTCCATAATGTTTAAAAATAATTTAGAGAATAACAATTTAAAATATTGGATTTCCGGATTATGTAATAAGTTATGAATTTATTCAAATAACTAAATGTCTCAAAATTTAGATAATAATAATTCTGTTAATAAATTTTGTTATGAAAAAGTGAATCGTCCATGTCGAGATTCGAGATATTGAAATCTTTTTTAGCTCGATCAATCAAATGAGAACACACCCCTTCATTTGATTTAAGGTAAAATATAAATTAGAAAATAAATTAGTAGATTGAAAATTTAATTTTTTAAATTAGAAATAAATAATATTGATTCTTTTATTAATATATTTCCTATGATTAGTCCTGAAATGGTTGTTGAGTATATACCTAGCAGCGTGAAAACTTGCTATTATTACATAAACATTCGGATGTAGGTGACAATGTACGATGGAGATGTCAAATCGAAGTTGTAAAGGTGCTGTCGTGGTCGATCCATCACATAATGTTATTCAATTTTTTTCGCACGGCACGAAAGTGATGAACAAAAATTGAAACTTTTAAAGATTAAAAATGAAATAAAAATCAAAGCACTTGAATCACAGGTGATAACTTTGCATTTATTTGGGTCCGTTCTATAATTCTTAGTCAGTATAAAGTTTCAATGGGTTTTTCAAGTCATTCAACACATATTTCTTTATAGTGGAAGGGATTAAGAATAATAGAGAATTAAAATTTTTTACTTAATCCAATAACCCACCAATGGAAACGAGATCACAATTTAAACTTGAACATATCCGAACAGACCAATGCTTTATTATTCTATTTCTATTGAACAAAATTTGAAACATTTAGTTTTTGCTCAACAGTATGTTCTAGTTATATTTCATGCCAGATATTTCCCAGGCCATTAAAAAGGTGTGGCACCAGCCTCGTTAAGTCTATCTGAAATTGATAAAGAATTTCAATTTATGAAGTTTCTAATTATTCTTGTAATATCTTAGATTCATGAGCTTAACTTGCTATAAATAGAAATATTTAAGTTATTTTTACTATTTTAATTATGTTTACTTCAGGACTTAAACTTTTATTTTATTAATTTTATTTTATTACTAAAATTAATTTATTTAATTAAATTTGTTTCAATTTTCAAGTATAGTTGTGGCTTTTGGCGTGACAATATTATTTTCATAAAATATCATTTAATTTATCAAGTTCAAAATTTATTTTTCAAAAATATATGTTGATATTGAAGAAATATAGAAATTAATCAAAAATATAAAGTTAATATTTGCAATTTTTGTTAATAAGTATTGAATTTTATTGTTGATGGAAGATGATTATGAATCATTGCCTGAGAATAGTAAATTATCAAATCACATGATAGCTGGAGCTTGTGCTGGGATCTTAGAGCACGCTTTGGTTTATCCTTTTGATTCTATTAAGGTTTTTGGTATTTTTAAAAAAAAATAAGTATTAAGACTATTTAGACTCGTTTGCAATGTATTAGACCTAATCATGGAATTAAGTTTAAAGGAGTTATTGATGGACTATATCATATTGCAATGAAAGAAGGTATGAAACACACACTTAAAGGGCTAGGCGCTGTGATTATTGGTGCTGGTCCTGCACATGCTTTATACTTTGCTTCTTATGAATGGGTCAAGAAAAGTTTTTGCTGTCCATCTCTTGGCCATTTCAATTCAATTTCTTATGCTTGCGCTGGAGCTTTTGCAACTTCTCTTCATGATGCAATAATGACACCGGCAGATGGTAAACTGTTTTGTAAATTTAAAAATGTATAAAATTAAACATTTATTATTTAATTATTGATTTTAATAATTTAAAAATGATATATTATAATTAATAATTTAATGACTCCATTTTTGTATTTTTTCATTTAATTGATGTATAACAATTTACAAGTTTACAAAACTATCCAAATATATTAAATAACTATATATTTAGAGAAATGTTTTTGATGAAGAAATCTGGGTTGAATTGTAGTATTTTAACAATGGCTTCCTAATTGGCAATTTTAATGTAAGCGTTAATAATAAGAATCAACATTTTTTTGGATGTTTGTCGTTATTATTTATATTATTATTTTTTTATGTGATTGTTTTTTTATTATTTTTACAAGTTAAAAAAAATTATAATAACCAAAAAATTATTATAAATTAAAATTAAAAAAAAAATTCAGAAAAAACTACGCAACTTAAAAAAAATCAAAGAAAAGAAATTGTAATAACCAAAGAAGAAATAAATAGAAACTCGAAAATATAAGGAATATACCTGTCCTCCATTATATCTAACAATCCGGGGAAATTAAAGGAAAACATTTGGCTATTATTCTTTACCTGGAGTAAAACTGAATTGACAGAAATTATAATATTTTGTGTATATGCCAATAGCGCTTTTAATCATTCATTATATTATTCATTACATCTAACAATTCTTCATTCAACTAAGATTCCAGAAATTAGATTGGGAATAACCAAATTCGGGAACATATTTGGTTCTGCATTATATCTAACAATTCGGGGCGATCAAAGTTTTTTATTCGTTTATATTAACTGAATAAAGTTGTTAATTCTATCGTTATTAATTTATTCATGGGCAAATATTTATTTTTATTGTACCAAATTCATTTTTCGAATTCTACATACATGTACCACAGCAGTCCCAAAACAGATTTTAAAGGAGACTCTGGTGGGCTCTCACAATCTCCAAATATACATCTGCAACTAATTAAAACATACAAGTATAATTATATAATTTCATAAGACCACAATTCAATTCAATTATACAACCAAAACAGTAATAATATTAATATACCCTTGCGATATGTTGAGTGTGAGCAGTACCCTTATGAGTAATACCTATAGGGGGGACAAATTATCTTGTCGGATAAACTGAGTATATATAATAAAACTATGTATGATAAGGTATTGAATTTATTGTTTTGAATTAATTTCGCTGTTAAGATTCTGCAATTGATCTGAAATCTGTCTAAGCGTTGTGTTGATAAGTTATTCTGATGGGAAAACATAAAGTATCTCCACACCCTTGGACATGCTAATGTCTCATAATACTAACTCTTTAATCAATATAAAAAGAAATACAATAGCTACATATCTATTACTGAAAATGTTGATGTTAAACCATTTAAACGTTTACTAATTTACCGAAAAAATTTTTATTTATTAAAACTGAGAGAAAAAGAACGAGTGGTGATTATCAAAATATAATTTTTATAAAAGATAGTTTACAATCATATGCAAATATCAACAAAATTAAAAAAAAATTTTAAACTAAAAAATAAAAGGTTACTATTGATTCCAATGTAAGTTTATCAAGTCGAAGGTTCTCAAATTTTGAATGATCGTTCTCGTGATTTGTCCAAAATTCTTAGGAATGATAATGAGCTGTATTCTATCGCTAGTTTACTGGAATTTAAAAGAATCGGTTGTTGAGTTAATACCTAGGAAATTTTGAAAAATAGCATTAAAGCGTACAACTAAGAGGGACCCATATATAGTATTTTTACTAAAATTCTATCCAATCAGGATTGAGTGAGGGTGTAAAATTTTTCAATTTTCTAATTTATTTTGGATATTAATTCCAATTATTTTGATTGGTTAATTTTTTGTTTGTTTAACTTATTTGATTATTTTAATTAAGTTAATTTATTTTCGTCGATCCTGGTTGGATATAACGCGTTGTGTATCTCCTCGCCTTTTTCGGAGCTTTTTCCACCTTCTATGTCTTTTACGCGTTTATTTTTTCTTCTATTTAACTTGTTTAACCTGTACTACTTCTTGTATTATACGATTTTAATTATTTTTGTCTTTATTTACTTTGTTCTTGTTATGTTTACTTTGTTTTATTTAATGTTTCTTTATTATTTGAATTAACTTATTGCTTTCTCCGAGCTGTTTTGGTATCTTAGCTGACACTTCAATGCTGAAATTTTATTTATTAAAACAAAAATTAAAAACCAAACAAAAAGAAAAATTTCTTTAATTTTAGCCCAACAAAACCAATTACGCTGTGCAAATACATGTGAACATAAAAAAATTAACTGAAAAAATTGAAAAACAATAAAATTTGCGGCCCATGATATATTATTATTATTTTTTTTTGCCCAGTAACCAACTTCAGTTGGACATCACTGATTTAGAAGATCGTCTAGCAGCTTCTAATAGTATTCATATAAGTTTTTACCTCCAGTTCTATTAAGGCTTTCTCAATTACTAAATTTAACTCATTGTTTAATGCTAGTCGAGCTTAATTTTATTAATCATTTAAACAAAAATCTGTTGACATATCGATATTTTCGGGTTTGCATGAAGAAAATCTTTTTAGTATTTCAGTAGCTGAATTTGAAACTTGTTTCAAAGGTAAAACAAGAGTTAGGGTGAGATTAAAAATAGCCAAATTAATTAAAATTTTCTTTCGGTGTTAAATTCGATTCTGCATTGATACATATGATAGGTTGCAAGTGGTGGGTCACAGGCAATCCACATTTTACACTTTCGTATCATTTCAGACGTGGGCATACGACTAATACACGTTTATCTTGATGTGACTCCAAAGATCGGTACTCGCAAATAAAAACGGAGCTAACTTCTCGTACTAATATTTATTTATAAAAATTATATATGCACAATATGATTTTTGATGTACAATTAATAATTTGTCGCAATAAAGCTGAAGCACAGAAATCTGTTATGCAAACCGTCCTCAGATATTTTTAAGACGGCGAATGCAGGATCCTAATTGATCAACAGCACCGCTCACTAGTAAAGGGAAAAGACGAGGGATTCCTTAAATTTAAACGCGATCGCTTACTATCCAGAACTGGTAGTAACGTTAACTAAAGATCTGGCCCCTGCTATTTAAATATTAAAAAAACTAGCAATGCAGTTTATAAAATTAGCTACGTGATGGAAGTTTCGACAAGGAGACTGCCCTGAAACAGGTGGTGGAGTTGCAACGCAAAATCATCAAGTTAAAGGGACGGTGCATGAAGATCGCGGACACATGGCTCAGTCCCATCGAGATCCAGAAGCGCCTGAACCTGAAATGAATTTCACTTTAATCTTTTAAGTTACTGTATTTACTATCAACATTAATTTAAAAATTAATGCAGACCTCACTTTCTATAGATATCATAGATAAGCTTGACAATCGTTTCTATGATATTGTGGAAAGTATTTTTTATAATCTTTAAACCATGGGTCTCAAACTCAAACGATTCTACGGCTGCTTTAGCTAAAATGTACTTCATTTGCCTTAGTCATTGCAAAAGATTCATTTATAGATCTTAAGTACGACCGAATTGTTAGGTGTTTATTTAATGCTGTACTGTATAGTTGTAGAATGTAACACTAATATTAACTCAACATAAAGTGATTCGCTCTCAATTACATGTTTTAGTACATTTAGTAATTATTGAAAATTATGGAAATATTATTCTTTAATCAAAAACGGACACATTTATTCTAGTAAACTTGCCCTAGTTTGTTTATTAAATTGTCACTAATCCATATGTTCGTCACTTTGACTACTCCGCTGACAGAGTTTCACATGCACTAGAAATTCAGCATTGGGCTTTATGTCACGTGATATAATCAGTTGTAAGGTTGCCTGCAAATGTTCGTTCATTTTTGATATTTCTACCTTCATACGGCGAATAAGTTAGTATACGTCTCGATTTCCAAACATTTATAGAAGTCGGGAAGGATATTAGCAATATACTTCTGTTTCAGAATAGTGTCACATTGAAGTTACAATATTTTCAGTTTTTTTCCATGGCAGTCCAGAGCTTTCAATGCATATTTCTAGTTCTTGGACTATATGTCGCGTCATGTTGTGCCATTCAGAAACAGGACATATAATAATTCTTTAGTAACATTAAGATCTTTGTCAACTTCTCGAATGACTGCTGTATACTGAGAGATACCTGTTATGCATGTACCCATCAAGGGCAATTAACCATACGTCAAAATATTTTGCAATATGATCCAATTGCTTATGAGCATCGTTCGATAATTCCATAATCCTACTGGCAACTGTATTTACAGACAAGCTTATGCTTACAAATACTTCTTTTAATAAGAACTAAAACTTTCACTGCGTTCTAAGGATCATCTTTTAAAACCCTTCAATGATTTAGCAATCTTGCTGATGAAAAAGCTTGCTCTTACAAAATCTTCGGAGGATTCGTTCATATTCTTGAAGAGTTTAAATGCTTAGCAATTGAAGAAATGAAATGTTGAACTTTGTCATCTTGATTTTTCTAGTTATTGTTTCATACTGTTCATTATGTATTATATCTTAGTGCACTGCATGGAAATGAGACATTGAATTTTGTCCTACATTTCCGTCACAAATTATAGATTTTCAAAGCTCTCTTGAAACGTTCGTTTTCATCGGTAATGGTTCTTTTTTTTAACAATCACACGAGTTAAGAATAAAAAATTAAAAAACTAAACAACTAGCAGTAGTTTAATTATTAAAGTATTTCAAGTCTATATTATTGTAATTATTTAATTGCAAAGCTAACAGGACTGTTGGTGCACTATGTGACTTTACCTCATCAGGTTCAGTTGATTGTTAAACCCAATTAGATTTGGACTAAGGGTCCTAATTGCTCCTATCCACGCCAAACACGACTATTGAACCAACCAACTGCATACCTGTGTTGAGGTTCTCAAATCTCAACTTGATGGTTCCTATATAAATAAGAACACAAACACTGGTTCAATAAATTTAATTACACCATTGTTTCACATCCTCTTTAAGATTTTCCCAGTAATAGTTTTGTAATAATCTATTAGCTGTCTTTCTAGTTGATACATGTCCTCCGAGTGCGCCATCATGATATTGTAGCAAAAGTATTTGCTTCAGTTTTTGTGGTACTACAATAAGTCTTTTACCGGTAACGTCTTCCATTGTTAATAAGTTTTGATTAATTTTATATTTGTGATTTGTTCCTTTAATAACTTCGTCTTTAATTTTTTTAATTTTTGGGTCATTTAATTGTTTTTTGTATATATCAATTGGATTTTCTGCTACAACGGCAAAAACTTCTAGAACACTTAGTTCTGGTATACGTGATAATGCATCTGCATTTTTGTTTATTCGGCCTTGTCTGTAGATTATTTTTACATGCATATCTTGTATTTTCATTGCCCATTTTAGCAATCTACTTGATGTATCTTTATGTTTCCATAATCCTACTTATTATTATTTCTGATTCATATACATATTGTTTGAACTGTTTAAGTGCAAACATTATTGCGTAAAATTCTTTTTCTATAGTTGAGTATCGAGTTTCTTCACTTTTTAGTGTTTTACTTGCATATGCAATGATATAGTCCTTGTCATTTTCTTCCTCTTGACCTAGAACTGCTCCTACAGCTTTTCCACTGGCATCGGTCATTTTAATAAATTGTTTAGTAAAATAGGTGTGGTTGTTAGTTTTTCTTTAAGTAGTTCGAAGGCATTTTGTTGTTTCGGTGTCCATAATTTTTGTGGTTTTTCACTATCTTTATTTATTTTCTGTACAACATGTTTTTCTACCATCTTGTTTCGTTTTTATTCCTTTTGTTAGTTTAATTAATTACATAGTTTTCTATAAATTTTCGATAATATCCTAGTGAGGCCTATAAACCCTTGTATTTCCTTTACGTTTTTTGGTATGGGGAATCGTTGTACTGTTTTGATCTTATCTGGATTTGGAACGATCCCCTCAATTGAAACGATAAATAATTTATAAACTCAAATGAAAGATGGATCCATTTGAATATTTTTCGTAAAATTTGGAATGAAAATAGTTGAGGGAAAGTGTAGAAATTTTTAATTAACAGAAAAATTGACAGCTTATTATAAAACTAAAATTTAAAGCAAAATGAAAATTACTAAGCTGAAATGCTAAAATGTCAAAAATTTATCAAACTTTTATCTTCAGTCTAAATACATTATGAAAACATTTCAAAATTTTATAATTTATTTTTATTTAGCTATTAAACAACGTCTTCAATTGTATCAAAGTCCGTACCGGAATTCTTATGAATGCTTTAGTCGTGTTTTAAGAAATGAAGGATTCCCGGTTTTATATCGTGCCTATGGGGCCCAGTTAACTATGAACTTGCCCTATCATTCAATCTATATTCTTATATATGAATATGGACAAAACTTTTCTAATCCAGATAGAGAGTATATTCCTCTTGCACATATATTATCTGCAAGTGTTGCTGCTGCTATATCTTCTTTTTTGACAAACCCTCTCGACGTTTGCAAAACTGTTCTAAATACACAGGTTGATATTTTATTAATATAATTACTTCTTTAATATTCATTTCAATAGAACTATTTTTAAGCAATTTATTTAAGGTAATATCAAATTCTTTACAAATACAGTCTATGTTGTCTATCGTGAACTCACTATACTGTGAACAAAGTATGTATTTTTGGAACTTCGAATATGGATTAAAAGATTTTTAATCATGTGTTCATAAAAAGTTAAACTTTGTATCGTGAACATGAATTTTCGAATTTAAATTTTCTATTGATTATAATAATCATTTAATCATATAAAACGAATAAAATAGACTCATATATCATGAAAAACAAATCCTGCTAAAGATCGTGTCAAGTTAACTTTGGCTGACAAAAAGAATCTAGCATTGTCATTGAAGAATGAAGAAGTTAAAAATCAGCTATTTTTAGCAAATAAATATTCAATTTCTGTCGGGTTGGTTAACTAGCTTTTAAATGTTAGACTCAGAATATCTGCAGATCAACGAAAATGATAACAAAATTAGAAATGTAAAACTTAGGAAGACAAAGGATATTGATCCCATTTATGTAGGTGGTTTCAAGGATCGAGAAGTAGAAACATGACAATATCTTCTGAAGTAATTGCTGGGAAATTAGGCATATCAGATTTCGAGGCATCAACTGTGTGGTTATCTTCATTTCTGAGACGAAATAACATAAAATCTAAAAGAATAAATGGGGAAGCAAATTTAGTTGACGTTAATATTTTGGAGAATTTTAAAAATATTTTAAAAGACAAATTATGTCAATGTAAGGATTAAAATGTATTTAATTGTTATGAAACGGGTCTGATGAATAGACATAGAAAAACTTATGCATTTTCGAATTCAGATAGAGGTAAGGGCAAATTTTCCAAAGAAAGAATAACAATATTGTTTGAAGTACGTAAAACTGGGGGAAAATCTAGAACACATCTATAATTGAGAAATCAAAAAATCCTCGATGTTTTAAAGGAAAAAATACACTCAAACTACCAGTATTATATGAGGCAAATAATAAAAGCTGGATGAATTCTACAATATTTTGTGATTGGTTAAAAGAAATAAATTCGCAAATGATAAAAGAGAACAGAAAGATATTATTAACATTGGATAATGCCCCTGTACACCACAAGCATTACAAGTTTTCAAATGTCGAACTGCTCTTTCACCCTTCAAAGATACAAATGTTTACAAAAAATTACCATTTCGGATGCAATTCTTTGAACATCAAGAGCTTGGGAAAATATAACTTAAGAAACGATCGTAATTGATGATATGCTCAATTATATTATTAAAGAAGAAAGTTAAACTTTGTATCGTGAACATGAATTTTCGAATTTAAATTTTCTATTGATTATAATAATCATTTAATCATATAAAACGAATAAAATAGACTCATATATCATGAAAAACAAATCCTGCTAAAGATCGTGTCAAGTTAACTTTGGCTGACAAAAAGAATCTAGCATTGTTATTGAAGAATGAAGAAGTTAAAAATCAGCAATTTTTAGCAAATAAATATTCAATTTCTGTCGGGTTGGTTAACTAGCTTTTAAATACAAAATGTTGTTATTTTCTGATGTAAAATCAAGGATGGATGAAGATACTGAAATCAATTTTGCAAAATGTTTACAAAAAATTACCATTTCGGATGCAATTCTTTGAACAGCAAGAGCTTGGGAAAATATAACTTAAGAAACGATCGTAATTGTTTTAAAAGAGGCATTGAAAATTGCTATAATGAACTTGATTCCGATATTCCTACACATGAAATACTTCCTGAAAACGATGATGATATGCTCAATTATATTTTTAAAGAAGATCTATTTAATAAAGAAGAAAAATTCTCAGAGGTGAAATCAGATGAAAATTCTCTACTTGAATCTATAAATTCATTCGAAACTTTTCATATTTTTGAAAAAAATTGAATCTTTTTTCTGGAGTTTTTCCTGAAAAACTATCATTAAAAATGAGATTGTGAATGAAAGGCGTTCTAGAAGTCCAAAGATTATGGATTATTTTCAAAATCAGTCTAATAAATAAAATTTTCTGTTTTATTAAATATTTGCTATTATAATCAAATCTATTGGATCACGATAAATATTGTTCACATATTTTTTATTGTGAACACACGAAAAATTCCTCCCACAGCTGTTCACTTTAAACAACATTGACTGTACTTGACTTTATAAATAAAACCCTAATTGATAGTTTTACTATCATTATCTAGTACCTTTTGACAATTTTAAAATTTCCAAACATAAGCAAGCAATTCTATTTTAATTCTTAACTTAAATGTATAAATAAATAATAATAATTATTTTTTATTATATTATATATAAATATTTATTATAATATTCATTTATTCAACGACAATCGTATTTTCACGTGCCATATTGTGTATAGAGAAATTTTGTAATAAATAAATCATTCTTATGAACTGAAAATTAATTACTCATTCTTTTTACTGAACTCATTCACATAACAATTTTTGGTTTTCGAACACACTGATTCGAACGCATGCAATAAGATTCACATGAAGGACTTCGGATTTTGAAAAAAAGGTGCGCCGTAGGCATTCATGATCATATATTGCAATGAATTATACTTTTTTTGCTATAATGTTGTCTTTATTTTTTAAATTTGTAAATAAGTAAAACTATTGTTTATATTTCAATTGGCAATATAGATATGCAATGCTAGCTAACTATTTCTAAAGAAGTGAGTGAAAATGTATAAAATCCAATCCATTTGTACTCGTTTACTTAGGAAGTTCCAGAAATATGAAATAACTGTTATGATCAGGCTCTTAGCCTTTACAGGTTCGAGAAATATTGAAATTTTCATCGCGACATCACAAATAGTTGATGGCGTAAAAAGTAAATAAATTAAATTATTGTTGTCACAAAATTATAACAACGTTTTGACGACGTATGAATTTTGTTGACAATTGTTCAAAATAGTAATTGAAACATAAACAACTTAGTATATAATCCCCATTATTTTAGTGTTGTGGGCCGATAAAATTATTTGTTAGGCAGGAACAAAAATTATATTAAATTTATGAGATCGAAATTAGAACGACATCAAGGAGAATTATTAGAATATGATTAGAATGTGATTGGTATTTACAAGTTGGAGATTAAAAGCAGTAAGAGTGAAATAATAGGAAAAAAATATAGGAATTAGAATTCGTACCAGAAAAGATTCATTTAATTCAACAACAAGAGCTTATTGTGCAACGCGATGCAGGAGTCAATCCTCATATAAAGGAAAGGTAAATCGGAAAATTTAGAGAGAAATTAATTGCGATGTTTGTGAAAATCGCAACGAGAAAGAAAACGTATAATGTTATTATTGTTAGGGTTTGACAAAATAGACAAAAAATAAAAAATATATAAAAGCAAACTAATTAAGTGCATATCAATAAAACCATCAAAAACAATAAATAAAGTGCAAAAATTTAATTAAAAATCAAAATAATATAAAAATTTGGCCAAAAAGTTTTATATTTATATTTGGCATTTAAATGTTAGTTCCTTGTATATTTGTATTTTTTTCATTTAATTGTCTTATAATAGTTTCAAATATTTATTTAGGATCATTGTGCGTTATCTGAATGGTCTGATAAAAATCAAAAGATCCATGGGATTTTAGCTTCCGCGAAACTTATTTATAGATATGAAGGAATATATGGGTATTTCAGAGGTGCATATGCACGTATGTTGTATACTATTCCTGGTTCTGCAATAAGTTGGGGAGTCTATGAGTATTTTAAACATTTTCTAAAATCTACAAATAATTAATGAGATTAACATAGTTTTATTTTCTATCGGTTTTTGTTGTTTTTTGAGATAGGAACTTTAAGCATTAAATGGAATTGTAATTATTTCAATAAATTTATTATATTTGAGTAACTTTTATCTTGTTTTTAATTTTTTGGTGCAATTGTATATTATTTTTATTGTGATTATTTATTTAGTTTTTCATCAAAATGAAAAGTGGTGCAATTAATTGGAATAAATGTTATAGAATTTTTGTTTGTTCTTTTCGTTCTCATTTTACCTGTCAAATAGATCAGCTTAAGTTTCTATCAAAATAAGACGAAATATATCTAGAAATGATATATTTTAGAAGTTTTTTCCAGTGTTGGGAAATGGACAAATTAAAATAAATCGGAATAGAAAACTGTAAATATTGTAAATTCGAGTCATGTAAATAATAAAATTCAAAAGCAGCAACATATTGATTGAAATTCTATAGTTAAAATTCAAAAATTCAAAAAATCGTGGAGTTGGAATCAATAATTCCTTTATATCTAGATGGACCAGTTTCTGCAGTATATCAGCATTTGAGCGTGGATGACAAGGGAAATGCATTGAAGATCGAACATGCCTTGATCGATNAAGTTTTTTGAAAAAAGATCATTTAATTATAAAACAAAAGGTAGTATGTTTTTTTCGTAATTTCTTCTCATCATAAATCTTATCAAATACAAAAATCGGTATTACTCAAAAGGCTGCACTAGAATAGCCAAAAGGCCGCAGGTTCCCCACCTCTGGTCTGGTGTGATGCGAGCAATCTGGCAGTAGGGAGTTGTTTTAGAAATATCAGGAAAAGTCATCGAAAAATCGTCATCTTCTTCATAGATGAAGAAGAAAAACGATTTTGCTCATATAAAGCTTGGAGAGTTGGACGCTGTGATAAAGGAAATCAGCTTAGCCATCAGTTAGGAAAAAAGCAACTTAGTTGTAGTAACAGATTTCGCTACCGTCAGGAGTTGGATAGATTCATTTTTAACTGATACTGCCAAAATCCGGCTTCATTGCTGAGATGCTAGTCCGACGGCGTCTGCAGATCATTTATGAATTACGTAAAACCTATGACTTAACGATCTTGGTTGACTTTTGTCCCGACCGATAAAAACAAAGCAGATGCACTCACAAGAGTCAGTAAGAAATGGCTGACATGGGTTAAATCACGTGTCAACCCAACTGAGAAAGTCATAGGCAGCACGATTTTGGTGCCAAGAAGACGTTGTATTTTGCAAAGCAACTTTGCCCGGACGTTACACTTGAGGATGTAAAGGCTATAATTGGTGAATGTTTAGAATGTCAATCTATCGATCCGGCGCTTGTAAAATGAGAGCATGGAGAGTTAAGCATTAAGGAGACACGGAGACCATTACACGGAATCTTGAACAGATCTTTAGAGATAATGCGACGTCATTTCGGTGGACACAAATGAAAGTCCTCTGTCGCAAATTAAGTGTGAAATTTGTGTTTCGATGTGATTTTCGGCCACCAGGAAACGGCATAAAAGAACGGAACCATCATACAATTAAACGCATGGCAGCAAGAACCAACAAGGGAATATTGGAAATGGTATATTGGTATAAACTAGCACCCAATGACAAGTGCGGAAAGCCGCCGTCTTCATCCATGTTTTCATATTGGTGGAAAGGAGTTGGCGCTCGTTATACAGAAGAGAAGACACAGAACACGTCGTTCCAAGTTGGCGATGCAATTTACGTTAAACCACCAAACGCAATGTGTACTTCGACATGGGGTGAGGGGATTGTAACGAAGGTAAATTCATCAATCAACTTCGACATCAACGGGATTCCGCGCCACTATTCCGACATAAGACCGGCTGTCAACGAAGCGTCAGGGGAGAACAACGACGATGAAGAATTAACAGATGTAGACAATCCTATACTCAACGTAGAGGCAGGACCAGTAAACCTCTATATCTTGATAATTTTGAAACCAGCTTTATCAAGAACTAAGTCGAAAATTACGTGGAGATGTAATTGCGTATTTAAATTTGTTTTAATATGCTGAATTTGTGATTAAAATAGAATTTTAAAAACGTGTGCTTTTATATTGATCTATAAAACTACATTTACAAAACAAATTCTATTTTTTAATAAAAATCAAGTAATGTGATTGTTTATTTCATACACAAAAATTGCAAAATAACAAAAACATAAGTAATGAAAAATATTTCCATTATCTTTTAAAACTTAAGTAAATGAAGTAAACTTTGTTTAACATATTTTGTCCTTAGTGAGAAGGATGATGTTGTTTGTCATCACATAACAATTTCAAATTAGGAAGTATTGATGTTAATTTTATTCTCAATTTAGGTTCGACATCCAATCTGTTTCAATACTTATTTTTTAAGTACACCAAGGCTAAGAATGCAGCTTCACATGTATAAGTGGTGACAAAAGGCATTAAAAATTCTATCGCCTTTTCACTTATGCTTAGATATTCCTTTTGATAGCGCAACAAAAATTTAATTAGTGGTACAGTTTCAAACACTTAAGATTGATATCGTATGATATTTCAATTAAATTATAAACTTCTTGTTCACTAAGATTAAGCATTTCATCATTTTCAATTTCGACAGAAAAATGATCTTTAATCCAAATATTATTTGAAAGAATATCCGGAAACTATTTATTGACTTCGAAAGATGTTTTTGAATTGAAACTGATAGTGTTTCAAGATGTAAATCTTCTTCTCGTAGTTTGAATGGGTTTCAATAAATTTATATGTAATGCTTCAAAAGATTTAAAATTTCCTTTTGAAAAGCGTCGTTTCCACAGATTCATTTTTTTATTTATTGCAGCCACTTTTTACGATATTTAAAATATTTAAACCGAAGCCTTGCAAATTTAAATTCATTTCATTTAATGCAGCAAATAAGCTACTTTTATTAACCACTCGAAATCATGGAATATATCCTTAAATGGAAAAATAGGATCTTTTTTAGATGGTTGGCATTCAGAAATACCAAGGCTTCGTCTTTTAGCTCAAACAGATGAGTGAGCTGTTAATGGGGAAGATTTTAAACGTTGTCTCAAAAAAATCGAAGAGGCCTGCCAAGCTTCTAGAATTCATACCCATATTTTTATTTTTGACAATGCTCGAATTCATCACTATGAGAAGATTTCCAATTATCAAATTTAGTATCTCCCACCATACTCCCACTTTCTCAATCCTATTGAAAATGTGTTTTCTGTTTGGAAGAATGCTATAGTAAGAAGTGCCACCACAAACGAATCACAATTACGAATTTTTATTATTGAAAAATTCGATTAAATCATCCCAGAACACTGCTACCGTTTTTATCGTAAAATGGTCAGATACCTGCAAAAAGCAGACCTGGGATAGATAATTTTTGAATAAATTATGAGTTTCTTTATTATTTTTAAAATTATTAAATTGAATGCAACATTTATTAAATAGATCGAAAACACATATAATAATATTTTACTATAAATGATTATAAAAACTTTTTTTATTTGTGAAAAATGGCACACGATAAAGGTAAAATAATTATACTTTTATTTATTATTTAAATTTTTTATAGATTGTATAATATAATATGTAATTCAACGTTTAGCCGAAGACGACGAGTCTACCATTAGCGAACATTCTCAACATGATGATGAATCCAACACCGAACATGACTCTGCTAAATTCTAAAATTTTAATAAATGTGGTGATGAGGATTGTGAATGTAATAATTCATCTTTTATTTCATCGAAAGCTGCACCATCTGACGAAACCAATAATGATACCGATGAGGAATGTTGCATTATACCTTTGGCATCGATTAGCGGTTCAAATAATCCAACTCCCGTTAAATCTTCTGATGAGAGTTCAAATGATTTATTTAAATACTCAAAAACTTTACTACATACTTAGTTTTCTAAATATATATATATATATATATCGTAGGCAAATGGTAATTTTGGGAAAATAACATTTGGCTAGGCAAATGCCATTTGGCTAAATCTTTGTTGGGCAAATAATTCTATTGTTATTAAAATGATGGTTCTTAGATTGTTCTTAAGTGAAGCGAGGCAACCTACTGACAAATTTGATCATTTCCAATGGAATAATGTAAAAAAGCACTGTAATCAATGTTCTTACACGTAATTTAACCTCACTTATAAACGGATTGTAAATTCCTACCGAACACATTTACTAATCTATTCACCGTTCTACAAGCCAAGCTCATAAAATGTCAAACATGATAACATTGGACGGATGACAGTTGAACGACAGTCACACGATCAGTGTGTCCATGTGGATGGCCCTGCGTCCGTCTTCTTCTATGCATTCCATTCTTAGTAAAAGTAGCTGACCTGAGAAAAGAAGTGGAAGGGGAAAAACAGAAAAATAACCAAATATTATTCATTTTCAAAAAATCTATTGACAAATTTAATGAATTCAATAACGCAACAAATATTTATAAAAAAGATATAAAAAAATAACTAGGAAAAAATATTTCTTATTCTAGAATTCTTTGGTGACACAATATTGCTAAATGTATTTTCTTTATTATAAAATATACTTAAAATTGAATGTTTAACCAACATATTTATTTAAAAACAACGAACAAAATATACTTATTTATTGAGAGCACTGTTGACAACATAACCTTAAAATCTGATATTTGAGCAATATAAAATTCTATAATTAAAATATGGTAACATCACTAAAATAATGAAGTATTTATTTACTTAAAAAGTTGCAGTGGTTTTAGTTACCGAGGAACAATATATTTAAATAAATAATACATTAATGGTTATTTCAATTTTTTCCTTCATATCTTTATAACCTCGAAATTAATAACATTAGAATTATTTGCCCAACAAAGATTTAGCTAAATGGCTTTTGCCTGGGCAAATGCTATTTTCCTAGTCAAATGGAAATGAAATAATAGCTAAAGCTATTTGACCAGGCAAATGGCATTTGCCTAGCCAAATGTTATTTTCCTAAAATTACCATTTGCCTACGACATATATATTATTCTAAATATATTCTTCAACGGACAACTTTGAAAAATGACAAACTTGGTTAACAATAGAGAAATGATAAATTATTGTTTATATAATGCTGACAAAATATTGAATGAAGTTGAGATGTATGGAAATTATATGACATTAGACTACAAAATTATAAATTTTCATTGGAAAAATATGCAAATATTGGTAGAGGTTGAAGAAGAAATATCAAGACGAAGGAACATTATCTCAGTGCTTTTTTGTGACGGTACGCGCCGGTATGGCGTACCGAAACCTTTTTCAACTTATAAAAAATAAAAATTAATAATTTTACATTTTAAGTGTTTTAAATTTGTATTGTGTTTTATTATACTATTAATAATAATTTTAAATTTTACGTTTTCATCTATAAGTTAAAATTTAAATACGAATAGCAAAAATCTTCTAACGTAGTATAATAATTATATTCACATTGTGTCGATTAGTGCGCAATTCCGTATAACTCAGATATGGTAATGTTTGTTATTAACGCCGTTGTAAGTGCGCTTGCAGACCGTTCGCTATTGTGCCGGTAATTAAAAGCATATTTCCATATAGAAAACGAACACCTGCAACCCTGAAACGAGTCCAGGCAGCAACAATTTATAAACACACTCTTAATATGACGTATTTAATTGATAACTCATTTCTGGCCACGCTGATTTTAAACTATATAAATAGAAGATTTGAAAACAACTTTAAAAATTAAAATTTATAATTAATTATTTAGTATATAATTAATTTATCTCATTTTGAAAATAAAGAAGATTCTTGATTTCTTTTCGACTTCGCAATCAAATGATTTTCCAGTAAATAAAAAAAGCAGATTGAGTGAAGAAATACCGACAGAAATTGGTTTCACACCAGAAATCATAACGGAGCCGTCTGAAATAATGTCTTCAGATCATTTCTTGGATCATTTGCTGCTATTGAGCAACTACAACCTGGTGATGTTGACTGGCCTGCCTGCTGGATTTTGTATAAAAAGTGAGTTCTGTATAAAATATGACTGGCTATCTATGATAAAAAATTTGGTTGTTTCTCTTGCCAAAAAGTTGGCAGGCTCGAGGTTGAAGCAAAGATGGGAATGAAGGTATCCAAGGAATAGTCTAACACTCATATAACCTTCTTCGGTATTAATCGAAAACAATAGCTTATGTCATAACGAAAAAAATTGTTCGATCATAATGAAATTGCGGCACATAAGCTGCACTTAAATATTAGCCGAAGCCGATACGGCACCTATAGTAAGCTTCCTGGAGGGCTGGGGAACTGGGGATTATTTACCAGTGTTTATTGTCGTACAACCTGTTGAGAATATCTGAATAATAAAATTTAAATAGCTATTTTCAAAGTGAATATAATGATTGAGTGGAAATGTATAAAATAAAAGGTATGTTGCTTCACAATCTTGAAAAGTAGGAGCGAGTTGAAGAAATGATAAAAGATAAGAGAAATGACGAAGAATTAGTAAAAATCAAATAATGAAATACGACAAGGCAATTTTAGTTAAAAAATATAAATTGAAGAAGGGAAAATAAAAACAAAAACAAAGTCGAAATTTAATTAAAATATCTCAATAGCCTGTTCGAGATAAAGCAAAAGGATCACCCGAGAATCCGATAGATAGTGACTTCTAAATATTACATTTCGCTACAGCAGTCAGAAATAATAAAAGAATTGGAGATGACCAAAAGGAATGGACGGGAAGGAATAAACTAATCAAAAGTCAATATTATTATGTGCCAAAAAAATATAGACTAAAAGGAAATAAAACTTGAATGATAACAGAATTTGTTAGAGAACATACGTTGTTAGAGAGCAAAAATGTTAGAGTACATAATTTGTGAAAGAGAAAATGAGACAGAATTTGTAAATAAAAGGAAACAGAAATTGTAAAGAAAAGAAGAAAATAGAATTAAAACGAAGTTACCGGAGAAGTTATTTAAACAAATTCAAGTCAAAGCTAAGAAAACAACTAGGTCAAATCTATCGATCATTGAAACCAGAAATAATAGTCAAATGGTTGTGAACTCCAGATTGTATTGCAAACGGGCTATTCTTCTCGAAGGATTACAATAAGCACTCAAGTCACTGTTGTAATATTGAATTATTAGTGTCGCTATAAATTGGTAATCGATTGTGTTATTCAATAAAAGTTTATATTATCTGGAATTCATTAATTTTGTTAAACATGTCAGATTAATAATAGTTCATTTACTTCAACAATAAAAACATTTTTACTATCTTGTAATGAAACCTTGAATATTATAATAATCTAAAAACTTTATCGAATAACTCCATTTCATCTAATCTAATTTTTTTCTTCAAACTTGAAAAATATTTATTTCATTATTTAAAGATACATTTTTAATAATAATAATTATAATAAAATGGCATTAATAATAATCCTAAATTCAAACAAAATTCAGATTCACGATTTTTTGAAAGAAGTCATTTTAGAAAAAAGACTCAGTTTTCCTATAGCATTTTCTCGTGAACATGTTTCCATTTTCGTGGATAAATTTTTTCACAACTAAATGAAATCGGTTTTAAACAAAAAAAGACATCTAATAATTATACCCCATTTTGAGCCAAATGCTACTGGACATTCCATATGTTCGCTTAGCGGATTGACTGTCCCATTTTTCAACAAATTGAACCACAACAAACCCGTTCCCTGAATTTCAAATTACTTTTATATTCAGTAAAAGGTATTCTCACTTGTTCGAGTAAAATTGACATTTTTATTTTAGGAAATACTAATCTTCCACCTTCAATTTTATCTGTTAGCTTTATCAAAAAAATTTAAAAGAAAAAGATTTAGTAAATAATTACCTGATAAAGCCATGTTGCCAGTCTGTCTCCTCCAAATACTGAAATGTCTTTCTTTTTTTCTTCGTCGACTTTAGCCTTCGAGAAAAATATCAATTATTTATTTTGAATTAATTTCATTTTAAAGTCTATTTCTAATTGAATTTCATTGAGTTTAAAAAGTAGATACCAATGAAATGAACAAAGTGACATAAAATGTTAAAGGAAAATAAAAACACATCAAAGGTGAACAAAACATAAGAAAAAAGTTATCGCATTTGAATTAATAAATTTATTTTACATCTATTTTTATTGTTTTAATAGTTAAAATATTATCAGTTGTACTATTTATTTGGTGGACATTTACAATAATTTGCAATAATTATTAGAATTTTTTTACTGCTTTGTCTGTTTATTTTTCGTTTTGAAGATAGTATTCACAGAATAAAATTAGATTTGTAATATTCAATTCAAATAATGCTATATTTATACCCCGGCCTACCAAAAGTCTCCAGTCAGGCAGTTATTTACATATTGATGTCTATAATGAATGTTTATAATGAACAGTTTATAATGAACAGCAATGGGAACAAATGTCACAAACAAACACACGAATACTGAATGTCTGTAGTGCTGAGAGAGTTAGTACTTAGTCATATTACCTTTCATCTGGATAAGAAGGCGCACTCGTTTATGTATTGTATCGACCACTTTTGCCAGTAAATCAGGGGAAACGTGTGATCATTCCTCATGCAGTTGCGTTTCCAGTTCGGAGGCGTTACGGGCAATTGGAATCCTTTTGCGAACTCGTCTACCAAGACCGTCCCACAGAAACTCAATAGGATTCAGATCAGGGCTTTGTGGAACCCAATCCAAAACGTTGATACTGTGCTGCAGAAAGAATTCCTTCATAATGTGCGAAGTATGGATTGGTGCAATATCTTGTTGGAAAAGGAGTCCCTCAATTTTTGGGAGAAAGAAAACAAGCTCATTTTCCAGAATGGCACTGTATTCCACTGTTGCAATTCACTTGCCAGTTCCACGAGCTGAGAAAAGACTCCAAAACATGATGGAGCCTTCTCCATATTTCACAGTTGGCTGAATGCAGCGAGGGCGAAATCGTTCTCCTACACGGCGCCAGCAGAATTGCTGTCCATCAGATTTGAAAAGAGTGAAATGTGATTCATCAGTCCAAATGACTGAGTGACATTGTTCTGCTGCCCAACTCCTTCTCTTCCGGCACCACTTCAAACGACTATTTGCGCAGTATCTGCCATAGAAACCATAAAAATGTAATGCGCGACGAATGGTGGACATACTTGTGGACAATAAAATGTGGACAATAACTTGGACAGGGGAAACCGATGACGAGCCACCACAAGTCGTTTTAAGTCGTTGTGTACGGATGCTCAGAAGTTTAGGGCGGCCTGAACGATGCTTGTTGACATGTATCTGCTCCTGGCGGTACTTCTTCGGGAAGTAGTTAATAGTTCTTTTGGGATAGCCAGTCAATGCAGCAGTTTCACTCTGACTTTTTCCACAAAGGTAACATCCGTAAATAATGTCTTTCTGAAAATCTGTAAGCTCTCTCCGAGTAACCATATTCTAAGAAAATTACGATCCTTCATTAACATGACTCACTGTTATCATATTCTGTGTGTGTCTGTGTGTGAGCTAGTGCTTGTGTACATGTGTGCATACAGCATGTTGAAGGTGTTGGTGACCTTTGTTCCCATTGCTGTTCATATTTGCACAGCAATATGTAAATAACTGCCTGACTGGAGACTTTTGGTAGGCAGGGGTATATGTCAAATTATAAATTTAACGTTTTACTTTTCTAAAAATTAAAACAATAAATAAAAAAATGATGAATCCTAAAATCATATAATGATGAAAATTGAAAATACAATTAAAAAAATAGCGAAAATAATGTAAGTAATGAAAATTATAAAAAAACTAGGCTGAGGCGCCACAGCTGACTTAAACCGTCTTAAAAATCTTATTATTATATTAATAATTTTATCAAGTTAATAAATAAATAATATAATTCACCAAATAATCCACTTCAAGTTCTTCGTATCCCCCAATTCCATAGTTGATAACCTATGATAAATAATATATTTAAATGTTTAATTCATTATTAAGCTACTTTAAAAGGTCCTGAAGATGAAATTCTGGTGTTGTATTTGTGATTATTTGTTTCCAATCCAGTTTGATGAGAAATTTGTCTACTCAAACTTTTCATTATGTCATAATCTTCATCCCAAAATATTGCTCTTAATATTAATTAGATTTTCTCAATTAATTTATAAATAAAAATAAATAAATTTTTATTTGTATGTAAATCTGTGAATTTAGTATTTTCAATAATTTATTCAAGAGTTTCGTAATAATTTTCGGGCTTTGGCCTTTTTTTACGCCTAATATTTTTTTCGGTGGCCTCTTTTATTTACCATCATTCTAAATTTTACTCCCTCACTCTAATTCACTATTAGTCTTTTCGAGGGGAACAACCTCAATTTAAGCATAAAATAACGTATGTCATTTTAATAAATTTCCTCAATTGGTTCCTCACCTCTTGCCATGGGCGCTATTCTCCTTAGGTACGCTACTGGTCAATAGGGAGAGCTGAGAGTAATAGTATTCGATATTAATATTAACCTTTTTCTTATTTGTATAAAAAGTATTATTATTATAAAAATAGCATTTATTTTAAAAATGTCGATTAAATATTTTATATATTTAAGTACTTCAACCATAATATATTTATGAATTTATATTTTTCTCATAGTTTAGATATGGAATTTTAATTATTTTCATTGTTTTTTTATTAATTTTAACAATGCCGTGCCCCTCCCTCTCACATAGTTTGATGTGGGACCCGGTTAGAAAACATTAAGTTTGGTTAAAATATTTTTGGGTCCACTCTGAAAGTATTTTAAATATTAATAATTAAAATTATTTACTGAATATGGTAATATTTTTTTTCTTTATCTTAAATTCATTTTTTTTACTATATTATTTATTTTCATTTAGTTTTTGACTCTAGATCAATTTTTTATTATTATATAAATTTTTGCTTCCATTGCCTTTTTTCAAGTGTTATTTTCAAAACAAACTACAGTGTCGGGAATATTTGTTAAATACAAAATATTGATCTACAGTCGAAAACTAAATGAAA
The DNA here is from genome assembly GCA_959609185.1 of Schmidtea polychroa. Lineage (NCBI taxonomy): Eukaryota > Metazoa > Platyhelminthes > Tricladida > Dugesiidae > Schmidtea > Schmidtea polychroa. The sequence continues at coordinate 52,686 of CAUHTR010000088.1, forward strand.
ATAAATGAAATCATAGAGTTTTAATTTCTTTATACAATGAAATCTCTCAAAGTATTGGTGCCAAATAATCAAGTTATGAAGGCATCAAGTTGAATATATATCTGGGATATTACTCTGGACTATTTTGAAAAATTAAATTTCAAAATTAAAATACAGTCTATGTTGTTCAAAATATTCAACGCAATGATCAAGATAAACTGTATCAAATCAAACTTTCCTTTTACCCATTTTTAGAAAATCTCAAAACAATTCCAATGCCTAAGAAGCTATCAATTATGAGCAGACCATCTTTTCAAGTCCAAGCACAGTCTGGAGTTATATATTAAGAACAAATATGGGATTACAAAGCTTTTCATTTGTGTGATACATTAGATATGTAATGGAAAAGAAGTTCATTATTCCACTGGGCGAGGTATGGGTCTAAAATGGAATGTAGTACTATGTATGGTCACTTTAATACGTAAAAATGCTTTTCACCAATTGGTTGACCAGCATGCGCCTTGTTGTCGCATTTAAAAACTTAGTATTTAGTTAAGGTGTTTGGGTTTAGGTGTTTGCGTTAAAGTGTTAAATAAAATAAAAGGCTATAATTCTTAGACAGAGAATTACATAATAGAAGGAGAAATAATTTTGAAGAGCATGTTAGTAAGAAGAATGGTGTTACTTATCAAGTGATGTAACAACAAACAAGTACATTTGTCAAATATATTTATTTACTTCAACAGTTAAAAGAAGGAATTGGTCCAAAAGGAAAATGATTATTGCTGAATGTCTCAGTATCATTATGTTTTCCATTTGCATGTGTGAAATCGACTTGATAAACTGTCTCAGCACTGTTGTGTAAAATACATAATCCTAAAAATGACACTCAAGAAGAATTTCTAAAATTTTGGATTTGGCAGTTATTGATTCAAGGTTTTTATGCAGGAGAAAGCGCAATATTAGTAGTGAAGTAAACGTATGAGCAATTTTTGGCAATCTCCATATTCATACCACATTTTTAAAAATTCATACTTTACTGCAAACTTTAATCTTTTTCGTTTAATACTAAGGGAAATGTTTATCAATAAAAATCTCCTATAGTTCTAGTCATGTAAAAAAAGGCAAAAATAGTCAAAAGATTATATGGATGGATTAAAACAATTAAACTTTCGAACTTAATTTTTGATTTTTATTCTTAAAGTGTTTTCATTCCTTAAAATCAGTGCTTTTTTTTCTGACGGAACGCTCCGGCACCTTTCTTCGCTGAATGATTTTAAAAAATTGACATATGTTTTGGTTTTTTGTCATATTTCTATTTCTGACATTTTAAATAGTCAATTACAATCAAATTAAAAGTAGTAGTCGTACGCCAAAGCGAGTGAATCAGAACTCCGTGCTTCCTATGTGTTATTACTATTATATAAAACACGCTCGCAGTAAATATACGCCATTATTATACTACGTCATTAAAATTATTTCCTGTAGTCGGCGTTGTAAATTCTTACGCGCTCCGATTCTTCGAAGTATGTTGATTTATGATTACTTCGGGGAAGACATTTTGCTGAGACACTAAGAGCAAGGAAAGGAGTTGAGATGATTTGTCTGACGAAATTTGGAAAAAATTATGAAATTTGCTATAAACAACTTCACGATTTCATTTTTCTTTACATTTTTTCTACATTATAAAATTTATCGGTAATAAGTTACTAAGAACTAATAAGTGCATATTTTGTGTCTTGCATAATTATTTTATTTGTTAGCTAATTTCAGCGTCATTTTTTTGCATATAAAGGATAGTACAGATACGTTCCAGCACCTTTTTTTCCAGAAAAAAGCACTGCTTAAAATATAAAATTTATTTGCATAACTTTTGACGGGCACCAATTAAATATTTTACACAATTTATCATACTGATATACTGACGGCTATAAACTTATTTGTAAAAATAATAAAAAAATCTTACTCCTCTTTGGAATATTTTTCATTTGCGGTAAGTACTCCTTTTTCGAGATAGACATGCTGTTTTATTTTCTAGATATAATCTTTCATAAATAATATATAATTATTATGATTAATTATTATTCTTTATTATAGATTTAAATTCACATTCATAAAATTACATTTTATGACTTTTGATGACTTCTAAATACCTTTTAGCATTTAACCAGCAATAACCCATCAAAAAGAACAGAAAACAAATAATAAATAATCGAGGTTTTAAGTGAACAAACGGAATATAATAGCGAAAACGTTTTGGTTGGATAAGTTTATATACTCCATCAGGAAGATATTTATACATACATTATCTTAATAGATTACAAATTATTAGCTACTTACAATAATGAGTGACATAAACTATCTTGATGAATTTATGACGGGCGTACATAAAAACGTATTTGGATAATAATTTCACTAGTTCTAAAAACGTTTTCGGATATAATCTGGTAAAAATCTTTCAAATTATGATTAAATTTTATTTGGTAATTTTAAAATCTTTAAAAATCTTAATCCTATTTTATTCTATTTTAATTTTTCCAAATTGGTCTTGGTATTCTGTTCTCACTAAAATGAAAGATTAAATCTTCTAAAACAAAATACAAAAAAATTAGAGGGGATTCATTTACAGAAAACAGGAGCCTATTTAAATAAAAAATTAATGTGAAACTGAAACTTGTAAAAAAATAATTATTATATAAATACTTTTTAAGGTTTTTTGTAGAAACAGTGAAAGGTGTGCTATTTATGTAATAAAAAATAATTACCGATGTTTTCACCAGATTAAAAACTTCATAAATGTCTTCATCTTTCAATACTCCATAATATTTATAAATCGGAGGATTTATATTCAACACCTCAACTTTTGCTCTATCCCAACCTTTCTTTATTCTTCGATAAAAACAACGTAGATTATACTACGAAAAATGAAGAATGAAAAATATTCGTTCGTATGAAAACTTACATATATTGAAGAATTATAATTATCTCTGCACAGTGAATCAGAATTATTTGAATGTTTCATGTTTTGGTCTTCAAAATTTACCGTATCATTTTCTGATTTACTTTTATAAAATTTTAAATCTCTTTCTAACAATTTGGTGTCGAATAACTTTTCTAAAATAATAATAATAATAATAACAATAACAATAACAATAATAATAATAATAATAATAATAATAATAATAATAATAATAATAATAATAATAATAATAATAATAATAATATAATAATAATAATAATAATAATAATAATAATAATAATAATAATAATAATAATAATAATAATAATAATAATAATAATAATAATAATAATAATAATAATAATAATAATAATAATAATAATAATAATAATAATAATAATAATAATAATAATAATAATAATAATAATAATAATAATAATAATAATAATAATAATAATAATAATAACAATAATAAGAAGAAGAATAAGAAAAAGAAGAAGAAGAAGAAGAAGAAGAAGAAAAAGAAGACGAAGAAAATTAAATAAGATTACCTTGAATAATTTCCTCCAATAGATTTATGGCATCTTTTTCATTTTTTGTCTTAAAATAATGTTAATAAGATAGTTTAATTTTGAAACCACAGAAATACATTAAATAAAGCAGCAGCCTTCATTCGGACTAGATTTCTAAACTGATTTTTATTGTTTTTGATTTCAGATTCAAACTTATTGAGTAAGAATTCTACCCATTCAAGAACATCTGAATAATAGTTATTTCTGTTTGATTCTTGTGCAAGGACAATCATTTCATCTAAGAGCATTGGTTTTATAGAAGTATGATTGAATATAATCCCATTTGATATGTTGGTTTTCGGGATTTTGTAGACGTTAATTATCTTTGCTAAACCCGAAACGGCTATTTGAATATCAGATGGTGTTGGCCAGCACGAGCATTCCTCCCTGATGTACCTATCGAGTACACTGCTTAGATCTATTACCAATAAAATTGTAAATTAAATTAAATTTTTACTGACTAACCTTGATAAAATCTTCGTTTCAACAACATTTTTGAGGTGAAAATTTTGTTTAAAATCGGATTAAAGTGAACTACAATACGTCGCATGAAGTGCAAAGCGTTTATTGGGTGATTTGTTGGGGTCTTGGTTGTATTTTCGGTTTCCCTTGCAGTCGTTATAAGATCCAATGCTCTAAGTAGAAAATAAATAAAAATAACTAATTAATTAATAATTTTAAACAGTTTAAACAATTAATTTTTTAATGGATATTAATAAAAAATTTATTTAAAAAATTTTAAATAATTTCATATTTTTAAAAATTAAATAAATTTCTTTTTCAGTACTTTTTACTGAAAACTTTTTATTAGAATTTAAAAATAAGTAATTAAATCAATCGTACTTTTTAATCTCTTCGTCCAATTCGATATAATCTTTAGCCTCTCGTTTATCATATCTATCTCTTTCTAAAGTCTTATAACCTTTGAGAATAGTTTTTACTAACTGTCCTTCGGCGAAATATGAATCTCTCAGACCGCTTGTTGACACTGAACAGTGTCCGTATTTGTTGAAATACTCTTGTCCAGCTGGATTGTTTATGATGTCCGAGAGAGAGTCATTTTCGCATTTAACAAAATTACAAATCCAAACAAACAATAAAAATCTAGATATTTCTCTCAATTTCCACATGTTTAGAGATTTCTGCCAACAGAATATGGGTTACGTGTAGCTTTCTGCAAAAGTAAAAAATGAAATCCCTGTCGACAAAATGAAGTATTATTGCGACATCTGGTGCAAGGTAATAAAGAGTAATTTGTAAATATTTACCTGTGTCAATGAAGCATATATTACTCACTTATGCCACATATTTGATTTCTGTGAGATTTCTGAGCCTATAATTTTTTCATAAAGTAAAATATCAGAAAATGACATTCCTTGTAAGTATTGCTGACAATAAACTTTCGTTGAGCTCTTTTCTTTATTATTAAAAATTTATGAAATGTTTATTAAAGCAAATCTTTCTGTTAAGTTGGATCTCGTTTACGAGTACGAAATAACTTTTAAAATATTAACTTTTATTACTTTGAAAATTATAGTGTGAATGACTGGTTTTGTTTATTTAAAGCTTTTTAATAATCTATTATCTTATAATAATTTCCATCTCAGAGGTCGATGTTCCAATGAAACTTATCTCAAAACTCAGAAGATATAGAGAACTGAAAATAAGACAGGCAATTAAATTATAATTCAAATGAGTACATGAGTATGTTTTGAAATCTGAATTTCTTCAAATGTATGAAAAAGAGAAAGGTGGAAGTTGAAATAAATCTTACACATGTTTTTCTTCTAATTTTTATATCATTAGACACAGAATTGAATTACAATATTTCATGGTTGAAAATCATATTAACTCGGACTCGAGAATTACGATTGTACAAATTAATTAATTAAATTGTAAAAATAAATATCAAAGAGGTGGAAATAAAAGATGAAATTTAGTTGAGTACTTTGAAGACTACAAATGTATGTTTGGCTTGAGAACAATCTTTCTGGGTGATCAGGGATATGAAATGGTAAATTTAATCTTCTGTTTTAATGAAGTAATTTTTTAAATTATTTGTTTAAATTAATTTTTATTTTTAATTTTAAATTTATTTTTATAATTATTATTATTTTTATTATTATTAATATTATTTTTTGGTTGAATATATAATTTTCCTGTTAGAGTGAGATTGTCATTTAAATGGATATAAAAACAACTATTTTTATAATGTATTTATTAAAAAGCTTGACTATGAATCAGTAAATATATCGATGTTTTTTTTTGTATTCACAAATTTTCGGCACTGCCTTTTTAAGTGACTTTGAGATCACATAAATAAGGGATAAAGAATAAAGTTTATTATTGATTTTGTGTTTAATTTTTTGTGTTATTCTTTCTGTGTTAATTTATTGGTACCTAGTTGGTTGATTTATTATTATTATTATTATTATTATTATTATTATTATTATTATTATTATTATTATTATTATTATTATTATTATTATTATTATTATTATTATTATTATTATTATTATTTTTAAAACAATAAAGTGATAATTTAAACCTTTTGCTGCGAATAATGTATTTAATGAAAAAATTTTCGACTATAAGATAGTCCTTGTCAATCTCCTGGAATTTAGCAATCTCCTTCCCGAAAATACATTTCTATCTTTCTTTTATTTCCTTTTTCTTAATTCTCATTTGTTATAAATATAATATAATGTAATGATATACTTTCTTTTTCTGGATTTTTTTTAAATTTTACTTAAAATTAAAATTAAAATAAAATAAATATCATTTAAAATTCAAAATGACAAAAACTAAAACCTTTAAATTTTTTAAAGCTTCTATAATTAGCTTCTATAAGCTTAATAAAATATTTGAAAATATTTTAAAATAAAGCCTCCAATAACCATTTATATACAAATTCATGATTTCATTGATTTCTTCTTTAGTGTTGATCTTTGGCTGTCTGTTTATGATGAGAATTGCTTCTTTGAATCTAACATTTTTCTTTTGGATGTTTCCATTAGCTATGATTTCGATTGAAATATTTTTTCTTTCCTCTGTTGGTTGACATTGTTGAAGATGTCTGTTTATCAAGGATGTTCCACCAGGATCTAGATGTTTTTTAATTCTTTGGTGCAAGGTCCTGAGTGTACTTCCAATGTAGATTTCATTGCATACATTGCGCGTGATGCAATAGTCGATGTTATTTCTAAAGCACATATCTTTCGGTGTCTAGCAGTTTTTCATTGTGCAATTGTTTTCTCTATTTGTGTTGTTTGCCAGAGCTTTTCTCAATGTCCAAGATTTATGTGCTATCCGAATTGGAAGACCGGTACGTTTAAGTTCTTTCAGGATCTTGAAGTCGAGTGTGTCACTGATGAATGGGATATTAAGATAGAAATATTTCTTCTTATTTTGTGTTAATTCCCTAGATCTTTTCGGGGTAGAATTTATTCTTTCAATGTCCTCACCTTGGTATCCGTTTCTGTGTAGGATTTTATTGAAATTTAATTGTTGTTTAAAGTTTTCGTTTTCTTCAGTGCATCGATTGGCTATTCTTCGTTTCTCGTTTCTTATGACATGCACTTTCTGTAAGTATGGAAGCGCTGATCTTTGGTGCATAAATATTTTTTTGCGAGCTGGTTTTCTGTAGAACCCATATGTTGGAGTATTTGCTTTTATTTTAATTCTCAAATCCAATAAATTGAGGGATCCATCTTCTTCCGGATATTCGTTTTCGAACTTAATATCTCGGTGAGCCGCATTGAATGTATGAAATATTTCCTCCGCTTCTTTTCTGCTTTTGGCCGTGATGAAGATATCATCTACATATCTTGCATAGAAACCGATGGGTTATATGGTCCTCAGTGTCTGTCGTTAGAGGTTATCCATAAAGATGATTGTTAGCAGTCCTGATATGCTAGAACCAATAGGCAGACCTTTAACTTGTTTATAGATATTTTGCTCAAAGGTAAAATAGGTGTTCTCGAGGATAACAGTAAGAAGTTTGGTGATATTCTCGATATTCATTTCCTTTATTAACAAGTTGCTTTCTCTTAATTTCTTTTCTAAACATTGAATAGCCTCTTTTTTAAATAAAAAATAAAAAAAATCCAGAAAAAGAAAGTATATCATTATATTATATTATATTTATAACCAATGAGAATTAAGAAAAAGGAAATAAAAGAAAGATAGAAATGTATTTTCGGGAAGGAGATTGCTAAATTCCAGGAGATTGACAAGGACTCTCTTATAGTCGAAAATTTTTTCATTAAATACATTATTCGCAGCAAAAGGCTTAAATCATCACTTTATTGTTTTAAATAATAAATGCTGCTACCAAGAAATCATCAATTATTATTATTATTATAAAAAGGTGAATTTATTTTTAGGCTTTTTAATTGAGACTAAAAAGCCCTCTGACTAAAGTATGAGTTTCAGATTGACATAAAACCAAAAAATAATAATTGTTAGGGATATTTAAATAATTAATTCGCCATTTAAATCGGGTGTTTTAAAAATACCAGATTTAGGCAATAATTTTTATTTGTATTAAAAATAAATATTTGTAGATTGTTAAGTGGTTATTATTAACATGGCGACCCCGGCAATGATCAATAAAATGATCCAGAATATTTACGATGGTAGCGTCGATGTAGACGTTTTTATTGGAGAATGCAAGAGGTATTTCCAATTATGTGGACTACAACAATCCAGTCAAAGTATGATGATCAAATGTTTGATCGCAAGAGAGTTGTTGCCAATTTATGAAGCAATAGAAGAAAATGAAATTTGTTTTGAAGACAGATTGAAAAAGACTTTCAAGAAACCAACGACGTTGATAAGGGATTTTCTAACCCTCTGCAATTATGAAAAGAACGAGGATACTCCCCCAGTATATTTCGAAAAAATAGAAAAGATGGTTGACCAAGTTCTGAAGCACAAATGGGACAAGAAAGAATTAATCTCATATTTTTTGGTCCATTTTATCAAAGACAAGAATACACAGAAAGAAATAAAGATGAGAGATGCGATGAGCATCGACGAAATAAAAGGAGTGATAAAGAAGGTCGGTGATATAAACATTGAAGTATCCGGAATTTCAGTTTTGAATAGAAGGAAGGAAACGTTTGTCAGGACAAGACAAGGATTTGCCGATAGACAGAACCAAAGCAGAACTTTTACAAATTCACAACGAAGTGAACACAGATATGATTCAACACCGAGGATGAAAGCCGATAATTTCCAGAACAGATTTCAACAAAGAAAAATACCGATTAGAAGTAGATCAGTTATTACATGTTGGAATAGTGGGTCATATGAGTCGAGAATGTCGGAAACCAAGGGTTAAGAAATGCTTCCAATGTGGAAATGAAAGGCGCCAATCCAGAGAGTGCAATCAGAGAGCACAGAATGCAGAGATGAGATGTTTTTCGTGTAAAGATATTGGACACAACAGAAGAGAATGCCCATCAATATCGTGCTCAGGATGTGGTGGAAGAGGCCACCTACGATTTCAATGCTGGAATCAGACAGACAGAAGAAGATACGCAGACGAGCGTGGGCCACCGAGATGGACACAGGAAGCCACGTTTCAGACTGATCAAGTCGAGAACGACGAAAAAATATCAGGTGAAGACGAAGACTACACAAACCAAGAAGCTCCATCCTTAGGCGATATGATCGGAGCAATGAATTAATGGGTAATAATGACGATTGTGTATGCTAGTATAATTGTATAAGTAGATGTAAATATATTAATAGTATTAGTAGTAAAGTGAATAGTATAATTCCTTTCGTAAATAATTTAAATAAAATGAATAATAAAATGTTGGATGAGAATAATGTAATTAGAAATAATTGTAGCAGTAGAATTGTAGGAAATATCGATATAGTTGAAAAAAATAATGAGCTAGAAACAAATTTTTAAAAAGCGAATCAATGTGAAATATTAGAAAGTGTAAAAAATAAAGTCGGTAAAAAATAAAGTTACGGCTATTCATGATTATTATTTATGACAATTATTTTAAATATGCCGAATGAAAACAATTTTGAAAAAATAAAAATTGATGACGATAATAAAAAAGAATGCAAAAATAATTGTATTCAAATTTTATCGATAGATGACGTAAAAAAATCAAAAAAAGCAGAAAATATGATTTATGTACATAATGAAAAGGATAGAATATTTGATACATGTGACTGTAAAATACAATATAGAAGTGAAACATATTTGAAGAAGGATCAGTATAATATTGTTTATGATAAAATGGGTGGACGTCCAAGTGTAATAATAGGCATAAATAATTACTTTAAGAATTGTTTGTTGGATACAGGAGCTAGAATGAATGTGAATTGATAGTTCGATTATAAAGGAAATCGGAAATCAAGTTTTAAACGAACACGAAGACAAATTTTGGTGCGCAAATGGTAGTCCATTAAAAACTTTGGGAAGAATCAAGCTTAGAATAAATATATGAAGTAGAGAAGAAAATATTGTTTTTGTAGTAGTTGAAAATGTATCTCCATCGATAATTAGAGGAATCGATTTATTACATAGTTAAAACTAATGAAAGTTATCGGAAATAACAGCGTAAATGCAAGATAATATAATAATATGGAAATATGCAACATTGAAGCCAAATTTGGAAAAAGAACGAGCGATGAACTTCGATTTAAAAGAGCAATAGAATTAATAGGATTAAGGTGTGACAACAAGCTTTATGGAGTAATAAAAAAAATGCCGAAGTATTTATGATAGATAAGTGGGATATAGGCAAACCAATCGATTAAAGCATGATATTAAAACTGTTGAAGGACCAATCCATTTGAACCAAAGAAGACATCCAGCCCACCTAGAATAAAAGATTGAAGAAGCTATTAAAAATTTGAAGGAAACGGTATAATTAGGAGGTGTGACTCACTGTGGAATACGCCGTTAGTATGTGTCTGGAAGAAGGAGAAAAATGATATTCGATTATGTCTAGATTTTAGAAGTTTAAATAAAATGACAGAAAGACAAATCTTCCCAATGCCTAATATTGAACAGATGTTAGATTCATTAAATGGATCAATGTACTTTAGCACTATTGATCTGGGAAGCGCGTATTATCAGGTTGAATTGACAGCAAATTCGCAAGAAAAGACAGCGTTCTCAACAAGATCTGGGCAGTTCTGTTTTAATAGGATGCCATTCGGGATTGCTGCTGCTCCAGCTACATTCCAAAAATTAATGAATATGGTTTTAGGAAAATTATTATGGAAAATTGCTATAGTGTATTTAGATGATATTTTAATATTCTCAAAAGACAAAGAAGATCATATAAAAAGAATAAATGAAGTATTAGAAAAAATAAAAGAAGAAGGATTGAGAATAAATCCTGAAAATGGAGATTTTTGGTGAAGGAAACAAAATTTCTTGGTCACATTATAACTTGCGAAGGTGTTAAAGTCGATGGTGCTAAAATAGAAGCAATAAAAGGGTTTCAAAGACCAAAATGTTTAAAACAATTGAGGAGTTTCTTAGGACTGTGTAATTATTACAGAAAATTTATAAAAAATTATTCAAATTCGCAAGAATATTAGAATCGATGTGCGGAAACAATAAAGACAAGTTAGTTTGGTTACAAGAATGTCAAGAAAGTTTTGAGGAATTGAAGAAAGCACTATCAACTACGCCAGTTCTAATATATCCTGATTATGAGAAAGAATTTATTTTGGATACGGATGCTAGTTTCGACACCATAGGAACTGTTTTGTCACAGATTGATGATCTAGGTAATGAACGTGTTCACATACGATGAGTAAACATGAAATAGGATACTATATCACGATACAGGAACTTTTAGCAATTTATTACTTTGCACAGCATTTTAAGCACTATCTATACGGCAAGCGATTCCAGCTAATGACAACAAAAAAACCTATAACGGCACAATTTCAGACATGGATAAACTTCTTGAGTAGTTTAGATATAGATATTAAATATCGAAAAGGAGTTGACCATTCGAACGTTGACGCGTTATCGAGATATAAATGTGGGAGATGTACACAGTGTATGGAAATTCAGTATAACGCAAAGACAAAGAAAGTAAAAACCAGATTGTTGGCAATGACAGCTACTAAACATGGATTGCAATGGCAAAAAGGTAATGAAGAGATAGAACATATGAGAAAAGCAATTGATAAAAATTTAAGATTTAAAATCAACGAAGATTTAATTTTAACAAGAGAAAATAAAATTTGGATTCCAAAAGAAAATAGAATAGAATTTGTTAAAGACACGCACAAAATTTTGTGTCACGCTGGATGCAAGAAGGTAATCGATTATATAAAAGTTAATTACGATATGGAGGAATTAAATACAATCGCGTCTCAATATATTCAAAGTTGTGAAATATGCCAGAAACGAAAAACATTGACAACAAAAACAAAAGAAATAACTGTAAAAACACAAGTGGCGGAATCGTTTGAGGTTTTAGCGATAGATTTTTGTGGACCTTTGCAGGCAAACATTCTTGGAAAGAAATATATTTTGGGAATTATATATATGTGTAGTCGATACATTTCGTTGACAGCAGTAGCAAAGCAGGACGAAAAAACTACAGCGGATACTATTGTGAAATTCTGGATATTAAAATACGGGGCACCGAGAATTATTCATGTTGATTGTGGAAAAACATTTGAGTCTAACTTGAAAAAAGAGTTGGCTAAGAATCACAATATACAGCTACAATTTTCTAGCCCTTATTATCATAACACTAATGGTTTGATTGAAAGACAATTTCGAACAATACGAGATTTTATCAGTACATCATTAAGAGATAAACTTAAGAGAAATTGGGTTGAAGTGTTACCTGAAATTGGGTTTACTTTAAACGCTACCATTCAAAGTACAACTGGAAAGAGTCCATTAGAAGCAGTATTTGGTTTTCGGATATCTAGAGAATGGAACAATAATAAAAGAATATATAACGATAGAAGTAAAATAGTGGAGGAAGTGCAATCAAAACAAAGAAATTTAAATTATAAAAATGAAAACCGGATACACAGAGAATTCGATATAAATGAAGAAGTTTTAGTTAAAGTTGATTTGAGAAAAAAAGAGGAGGACTGATATACAGGACTCATTGTAATTTTTAGAAAGATCCATGCAAATAGCTATGAATTACGAGACAGAGATGGAAAAATTATAATTCGCAACGTTGAATGGCTAAAACCTTTTAAACAGGGGAGATGTTAGGGATATTTAAATAATTAATTTATAAATATAATATATATTGTATTATAAGTATCAAATACTATTTTATAGTAAAAGTATAATAAGTATAAATGCTGGCACGCATAATTAGCATTATTATTCAATTAATTAATTCGCCATTTAAATCGGGTGTTTTAATAATACCATATCTAGGCAATTTATATTTGTATTAAAAATAAATATTTGTAGATTATTAAGTGGTTATTATTATCAATACTAATTATTAAAAAATATTAAATTATAAATAAATATAAATTTTAAAATAAATATTAAAATTAATTTATTTCATTTAAACAAATAATTAAAATTAACATAAAATAACTTCATTAAAACAAAAAATTAAATTAACCACTTCTATCTATTTCACAGTGTGCATTATTTTATTCAGTGTTCCTTACATCAACAAAAATTGGAAAATAAAATTCTTTCTTCTAGCGACGTAAGAGTTTTCGGAAAGTCATATGGGATTCAATTTAGTCAATTCTTTGAAAAAAATTCTTTCTAATTGCGAAATCGCTGAAAGTAAAATGATCAATGCTATGACTGATAATGCGAGAAATGTTGATGTTGTTGAAGTTCGTAGAATCTCAACTTGATGGTTCTTATATAAATAAAAACAAAAAGATCTTTAAATTTTTTTAATTTAATATAACACTGATTAGTATAAAAATATCAATCACCTTGTACAAATAATAACATAATATTTATTTGTTGATATGTATGTGTATAACTAAGTGAAATTTCCAGAGCTCGGATATGTTATATATATATATATATATATATATATATTCTCGAAATGATGTTGTAATATCAATTATTGAATTAACAACTCTTCATAGAATGACTTTATGTGTGGTTTGACTGAAGAAAAGGTTGGTTTATATACTAAAATTTTGTAGTTCTTGACTTTAAGTGACAGGGATCCTAGTAGCATATAATGAGGACTCCAGGACAGTAGTATGATGTGAGCTCCCCAGAACATGAGCTCCCCGCGACACATATACCCCCCCCGGGAAAATTTTTTTTTTAAAAATAAAAGGTCAAGGTCAAGGTCATTTAATTTTTAAATTAAATTTTTTGTTTTAATTAAGTGATCCAGCGGGCTCGCACTTTTTTTCATCCCAAACATTAATGTTCCCACCAACGGATTTTATTGGACGATACCTCATCTTAAAGCTCAGTCCAAGACCTTTCGATTGATCCATAGAAGGTATCATCATCATTAATATTGACAAAGTTATTAACAATTGATGACCACCATCTTTTCAACGTTAAATTATTATTATTATTCAAAATATTATTAATTGGCCGGGCGGTGACATACTTTTTTTCATCCCAAAAGTTATCGTTCCCATTATCCGAATTTATTAATCGATAGCTTATTTTGAAGCGTAGTCTAAGACCTTTCAATTGAGCCATAGAAGGTATCATCATCATTAACATCGGCAAAGTTATTAAAGTTTTCCCGAGACCATTTTTCAAGGTCATTTAATTTTCAAGGTCAAGGTCAAGGTCATTTATTTTTTCAAGGTCATTTATTTTTTCAAGGTCATTTATTTTTTCAAGGTCATTTATTTTTTTAAGGTCATATTTTAAAATTTAAATGTACAGAGTTCCCGACAACGATAATTATTCAACGATAGCTTATTTTGAAGCTTAGTCTAAGACCTTTCAATTGAGCCATAGAAGGTATCATCATCATTATTATTGACAAAGTTATTAACAATTGATGACCGCCATCTTTTCAACGTTAAATTATTATTATTATTCAAAATATTATTTTCAAGGTCAAGGTCAAATATTTAAAAAAAAAAGGTCAAGGTCAAATTTTAAACAAAGGCCATGACTCATCAAGGACATTTCAAGGTCGCGTGACTCATCAAGGTCATTCCCAAGGTCATATGACTCATCATGATGACTCATCAAGGTCAAGGTCATTTTTTTTTAATTTAATTTTTTGTTTTAATTAAGTAATCTTTTTATTTTCAAGGTCATTTAATTGTCAAGGTCATTTAATTTTTCAAGGTCATTTATTAAAATAATTATTATTTTCTAAGGTTTTAGTTTCTAAGTTTTATTATTATTATTATTATTATTATTATTATTATTATTATTATTTTAATTATTATTATTATTATTATTATTATTATTATTATTATTATTATTATTATTATTATTATTATTATTATTATTATTATTATTATTATTATTATATATAATCTATCCGACAAGATATTCTTTCCCCCTATGGGTATTGCTCATATGGGTACTACTCACACTCAACAAGTCACATGGGTACTGTTCATATTATTATTATTTTTTTTTTCAAAGATATTTAGTTACATGCTCACTGCAAACTAAAGTAAATATGAACAGTATTATCAAATTAAATAAAACTTAATAAAAATTTAAATTCTTTTAATGGCTCAAAACAAAGTCCTAATCCATAGTGACAACATTACTAGTTTTCAATAATAAAACAATTTTTAATATACTTTCTATGTTTAAACACTTAAGGAATGATTAATAATATTACACAATATAATGATTTTTATCCATAGAAAGAAATACGAAAACTTTTCATTAATATAAATCAACACAAATCAATGTTTTTACAAAGTTATATTAATTTATCACAGGAAAAAGATATATTAAAATTGCTTAATCACTCAATTGTACATCATCAATATCAATTTCGTCACTCAATTGTACATCATCAATGTCAATTTCGTCACTCAATTGTACATCGTCAATATCTATTTCATCATTAGGATCATCACCAGAATCGAAATCTGGACTTAAACCATTGAAAAGTGGACCCACTTCCTCATCACCAGAAACAAAATCTGGACTTAATCCTCCGAATAGTGGCCCAACTTCTTCAAATATTTGATCTTCATTTATATCATCTAGTGCTAAATAATGACCAAATGCGAGACTGGAATTTTTCCCCACCCAAAACCGCTTGTCGTCGTTGTTTGACAACGCGATTTTATTGTTTTTAAATGTGTACAATTGATGGTTCCGCGTCCCTATCCTACTTTGTGGCACAGAAAATACTACGTTGTTATTGTAGCATTCTAAATATGATTCATGCCTAATTTCTGTACCTATTAACCTGACTCCTTTTGCTTTTAAATGATCTTTAGCCCCTAACAAACTATAGCACTTGGGTCTTAAGAAAACCCATTCCTTATACCCTAGACCTTTACTTTCATCTTTAAATTTACCTATCACCGAATCAAGGTTTCTAGAGTATAAGGGATGTGCAGGGTCATAGTTGGAAGTGTCTAAAAGATTGTCACGAATCATTGCCGGCAAAAGAGTGTCAAGCTTACAGTTCCTAACCTCAAGAAAAAAGGAGTCAGTATCGCCGGCAACGATATTTATCTCACATTTAAATTCATTTCTATATTTAGCCAATTCTTTATACTGTAACTGGTACATCCTCAGTTTAGACAGGTCTAGCACCGTTTGGCCAATGTAACTAGGCCTGTCTAAACATATAGAATCCTTATTGAGATGTGCAGCAATCAAGTCATCATCAATTTTGATAGATTTCTTGAAAGTCGGCTTTGAAGCATATACAATCATCTTTTCAGATGAATTGCATAGCCTCAAATTCATCCGTTTTTTAAGGTTTTCTACGGATTTCCCATACAGACTATTATTAAATAATTTGTATAGATCCCTATATAATTCGCATGTCGAATTGGCTCTCAAATTAGTGTTTTTGTCTATGTAAGATTTAAAAATGGGTGCATGCTTAAATTTGATTGCTCTATGTACATTTTTAATAATAGCCCCCAATTCTATATACAACTTGAGAAGTCGCCAATGAAGAACATGGTTCTTCTTCGGCCAATGCGTGAGCATCAGCTTCTCAACTTTAGAATTTGGCGGGCACATCTTTTCAGGAGCAAGAGGAAAATCATTCAGAAAATCATGCAACCAATCAGGGATATCGATATCTACCTCCATAGTATAACCATATGGAAGGTTATCGATATCAGCATTCATACATTCATTCAAGACAGAATCAAGATCATCATACACCCAAACAAAGTCAGCATAAGGCAGATTTTGGCTTAAGGCCCAACCATACAAGTTATTAATATCAATATACAAGAGTTCTGTGTCTTCAGAACTTGCAACATAATGTTTGTTAACAAATGTTAACCCACCACGTATCCCTCCTTCATAGAAATTAAACATTTCCATGTCCTGCAAAAGTTCAATGGGTTCCGTTAATGTCATAAGCGCAGAGGCCCATGACATACCGGGAATGCCATAGAAATTAAGAGGCTCAAGACCATTGTAAGCAATGGCCTTTTCACGGAATTGTTGGAAATAGTCTGCGAGGAGAAACACATCTAATTTAAGGTAAGTTAACATGTAATCTAACATGTTATTGCAGTTTTGCTGAGTCCAAATAACTTGGGCTAATGCATATTCATCATTAGACACAGAATCCTAGATAGGAGGCAATTCAAGAGTCGATTCCAGAACCTCAAGAGATGTGGCAAAGTCATAAGGAAAGATACCTTTGGCTCGAACAATTGCGCCATCGAAAACAGAAGAAGTTAAAGGCAGATCGGAAAGAGTCTTAACCGCTTTTGCTAAAGAAGAATTAACAAACTGCATGCTGTCAATAAAACGAACAGACAATTTGTTAATGTACGCGATGAGGGAGATGAATTTCTCAGTAGTGGTCGGAATAATATTTAATTCCCAAGAAGGAAAATTCTTCAAACCATACTTCAAAATATGATGGAGATCATACCCCCTCAAATTGTGAAAAACCACAGGTAACTGTTTTTGAATTCGTCGAGAAACATTACATTTCCTACAGGCAGCACCAAGATACTTACCTGAAAAGTGACAATGATCCCTAACTCTATTTCTAATAAATTTTTTACAAAGGTAGCAGGTTCTGGAATCACGAAAGGCCCGCTCTTCAGCAAAAGACAAGGTTTGCATGGGCTTTTTCCCATTAATTTCGTAATATGGCAGGACAATTGTCATAGCAATTTCCTCCACCTTACGCAAGAAAGATAAGATGCAATCATCCCCAACAAACTCATAATAAAATTTGGAGTTATTATAATTATTTATTAATAATAAACCTGCTGTTATTGGCAAATGCTTTTGATGGTGTATTATATCCCCCGGTAAAATTGATTCAAAGTCTGCATATATCACGAATGGCGGGGTTATGGTTTTCGCATAATTTTGAAAAATTAAATTTTTATCATTGGGTAGCGTGTATAATGTAGTACCTATCTGGTTCTTACTGCAAAGTGCAACATGAATATCAAATGCATTTTTAAGTCTAAATCCGTTAAGACAATGGGGACACCAGTTTACTTGAAGTCTAACGCCGCATTCACTGCTAGAGTGACAATTCATTAATTTTTGTAAGTTAAAAACTGCGGTATAATGGAAATTATCACCATCTTCCAATAAAAGTAAGTATAGGGGTTCACCACCTATAACCTTAGATCGGTGAATTATATCCAATTTGGGATGATGTGGAATATAATTATCGTCAACTATATTTTCAAAAGGCTTAGCTGGGGTCGTTCTATAAGTTAAAACATTTATTGCTAAATTTAAATCCTTATTTTTCATCTCGAATTTAGGAATATCACATAGTTTCATTGGACAGTCGGAAATGGGGTCAAAATTTAACTCGTTGAGATAATTTTCATAGGAACTAACACGGTTCCTAGGACTACGTATAATATTACGTTTTAAAAGTGCTAAAATACTATATATAAAGCACATATCATCGGTGTTTTTAACGTTTACTATTGCATTTTTAGATTTTAAAGATGATGGGGTGGGGATATAACTATGCCCAGCTAGCCTATTCATATGTGTAAATTTTGTTAATATAAAATCTATTTCTTTGATTTTAACAACCCGCCATCCACTACCCAAATATGTGAATTTTTCTATTTTATTATTTAATTTGTGAACCCCCTCACTTAGAAAACTATCTGAAAAAGCCTCTGCCCTATTCGAGAAGAAATTATCTTTAATTTCACCATCTTTTTCAAATTGAATCAAAACAGAGAATTGTATTTTCACCGACCCCATTCTGTTTATTTCATGATTTAACTTATTAACGATTTTATCGGTTATGGTTATTTGAACGATGTTATCCTTTTCTACATTAAATCTTAGATTCTTTCGAACCCCCTTAAAATCAATTTCGATTTCAGGTTCATCGTCAATATCGACTGAACCGCCTACTTGAATATTATTAACCACAGTTATTTGATCTAATTTATTAATTTTAGAGGGAGCATCAGACCCAATACTAACAGCAGGTCTTTTTAAATTATTATTTACATTAATAACATTATTAATTAGAGGTTTTGTAATATTATTTATATGTTTTGTAATATTATTTACAGGTTTTGTAATATTATTTACAGGTTTTGTATTATTATTTACAGGTTTTGTATTATTTACATTAGTTTTAATTATAGGTTTTGCGGTATTTCGCAATTTGTTAAATAAATCCTTTTTATTTAAAGAGAACTGATTTAAATGGGATTTATGTATACTGTAAAACTCTAAATATTTAATGCTATGGGAAGTCTCGCATATTGGGCATATATAGTACTTGATGCCATAAAATTTACGACCATAATATTTTTTCATCACTTTGTGACATAAATTTGAGTGACCAGTTGAAGCCTGGCAGTAATGTGGATATAATTTGCCTGTTAATTATATTTATCAATTAATATTAATCATGAAATTTATATATCATTTATATTTCTTTTATCATTTAGTTCTTTTACAATTATTGATATATGTTTCATTTAAATAAAAATGAAGTAAATATTAATAATTGTAAAATATTAATAAAGTCTTGTAAACTATAAATGTGGGATTTTATTATTATTATTATTACTATTATTATTATTATTATTATCATTATTGATGCAGCTGCATGCAGATTACATTTAAAGATTATAATTATTACATAATAAATAGTTGACGCAGCTGCATGCAGATTAAATTTAAAGATTGTATTTATTACATAATAAATAGTTGATGCAGCTGCATGCAGACTACATTTAAAGATTGTATGTATTACGTAATAAATAGTTGACGCAGCTGCATTTAGACACATTTAATAAAGGGTATGTATTACGTAATAAATAATTAGTTTGATGTAGCTGCATGCTCACTGCAGGCTACATTTATTGGGGTAAACATAATAAAAGAGATATGTAGCTGCATGCTGACTGCAGACTACATTTATTGGGGCAATCATAATAAAAGAGATATGTAGCTGCATGCTCACTGCAGACTACAAGATATATTATTATCATTATTATTATTATCATTAACATTATTATTATTATTATTATTATTATTATTATTATTTTAACTAATGTAGTTGCTCATTGCAAACTACAAGGAATATTTTAAAACTATAGTTTCACTTTTTTAAACATTTGCATAACCTAATAATTTCATAATTTTCTCTATTTTCATTATAATAATTTCAATATAACATTTTCATAATTTTCTTCATTTTCGTTATAATAGTTTCATCATAGTATTTTCTTCATTTTTATCATAGTAATTTCTTTATAATTGCCATCATAGTATTTTCTTCATAATTTTGTCATAATTACAATAATAATAATTCAAAAACATAATAATTTTACGAATAAGATTTATGCAAATGTTTAAAAAAGTTATTAAGAAAATTTTAAAAATTTTGTTAAAGAAATATAAAAATAAATAAATGCTTACATTGTGATTCCTGATCGGAATCAGATTCCTCATCAGCTACCTCCTCAATAGAAGTGAGGGCATTATTTTCATTAATAGAAGTGAGGGCATTATTCTCCTCAATAGAAGTGAGGGCATTTTCCATATTGTTTTCCTCATCATTATTAATTGGGGCGTCCATGTCATCATTAAACGCTAAAATGATTTTTAAAAAATAATATACTATAATAAAATAAATTTACTTTGTTTATTGAAAACATTACAGGAAACTGGGGCATTAGTTTGCCCAATAAATACGACATCATCATCGTCGCTAATTATAATAGGTTCTAAATAAAATAATAATTTCATAAAAACTAAATATTTAAATTTACCGAAAATCCTATCAACATTCAAAATTCTTTCGTCCTCAGTAACTTGATACCAATCGAACACATCTAAAAAATAAATAATAAAATATAATAAATAAATAAATAATAAAATTACCGGTAGTCAATAGACTTCTTAATATGTTGTTGTTATTGTTAGACATTTTAAAGTTTGTAATTTTGAAAAATTAGAAATTGAAAATTTTGATAAAATTGTGATGAATTTGGAATTTGTCAATGTTTATATAGAACAGGAATATTTCCATGTCTCAACCAATCAGAATTAAGACACATTCCTGAATACTTTTTCCTCTATCAGCCAATCAAATAGTATCAAATGGGATTGCACATCTTTGTTAGTCATGACTTTGTGCATGCACAATGATTGTGTAGTCTTTATTTTGGATAATTATAATAATAATAATAATAATAATAATAATAATAATAATAATAATAATAATAATAATAATAATAAAATAATAATAATAAAATAATAATAATAATAATAAAATAATAATAATAAAAATAATATTAATAATAATAATAATAAAAATAATATTAATAATAAAATAATAATAATAATAAAATAATAATAATAATAAAAATAATAATAATAATAATAATAATAATAAAAATAATAATAATAATAATAATAATAATAATAATAATAATAATAATAATAATAATAATAATAATAATAATAATAATAATAATAATAATAATAATAATAATAATAATAATAATAATAATAATAATAATAATAACAACAACAAAGGAAAGGATACATTTATTAAACATCAAATTTTTTATACAACAACCAAGCTAAACAATGTTGACCGCATGTTTGTGTCAAGGGATTTTGAAACATTGTTTTATTATATACAATAGGTTTCCCCATTGTTTGTAGTTTTGATACCAACAAAGCAGGGTAATAGAAACCCATAGGATCGAATACGAATATATTACTAGGTTTCACATATATAGCTATCCAATGTTCTCCACCAAGATGAGACGATTGAGTATTGACGATTATGGCTTGATTATTGCTCAAATATGGGATTTTATCAAGAGGAAAAACTCCTACAAATTCATTTCCCAATATCTGTTTTCCAATTCTATTGACCTGAACAGAACTACTTTAATAAATTAAACAGTATTGAAAAACTTACTCCATGACAACCTTTTATATTTCTGTATACATTTATACTAGCACGGTTCTATTTGCAGTAATTTGAACTTCATTTTCAAATACTCCATATATTATAACATGTACTGGTTCAGTATTGGCCTTTGCAAACTTTATATCTAGTCGTAAATTCCCGTTTTGTGGTAATTGACTCTGATTTAAATCAAAATCAGGAGCTAGAACAAATGTGAAAAATGGATATTTGCTTTTAAATTCTTCAAGAGTT
Organism: Schmidtea polychroa; assembly: GCA_959609185.1. Classification (NCBI taxonomy): domain Eukaryota; kingdom Metazoa; phylum Platyhelminthes; order Tricladida; family Dugesiidae; genus Schmidtea; species Schmidtea polychroa. The sequence continues at coordinate 74,990 of CAUHTR010000088.1, forward strand.
ATTCCGCAATTCAAATTTTTATCTAAATAACCCAGATTTCTAACAATACTCTGCATATATGTCGCACAGTAATTATCATTCTCGAAATCTTGAGTATATGTTTCTCTATAATCAGTATTTTTCGACAAAGTCAATGAAGTAACACCAAAGTTTTTGAAAATTGAGCTGGAAGCAGTATACGATCCATTATATTGCGTTTCACTTTGAAATGTTACCAGAATAAAATTAGGCATTCTTCTGTCACCAAATATTTGTTCTTTATAGAATGATGAAGCACCTTTAGCAATAGCAAATTGTACAATTTCCTTTGTTTTTAAAGGATAAATTGCATGTTTTGAATTAAGACCCAATTGATGACCAGCTAATACTGACGGGTCTACTCGAACTCTTCTCACCAATAATTTTGCATCAACTAATTGACATATTGGTGCACCAGTTGCACTAGTAAGAGATAATGCAGAATCGGACCTTTTCAATCTAATATGTATATTAACTCCCGGTAGTAAATATTTCGGTTGATCCATAAAATCAAGTTGTAATGATGAGCACATAGTGAATACTTTTGAACCTTTAACCCACTTTTTTCTTTCATCATCTGTTGCTGCATAACCCATTGGAGTAAGACATGTATTTTTAGTATCGGAATTGTAATTTAAAATAGTTTCTATCAAAGCCTTGTGAATGAATGTATTATTTCCGCCCTCAATCTTGATATTATTAAATCCCAACACTGCATCTTTAAACAGAGTATGAAACATGAAATTGTTTGGTAATACATCCGCATTGGCATCCAAAACTTTTCTATCTTTATCTACAACTTTGATCTGAACAGTCAATAAAGTATCGTTCAAATCTAAATATTCAGTTTGTGAACCGTTAATATAAAACTCGATATCATTTCTACTATCAGTAATTGAATTCATAGGAAAACCTTCTTCAAATGCCCCAAATTCTATTACAGCCTGGGGCGATGGTCTATCAAATATACATAATTCGGATTTACCACAAATCATTTTGCAAATATAGTTCCATGTCCTTTCATTCGTTTGTTTATACGCGATATCCCATGTCCTTTACGTTTTGGAGCTGGGGCTGGAGGTGTATCTTTTTGAAACATACCAGCAACTCCAGGTAGAACCTTCCCTAACTCAGCTAAAGCATTTGTTTTTAGGGATGGTAATATTTTCTGTTCATTCATAATCACATCTTTAGCAGTTTTCATGCCAAAACTACCAATACGTTTAAGAATAGGAAGTGCAAATCTCCCTATTGTTTTTAACCAACCTGACCCGTACTGTTTACCAATAAAATATGGTAATTCACCGCCAGATTGGCTATCACTATACATACTAATAATATCGGAATTAGCCATCTACTTTACGAAAATGTAGTGTCAAATGAGTTTTTGAGTCTTTTGGGAAGTTTATAAGTTTTCCACTATCGTCACGAATATTTATTTCTATATTGTTTATACATGAGCTTGCTATTGGTAAATACATGGGATTATCTATATTTATATTGACAACTTCATCATGTTCGTATTTTCCAATCCATACCGATTTCAATAGAGGAACACTGGAATCACCAACTATTATAGGCTCAATAATATTAGTATATATGAACATTTGTTGATGATGTTCAAGTATTCTCGGTTTACGTATACCTGCCGATTTTTCCCGATATTGCTGCTTCTCTAATCCAAGTGTATTTGTCAAATTTTTATCAAATGTAACTTCGCAAATGTCATCATTCAAACTGAAGGTAAATAACAATTCTTTCACAATGTCCAAACTTTTAAATATGTGTGAACAATTATACTTTAAATATTTAAGTAACACATCAAGTTTATCAATATATAATTCGTCAGCAAAGGTGAATGATTCTTCAACTTCATTATTATACGACACTGAAATTTTGATTTCTTCTCTCATTACACTGTTTGCTTCAAATAGATCAAAGCGTAATAAATATTCTGTTTCCATAACTTCATTTTTCAACTTATTGCAACCCATTCGTCTGGCATCTTCAATATATTCGAATGTTATTGTAAATGGTTTAAAATCACAACTGATATTTAATCCATCCTTGTAAAACATAGAGCAATGCTGATCTAATATTTGATTCGGTGATAGGTAAATTTAAAGATGAAAGTAAAGGTCTAGGGTATAAGGAATGGGTTTTCTTAAGACCCAAGTGCTATAGTTTGTTAGGGGCTAAAGATCATTTAAAAGCAAAAGGAGTCAGGTTAATAGGTACAGAAATTAGGCATGAATCATATTTAGAATGCTACAATAACAACGTAGTATTTTCTGTGCCACAAAGTAGGATAGGGACGCGGAACCATCAATTGTACACATTTAAAAACAATAAAATCGCGTTGTCAAACAACGACGACAAGCGGTTTTGGGTGGGGAAAAATTCCAGTCTCGCATTTGGTCATTATTTAGCACTAGATGATATAAATGAAGATCAAATATTTGAAGAAGTTGGGCCACTATTCGGAGGATTAAGTCCAGATTTTGTTTCTGGTGATGAGGAAGTGGGTCCACTTTTCAATGGTTTAAGTCCAGATTTCGATTCTGGTGATGATCCTAATGATGAAATAGATATTGACGATGTACAATTGAGTGACGAAATTGATATTGATGATGTACAATTGAGTGACGAAATTGATATTGATGATGTACAATTGAGTGATTAAGCAATTTTAATATATCTTTTTCCTGTGATAAATTAATATAACTTTGTAAAAACATTGATTTGTGTTGATTTATATTAATGAAAAGTTTTCGTATTTCTTTCTATGGATAAAAATCATTATATTGTGTAATATTATTAATCATTCCTTAAGTGTTTAAACATAGAAAGTATATTAAAAATTGTTTTATTATTGAAAACTATTAATGTTGTCACTATGGATTAGGACTTTGTTTTGAGCCATTAAAAGAATTTAAATTTTTATTAAGTTTTATTTAATTTGATAATACTGTTCATATTTACTTTAGTTTGCAGTGAGCATGTAACTAAATATCTTTGAAAAAAAAAAATAATAATAATATGAACAGTACCCATGTGACTTGTTGAGTGTGAGTAGTACCCATATGAGCAATACCCATAGGGGGAAAGAATATCTTGTCGGATAGATTATATATAATAATAATAATAATAATAATAATAATAATAATAATAATAATAATAATAATAATAATAATAATAATAATAATAATTAAAATAATAATAATAATAATAATAATAATAATAATAATAAAACTTAGAAACTAAAACCTTAGAAAATAATAATTATTTTAATAAATGACCTTGAAAAATTAAATGACCTTGACAATTAAATGACCTTGAAAATAAAAAGATTACTTAATTAAAACAAAAAATTAAATTAAAAAAAAATGACCTTGACCTTGATGAGTCATCATGATGAGTCATATGACCTTGGGAATGACCTTGATGAGTCACGCGACCTTGAAATGTCCTTGATGAGTCATGGCCTTTGTTTAAAATTTGACCTTGACCTTTTTTTTTAAAAATATTTGACCTTGACCTTGAAAATAATATTTTGAATAATAATAATAATTTAACGTTGAAAAGATGGCGGTCATCAATTGTTAATAACTTTGTCAATAATAATGATGATGATACCTTCTATGGCTCAATTGAAAGGTCTTAGACTAAGCTTCAAAATAAGCTATCGTTGAATAATTATCGTTGTCGGGAACTCTGTACATTTAAATTTTAAAATATGACCTTAAAAAAATAAATGACCTTGAAAAAATAAATGACCTTGAAAAAATAAATGACCTTGAAAAAATAAATGACCTTGACCTTGACCTTGAAAATTAAATGACCTTGAAAAATGGTCTCGGGAAAACTTTAATAACTTTGCCGATGTTAATGATGATGATACCTTCTATGGCTCAATTGAAAGGTCTTAGACTACGCTTCAAAATAAGCTATCGATTAATAAATTCGGATAATGGGAACGATAACTTTTGGGATGAAAAAAAGTATGTCACCGCCCGGCCAATTAATAATATTTTGAATAATAATAATAATTTAACGTTGAAAAGATGGTGGTCATCAATTGTTAATAACTTTGTCAATATTAATGATGATGATACCTTCTATGGATCAATCGAAAGGTCTTGGACTGAGCTTTAAGATGAGGTATCGTCCAATAAAATCCGTTGGTGGGAACATTAATGTTTGGGATGAAAAAAAGTGCGAGCCCGCTGGATCACTTAATTAAAACAAAAAATTTAATTTAAAAATTAAATGACCTTGACCTTGACCTTTTATTTTTAAAAAAAAAATTTTCCCGGGGGGGGGGTATATGTGTCGCGGGGAGCTCATGTTCTGGGGAGCTCACATCATACTACTGTCCTGGAGTCCTCATTATATGCTACTGATCCTTGATTGTCAATAATATTCGTTTTCCATAAACAACTTTTTATTTTAAAAAGTATAGTCAACAGTTGTTATTTTATCACTGTTTTCAGCATATCTGGTGCGTTTGTGGCTGGAAGTAATTATTAATTAGTAAAGAACTATTATTTTATTGATATTCTTACTCTTCAGCGTTATTTTTCCTCTTTAACGAAAAAGTAAAAGATCGGTAGACATTTTTTTGTTTAAAATTAGATTAAAAAGTTTTCAAATATTTATGGGAAATATTCAAAAATAAAATTGAGTAAAAGGGAAATGTTAGTATATTAGCATATTAGCAAATTCTACACCTTTAATAGTTTTTGAAGAGCTGTTTAATCATAATGATTTGATTGGGAAAATAGTAGAAGAATCGAAAAATATTTTCAATTTTTGAAAGATAACAAGCAATTCTCAAACGGTACAAGTGAATTAAAAAGAGAAGAGCTGATGTGCTTTATTGGTTTAACTTTACTGATAGCTAGAGTAAAAAAGCCTAAAGAGGTAAAGTATTGGTCAACTCATTCATTGCTGGAAACACCAATATTCAGTAAAATAATGAAGAGACAGGTGGTTTTTTATTAGGAAAAATTTGCATTTTTGTAAAAGTGACGAAAAATGTGATGATCGATTATTTAAAATAAGATTACCTGTCGACGCACTGCAGAGCTCATTCCAAAATAATTTTGTTCCATATGAGAATCTTTGTATCGATGAGAGCGTTATGCTTTCCAAAGGTAGGCTTGCTGGACATACAACTCTCTCAATAAAAAACACCTCTAGCAGATTTTCAACTTTAATTAATCAAAGAAATCTTTGATAAATGCAATTCAGCTGCAACAAGTAACACGAGAACGGTACACATCGAAAATTCGACAAGACTTACCGGTAGGCATTTCATAAAGAAAATACCTACTGAAGAAGGGAAAAGAATAACCGTAAGAAGATATGTAATATGTTCAAAAAATAACAAAATAAAAGAAACTCCATATTACTGTAAAGACTGCAATGCACCGTTGTGTGTTTTGAACTGTTTTGAAATATATCACACAAAAAAATTTATAAGTTAAACTAAACTCTAATAATTCATTTTGCACTTTTTATTTGTATTTTTTTGTATTCTATTTACTTTGTATTCTATGAAAATAAAAAATAAAATTTTCTTCAGAATAAAATTTTTTTCTTACATATCAATACGTTCTTAAATTCAATTTAAATATGAAGAACGTACGGATACGAAATAACTAAATAACTAAACGCCGTATTTGGAACATTGTAATCTTAAAAATACTCCGTAATGAAAGGGTTAATGATTGGTAATATTGTTCCATCTTCCAACAATGTTACATTTCGAGAAGCAAAAATAAAGAAGCAGCCTTGTTTTGGTCTTTTGCTACAATTATGCATAAGAAAAGGTTTGGGCATTGTAATTTAGAAAATCAGTTGGGCATTTCAAACATAGTTCTTAGGCTTCATCGGCATATGAAAGTTTCCAAAAAAGACTCAATATTGCCTATATAAAATTAAAGACTATAAATCAGTAATATATCGATGTTTTTTGATACTCACGAATTTTCGGCACTGCCTTTTTCAAGTGAATTCACTTGAAAAAGACAGTGCCCAGAATTCGTGAGTATCAAAAAACATCGATATATTACTGATTAATAAATTCAATTTTAATAAATTCAATGGAAAAAATAATCAGTGGTGAAATTGGAAAAAAAAGTTCTTAGAATATATAAAATTGCCTATATTAAAAAAGTATTGCTTAAGCCAAAATCCTTTTTATCAGATCGAATTTATCAATTGACATATCGAAGAGAATGTTGGAACAAAAGGTTATTTCTATTGCTCAATACGCTGATAAACAATTATCTCGCATATCATTAGACTTCTCTAGTAATGAAATGAAACTTTTAAAAGGGGCGATTCCAATTTTTAAGCCTTACAAATTGAAAACTGATGCTATGAGAGGGAAAAAGTATGTTTCTTCATTCTTAATCATTTTGTGTATTCTTCAGCTTCTTTTGAGACTAACCGTTTCGGTGAAACCTATGAGTGTATTTTAAAATATGTTCCCAAAAATGTTTTCCCATCGACCAATTACTTGATTCTCAAATGGTCTTTGCAATGTTATTAAATTAACGATCTAGAAGACCCTTTTTTCAATATATATAAACGGAAAGACTGCTGAAAATATTTCAGAGGTACATGTGCAATCAATTGAAGCAAGAAAATGCCCAAAGTCAAAGCTGTCCTTTTTCAGTCAATAAAAATAAAATAACCCTGGTTATTGAGAATCCAGTGAATAAAGAAATAAAAACGGGTTCAAAGAATGAGTTGTTATTAAAATTTTGTCCCATATTTAATTCAACTGAAGATAACAACGATAGATCTCAACGTTGTGTTAATTAGCTTGCTCCTTGTATATTTTAACAATCCCGATCCATTGATTTGGTGGTGTAATTGTCAAGACAGATTTTAGAACTTTTTTAGTTTGCAAAAGAGTATCTTTCTGTTCCTGTAACTAGTAGGTCTGTTAGGTTCTGATCTGGTGGATAGATTCTTCCTAACACAAATTATATCTGACTCCAAAGATATATAAAAATATGTGCCTGTAAATATATAAATAATATGATTTAACCAAGACGTAAATACTAAAAGATTTATTAATTATGCACAAATGTATACAAAATTGATTAACCCAAAAATTGCCGCTGATACTATCAAGGTATGAATATCGGTTGTACAAGCCGTCCCAGATATAAGAAACAAATGCTGAATCTAATTGCTCTCAGCACTGTATTTGAAGTTAGGGACAAGATGGAGGGATTTCCAGAAATTTTCGCGATTGTCTAGATCAGTGTTATCCAAACATTTTTGAGCCACAGCTCACTTGGCTGATTTAAAAATTTTCGCGGCACACCTAAATTTTTTTTTGCTTTATTTGCAATTTTTTATTGCACTTTTACTTTTAATAAGAAATGAAAAACTTATTTACTTGTAGTCAATATTTCTAATAAGAAATATAAATATGATTGTAAACAAATAAATTTTACACTTATTTGATTGATTAACATTTAAATTTGAAATAACAGTTAAAATATCTACAATCAAATTGTCTTTTATTAAGTTGTTTGGAAAAACAGGGTTTTATTGAATTTTTTTTAAAAAAATTCACGGCACACCTGGGCACCCACCACGGCACACAGTTTGGACAACACTGGTCTAGATCGAGCTTGATTTAGCGTTTCCTAATATTTAATAGTTTAAATCTGACGAGTAAGTCAGGCAGAATTGCTGCTTCTCGTGGTCGGGTTGTACAATTTAATATAAGAAATTCAAATAACCTTATGGTTAAGAAGTTCTTTTGTTTTCTTTTCTTATGACAAAGCTGAATTTGCTTGTACAAGATTGTTATGAATTTAAAAATTTCTGTCTCTCTTTATATACTTTTACTTGAGGCGACAGCTGGTTTGATTTTCTCTCGATTCTTATTTAATTACCTTACAATAGCACTTGAATCTAGGAACAGCTGGTTCTGTATAGCGCTTTAAAATCAATAATGATTAAGCGTTGAAATTATTGTCTCTGGTAATGGCTTTTAAAATCGATACTAATTATGCTCAGTACAAAATTATTATCTGCTTTAACTAAAACATTTACAGCTATTTATATTATTCGTTATTTTTGCATATTATCTAAATATAGTAATTTAAATTTACTATTTTTATTTATAATTTATGTTAAGTAGTAAACTAATACTATTATTATATTCATTCTATTTTTAGCAATTATTTTTATCTACCTATTAACTTTTTATTATTCCTATCGTCCTAGCCTCTATACGCCTAATAAAATTGCTCTTTGAATGAGACCAACCCCAACAGGTCTTCCGATAGAATTTTCTCAGTGCAGTAAATATTGCTACTGTTATTCGAAATTGCTTAAACCCGGGAACATTTGAAATGCTGACATTTCTGATTTATAATGAGTTGTAAAAGTTCGGTAATCCTAGGAAATAAAAAGAATTAGTTGTTTGAATGTAATCAATAAATTCTTCTGTTTATTAAATAGTTTGTCTAAAACATTTTGATATTACTTTATGAGATTGTACTTATACTTTTAGAAAATAATATGATATAAATATGGAGATATAAGAGATTTTGGAAAAACAGAATTCGTAGAACATAAAAACATTACAATTTGAACCTCAAATTGTCATTGATTCTAGACTTCAATTGGTACAAAAATTGGGTTGATTTATTATCAGAAGTTATTTTGAAAGTATTTAGAAAACGAGTTTATAGAAAGTAACTTATAAAATTACCAGGAAATAGATAAATTCCTGATATAAATACAGAAAGAAAAGTTAGAATAGATGATATGGCCTTAATGACGTACGGATATTTATATTTTGTATTTTTCTTGCAAATATTTTACATAAATAGTATTATTAATTCAAATCTTTTTATTTAAATAACTATTAAAATAAAATATTTTAGAAAATATCTATAAAATTTTACTTTATTAATTATTAATTATTATACAATTTAAAATTTTTATCAAAATTATGAAATTAATTTTAATATTAACTAATGTTAACTAATTTTGTTTTTTTATGTAAAAATATTCAAAATTAGCGGGAAATCCTACTATGAATCTTTTTGAAAAATCATTGAATATTTGGAAAGACATAAATGATCCCATAGATTTTATATATGAAAAAAAATTTATTTTTGATAACGAATATGTTGGAAAGGAAAATAATTGTTTATCATGTAAATAATTTCATTTTTTTTTCGAAAGTAGTTATTTTTACATTTAGGTATTTCAAAATCTATAATACTTCTCGATGGGGAATTAAATCAACTTCACATTATTAAGAATAAGAATGATAATGTTATCCATCAAACTATATTAATGACACCACAACCACTAGAAAAGTTTGTAAGAATGGAATTATCATCCAGTAAATTATTCATTGCTTTAATTGGCAAAGATTCTGTAAGTTTAGTAGAAATGTGTACTGTTTCTTCAGATAAGGTTCTCATAATATTATCTTTAAATTAATTTAAAGTCGATTTAGGCTTGTAAGAAAATAAAAGAGATTTTTAGCACCAAAGATACCATAGTGGAAGTTAAATGGTATCCTAAAGTTTACGATTATATTATTATTCTTACAAAGCAATCTATTTATATTTATCATATTTTTTCCAATTTAAAGTTTTCGGTTATTTACAAACATCATTTAAATGAAGAAATTGATAGTCATTCAAAATCATTTGGTATTATTGAAGAATATATTGGATGTGATTTTGGTAGTGGAAGTAATATCGATGATAATAATGTATTCATTCTTAAAGACTCTGGTAAAATATTAAATGACTTAATTTAAATTATATTTAATCAAATGTTTAGGAGAAGTTTATTTATTACCGGAATTGAGAAAATTTATTAGTCGAAATCATATTGTTCCTGTGAAATTATTGTTTGACCCTCCTTCGGTTGATAATTACCAAGATGATTTTACATCGATTATTGTACTAAAAGGAATTATAGATGTAATTGTATTAGCAAATAATCATGGGAATGTACAACATGCATTGTTTATTAACGGCAGGATTTGTGTTTATGAGACAATATCTATCGAAGTCGCTTCTGAGTTATCGGATCGTTGTGGTATTTATTTAATAGCCGATGAAACCGCTTATCCTCCAAGATATTTCTTATTGCATTCTGCCGGTATTCAATCGTGTATTCTACCATGGATTGTGCATTTGCGTAGTTCGATGAAATCCAATGAGAAAAATCAACTAGAAAACTCGCTAATCAACGCTGGAAATTCGATATTTGATCCAATAATTCAAACCTATGTGTTAGAACTCAATTGCAAATCTCAGGCACGATTTGCTGGCCTAACCGTTATACGGAAGCCATCATCTCCTCCGGAAATGTTTCTCATGCAATGCCGAGATAGGAAACAATTGATGACATTGACATTGCGATCAGAATCTCTACTGATGATGGATAAAGACCTGCCTAATTCCGAGGAAAATTTTTCAATAAATCGAGAATTGATAATCAAACCACGCAGCGAATCTAAATTTTTGTCTTCCTTCAAAACGGAAATTGAGAAAGCTCACCATATGCCGATTCTTGCCAGTGGAATTGATAACCAAGAAGCTCCCGATGAAGCGAAGCTGAAACTCGTATTAAAGGTATGCTTTCTTTTTTGTTCGAATTTCAATGCCATTCAGTTTAAGTGTTGGGTAAATTATATTGATTTAGAATGAATTCTGATCTGATTTTCACCACATTTGATCAGTTGTTATTTTCATTTGTATTCTAATTAAATTTGAAAGTATAATGAAGTAGACCAGTGTTTCTCAACCGGGGTTCCACTAGCAATAATAATGAATAACAGGGGCAAATAAATGAATTTAAATGTCACTACACAGCTTCCACTGTTCTTCTTTGTGTGAATGTCTATATATGATTCCAGTCTCACTGCTGGAATTGTATTCCTCATAGTGCGGTTATTCTTTTGTATAAAAGATGATTCTTAAGTAAATAAATAATAATAAAATATACTAGCAATGGCATGTAATAATTAATCTCTAAGGGCTCCCTACAACATGAATATCATTTTAGGGGCTAAAAGGTCGAGGAATGCTAAATTAGACAATTGGAGGATTTAATTGATTTATTATGAATGTACTTTACAAAAGTACTTTCCTAAAGTGTCCCTAAGCAATTTAACTCATTATAAATCATAATTCCTTAGTTATTCGAGCTATATATATATATATATATATAACGGATATCACCGAATAGTATCAGTGATACTATAAAAATAATATCATCAAAAAAAATATATTAGATATTAGAGTTAGTATAGTGATATTATTCAGTGCTTTGGTCATTTTAATAAAAAATAAGTTTAGATAATTATCAAAAATTTATTCATCATCATCATCCAAATACTCAACGTCCTCATAATAATCATTTTCATCAAGTATAGACTCGTTATTTAATCGGGATTCGGTGTTTGAAGAAATCCACGCCTTACAGAACTCCACTCCATATACATCGTGTTTGGCAATATGCCAATCCTCATAATTTTCGCTAAAACCTGCTGCTGTTATTGAATTTTTAAGAGTTTCGATTTTCATATCATCCCAAGATTCCCTAACCCACGAATTGACCAATGAAAATGTTGGTGGTTTTGGATTCCCATTTCTTGTATACTCAACAGACTCTGAATTCTTCCATTCATTTATACGTCTGAATATTATGTCTTTTAATGATCGAAAAATGCCTATATCTCCTGCTTGAAGATACGGCGTAGAACCCCCAGGAATTACGATCATTTCAATTTTTCGTCTAAAACAATGCTCTTTTTTACCTATATGCACACGACAAGAATCCCAAACAATACACTTACCTTCACTATAATCAATCAAAGGGAACAGGCGATCAATAAACTTAATAATCAATTCTTGATTGACCCACGATTTAGATTGTGTAGTGAATAACACTCTGTCTTGTTCGTTAACAGAACCACCATCCTTACCTTTGTGGATTACCAATGGCATCGCCTTTTTCCCATTCGCCCAAACTGATATGATTGCTGTTACACGCATTGATGCAAATCCAGTGGACTTCATAACCACGTGTTTTGCACCTGATAAATCGACTGTTTCTGTCCTTAAATCTTCAAAATAAACGGCTGTTTCATCCACCAATAAAGTCTTTTGCATATTAATATGAATCATACGGGATTTTAATTACTTCATATAGCTCACAGATCGTGTAATTAATTCCTCGTCAGACAATGTTGTCATGTTTGTTCCACGCCGAAGAGAAAATCCGTTCCTTTTCATGAACCCTGAAACCCAATTCCCGGTGCCCTTGAAATCGATCTGAAGCTCATTTGCCATAGATACGGCTCTATCGCAAATAAATCTTCTGGTCACTTTTCTTTTCTGAATTCTGAGATCAATAATCTCATCAGCTAATATCTGCTCGATGTTGCCCAAACTTGTTTTCTTACCACCCCCAAATATACGTTTCATGCATGAAGATCTTTGATTTATCTTATCTCGCTGTCTATATCATTGCTGAAACATAGATTGGTCGTAAAATTCCCCGTTCATCTTCTCAAAATACTGTTTTGCCGCATAACATGTTTTTCCTTTTGACATATATTGAATGACTTCTTTTTTGAAAGCAATAGTAAAAGTTCGTTTGCCCATTTTTTGTACGGAATGTTTTTTATATATCTCCAGTATTATATTGATTGGAATATAATCTTAATTTAATGACTGTTTACAACAAAAGAAAATACGTTTAGATATTAATAAAACAATTTGATGTTGACAGATTATTTCAATGTTTTAATATGGTGATATTATTTAAATAGTATCACTAAATATAAATGAATTTAGTTATGGTGTAGTATTAATGATACTATTAGGTGTAGTGATACTATTTGGTAATATACGTTATATATATATATATATATATATATATATATATATATATATATATATATATATATATATATATATATATATATGTATATAAGAACTTTTCCCCCAATTTCACCACTGATTTCTTTCACTTGAAAGAGACAGTACCGAAAATTCGTGAATATCAAAAACATCGATATATTCATAGTCATCAAGCTTTTTAATATATGCTAGCTGGCGCACCACTTTTCGGATCTCAATTATTGCAAAAGCCTAAATCATAAACGATATTATGCTCTTTCTCAAGGGTGGCCACTTTGGAAGGGCATAATAACTCCTCGGGCCACATATAAAATCATATATCCACATATTATATTAAGATACACTATAGACATTTTTTTGGAGTGAAAAATCGAAACATAATGAGTTAATATTATTGTGTTTACTATTATTCTCACATATAAACATAGATAATATAATAATAATCATTACTAAACGTACATTGTAAAGAAATATATAACACTAAAAATTGAATATATAAATATAAATGAAATCATTAAAAAATATTTATTTTATTAGTGCTATATTTGTTTCTCCATTTGTTTCTCTGAATTTGCACATCGTAATTGGTGTTGCAGGTTAGCGTCCGTTATGTTTAAGCGTGTTTTGTGTTTGGCCAATTTCATTTTCGAAACAAAACGATCTGCCGGTGTAAGTTGAACCAAAAGCGCTAACATTTTTTTGTGTCAGATTTTTCAAATCGGAAAATTTCTCTTTTTTGACGCAAATGTTATAAAAATCTATTTTTGATTCTGGTGTTTCAAAAATGTGTTTTAATTCAATATTGTACTGTAATCAGTCAATCAGTTCTATTTGGAGATATTTTGTGGCCGTCTCGATTTCAACAACAAAGGGAAAGGAATATATTTCAAAAATGTTGTGCGAGTGCATTATAACTTTTGTTTAATGTTTGTTTATTGATATAATTAGAATGTTTAAATTACACTGGGCATTATAAAATAAATATATTTCATAAACATGTGATGTATCTCGCGAGTTGCGGTTTGACCGTCCCTGCGCTATTTAATGGAAGTTAATTTTGATTTTTAGCTACATATTTTAAAATCTTTGTTTTGCACTACCCATCGATATTGGCAATGTTTCAAGAACTTTTAACACCGCGAAGAGCATTGACAATGAGATGTCAATAACAATTATTTAACATTTTCTTGTTACCTGATAACGGAAATGTATTTTCAATAGATATTTGTCAGCATATTTCAAGCACGTAAAATTTGACCCATAAATGAATTTATATCGACTTTACTATTAAATTGTATCTCGATAACTTATATATATGGGTTTGTACTTCATGACGTTCATTAAAATTCATACTTTATCTTTTAACTCTTTCGTGCCCAAATTATTTATTTTGGGATTTTTAAGATAAGTCGCGCGCCAAAGAATTTAAAACATTTCTGATAATAATAAACGTTATTTTGTTAAAATTAAGCTTAACTAATGAACTAAGTAACACGTTGTACATGCTGGTACAATCACAAATGCTCAAAATGTTAGCCATTTGCGTTGATGTACAATTCCAGTCGATGTTCATAATTTCCATAAACTTTATCAAGTAAGTCGCTGTTTCCATCCATGTGAATGCAGCCACGAATTATCTGTTGGCGAATATTGGCAATTCTTGTAGAGTATTTTGAGGTGTTTGAGGTGGCCCCAAAAATAAAATTTTGGTGACAATTTTACGGTGCCTCTTCGTTCGATCCAATATTCAAAATTACCATTCAGCCAATTTCACACAATCGTCGAATAATGCGGAGGGGCGCCATCATGTGTAAACCAAAGCGGTTTTCCTTCACATCATACTTCAAGCGCGACTTATGGCCCACCCTGTATATTATAGTATATGCAAAATATTTTTTTTAATATATTCCGGTTTTATCGATTAGCCAATGATATATCGGGAAAAGACATTCCCATAGGTCTTATTAGGGCAAACCCAAAGTGGAAATACATATCCCACTGGGTAATAAAGGATTAAGCAAAAAGAAATGAAATAACAGAATTATGAGAAATCTATACTAATACAGATATTACATGTGATTGCCATGGTGAACTCCCAAATGGTGAACAGTAACGACGTGACCTTTGTACATATCATTTATAAGTCATCTGTGCTATTTTTAACTTTTGCATTTGCAATCACAATCAATAAAGCACAAGGGTAATAGCTAAAGCGTTTCTCACACGGACAACTGCATGTGGGAATGTCAAGGTCGAAAATTCCCTCGATATTGTTCATAATCATTTAAATCCATTTATTTTGCAAAATATTTTTTAATAAAAAATATTTAATTAGTGTCCTTCACTACAGGAAAATTTTTGTAGTTTTATTTTATTCAACCCGTGCTAATTCAATTTAAAAAATATCATAAAAGTTTTTATTAATTATTATTTATTAGGGTTATCTTATAGTCGAAATATTTTTCTTTTGTATTAAATACATTATTCGCAGCAAAATGCTTAAATTATCATTTAATTAATTTTACTACCATGGAATAATCACTTCATATATTATTATAAATTTTATTATTATCATTTTATTATTTATCATTTTTATTATTATTGTAGTATATTTATATATATTTTTTATTTATTATTATTAATCTTATTATTATTTTTTTTTTGTTTTGTTTATTATTATTTATTTTATTAATTTTATTATTTTATTATTTATCATTTTTATTATTATTGTAGTATTATTATATATTTTTTTATTTATTTTTATTAATCTTATTATTATTATTTTTACAATTATATATTATTTTATTATTATTTATCATTATTATTAATTTTATCTTTATTATTAATATTACTATAAGTCAATCGAATAATAAATAACAGAATAGTGCATTGTAGATGAATAATATTGTGGGAGAATATAGTGGTCGACTTGATTCAGCTGGCAAAATATTTGAGCGTAAATTAAATCAAATGACACCTATAGTCAAACTGCAAAAAGAGCAGCTTGAAACTATTTTAAAGCGAGTAGAAACTCTGAAAGACAAATCAGAAAAAGTTTCAAAGCGTTATAAAAGGGCATTTTCTCGTCAGCAACATTTATTACAGAGGCTGAATAATTGTTCCCATAAGATTTGTGGTAAATTCATTTCCTTAAAATATCCAAGAGTGACATTAGGAATTTGTAGAAATAAACGGAGTTGCTCTGAAAGCAGACAGAGATTCAGACAATACAATTATCAATGTTCACAAACGTTTATCATCGATGAAAGCCTTGTTGAGAAGTTGTGAGTTGAGGTATGCACAAACTATCGATATTGTTATTAATGAAGAATCGAAAACCTGCGAATTACCATCTCCTGTTGTCGAGAGTATTAACGACCTTTTAAAACAAGAGAACGAAAACATAGAACTGTTAATTGGGGATATTAAAGGTTTAATGAAAAAATAAAATTTTTGACTTGTCTTAATATTCAGAAAATTTCTGTTAAAATCAGCTTGTATTCTGATATCGCCAGTTTGCATGTATATTTACTACGTTTTCTTATTTTATATTTGGTTGAGTTTATTATAATAATAAGATTTTGAAATTTAGATTTATGGCGATATTTAAATGGATACAGTCAATGATAGAGTCGCGTTATCTCATTAGCTGTGGATCCAACTCGTACCTCATAATATTTACTTTCATCGATAGTCTCCTGTTGCTAATAATATTGGTCCTGTGTGGCTAACAGATAGTTGTCAGTGAAAGGTGATGTAATATTTAGGAATGTGTCACGTCCTAAACAATTTGTCTCTTTGACAGAAATATTGGGGTTGGGATGGCCTAAAGTAACGGCAATTATGGGCTAAATTGGTATAGATAAAATATTTTTAGCATTTAATAATTACTAAAAATAGAATTTTGAAAAAATAAAATTAAAAATATTTAACATAGGTATATAACATAAATATAGTTGTTTCTGCTGATTTTTGCCTCGCGTCTGTGCGCGTTAAAATAGTTCTTTCGTGTGTGTGTGCGCACACAAGCACGGACAAAGGTTTTTATTCTCGAAAAAATGGAATTTGAATCAAAAATGTCAACGGATGCTTATTTTAAATTTGATAATGAAGATGAAAAAGATCGAATGCTGAAAAGATATTACATCACTGAGGTAATGGAACAAGTGGAGAGGAAGTTATGAAGAAACAGATAGTTTTTTAGTGTAGAAGGATATCAATCACTACTTAAAGAATGTAGCTTGTCACTACCTTTTGATAATGACGTCGTTGAGGAATCTCATTCTACTCCATTTGTCAAGTACAAAGCGTCGACTAGTA
Source organism: Schmidtea polychroa (assembly GCA_959609185.1). Taxonomy (NCBI): domain Eukaryota; kingdom Metazoa; phylum Platyhelminthes; order Tricladida; family Dugesiidae; genus Schmidtea; species Schmidtea polychroa. The sequence goes on from CAUHTR010000088.1 coordinate 92,263, forward strand.
AATTGACAGACATTATTGATGAATTCTTTGAAAATCTATTGATGAAAGATTCGAATTGCCTTTCTATGAAATTATTAAATTAGTTGTTCAATGTCTAAATGATGCCAATGCTGTCGTTCGAAACAAACGTAATGGAATATTTACGAAGATTGGATATATTATATATATTGGATATATTATGCCATTAGAAACTGATGACGAGGAGAAAATTCGATGGGGTCATGTTATATTTGAATTTGTCTCATTGTAATTTGAAATTAAACCGGGGACCATCTGAAATCAAATATTGCAATACGGTGCTTGCTAAGCAGCCGATGAATGAAAAAGCCTTTTTATCGAAAAGGAAAGGGTCTGATGATTATTGGAGAATCTGAAGCTGGTATTTCAAATAATGGTCAAACTCTAGAGCAGTGATTCTCAACCTTTTTTGTTGCGGCACACTTAACGATTTCAAAATTTTGGGGCACACAAAGAAAAGGGATAAGTTTAAAAATTATTTACTTACCAATAACAAGCAAAATGATAGTCAAGCAAATGATAGTTGATGTAAATAAAATTTTGATTCGTGCTTCATTTGAATTTGATTTGTTCAATAGTAATTTTCAATAAACAGGATACTAAAAAATAGTAATTATTTAATTACTAAAAATAATATTGATAAAATAAATTTAATATAAATAGTGATAAAATTTTAGCAAAGGAGACAAATATAAATAGTATTTTTTTAGACTTTAAATCTTTAGACTTTAATTTTTTGACAACATTGCTTTTGACTCATTGAGTGGTTTAACAGTAGTAAGATATCGTTATATATAAGAGAGTTGATCAGAAATCAAGATAGAAAAATAATAATAATAGATATGTTGGGTTATTGAGTTGGTGATAATTTTAAATGTTACTCTGACTCCAAGCGTCGCTTAAAAATCACTAAGAGTATCAAACAGTTCCATAAATCTTTTTAAACCGTTCCCTTTCTAGAGCCATCTTACTTCAGTGTGAAGTAAAAGTCTCACATGGGTTTCATTGTTTTCTTCACAAAATAATTTTAAAATGCACTCTTGTTTTGCACTTGGTTTAATAGAATTAATACATTTTACAACCAAATTTTGTATTTTATTTAGAACAGGAGAAAGGTTTTTAGCTACCAAGTTTTCCCTGTGAATAACACAATGCACAAGTAGGATGTCTGGATTTTCATCTTTCATCAGTTTTAAGCAACCATTTTTTACCCATCATATTCGGAGCACCATCAGCAGCACAGGACGTTATATTTTTCATCGGTATTTTATTCTCATCTAAGTAACTTTTTAGAGTACTATACATATTTATATATCTCTTTAGTGGTAGTGCTGCTTTTTAATGATTTGTAAAATAACATTTCTTCAGCAAAATCATTATTATCAATATATCTTACATATGTAAGTAATACTGCTTCGCTGTCTCTCAATCTTGATTCGCCAATTTGCACCGAAAAAGTCTTGTTTTTAATTTTTCGATAAGGTGTATTTCAACATCTTTACTCATTTAGTTGATTCTTCTGCTGACAGTATTGTCACTTAGTGGCATGGTTTTCACGTCTTGGTCATCTTTTCCCAAAACAGTTTTAACAATATCCATTTTTTCCATTGCCCCCTGAAAATATCCTGCGCCCCACGTTGGGAAACACTGATCTACAGTCATATTTAGATATAACCCAAAACTGAATATGCCAAGCTACAATAAAAAAGAGATAATAATCGAAGCAAAATATTATGCTGGTGACTCAGTTTGGATAAAACCGAATTTGAATAAAAAATGCATAGAAAGATGGAAAGACGAACATAGCATAACTTCTATCATTGACTAAGTGCTCGATAAAGTCATAACAAGAAATCTACGCCGCTATATCCTAGCGACATAAGATAAACATGGAAATTGGCATCATATATCTAAATTTGTCTTATTATTTCTTCCAATATCAACTTCATAAATTGATAGACTTGTCGAACAGTTGAAGCTGCGTTACCGAGAATTAGAAGCAAGTTCAAGTTGGAGAAGATTAAGGAATCAAAACATATCAATCAGATATTGCAAGAGCAAGCAATGTAGGATCAGATCCAGCTTGAGGCTTATAAATTAAGTGTCCAAAAACTGAGACCTAAAGTAATTTAAGGTCAAAACGACGGAATATTTACAATCTTAAATCTAAGGAAAGAATCATTTGGACACAGAATAATTCTCACCAGGAGAAGACATTTTCTGTGTGCCCTCAACGTCAGTTCTGCCTCTACCAAAGGTAAACGTTAGTGCAAACCTGTACGCGTCAAATGAATTTGTCGTCATGAGTAATGGGACAAACCCGAAAGATGAGCGAAACTTTAATTTTCCTTATTTTGGTTGATCTATTAGATTTAGTATAATTCAATATTAAATTTATTCAAGAAATTTCTTTGTCCGTGAAAGGAGTTCGATTTATACCATTAACCATACAATATAGAGGTCAATTATACCAACCATACTAATTAATATACTAATGAGGATATCCAGAAAATTATATGGATAGATATAAAACAGGGGTCTCAAACTCAACTTGCTATGAGGGCCAATTTAGAACAAGAACACCAATTCGAGGGCCGCATCAAAATTTTTTATAGTACTATATTATACATAAAACAGTATATATAAATGCTTAACTAGTGAAATCATATATTTATTCAACTACTATACAACTAGTAGAATTATTGTTGTAGTTTTTGCACATTTTATTCCTATTATGACAGTTTTTTTATATTAAAGCACTGTTCTTGAGTCAATTAACTTTTATGACCACTTAATTGGCACCGTTTTGATTCAATTAAAGCTTCGATGTTTGGTTTAATTTCTTGTGATGAAACCAGTCTAACTGTTGGTCGCAATTGTTTATTAGACAGCCTTGACTTTAACACAGATTTGTTAAACTTCATTGAAGAAAATCTGTTTACATATGTAGGAACTTCCAAAGATTTGGGAAATTTTTCTTTAGGAAGAAACCGATAAAATTCTGGAATGCCAACATCTATATACTTTTGCTTCAAAATCGTATCACATTGAAGATCAACTAATTTCATCTACATGTCCTCTGCAACAATGTCAATTTCAACAGCAAATGGTGTTGTTAAAAGAGAAAATTGCGGAAATCCTTAAACCGCACTTAAAACTGTTGATGTAAGTTAGAAATTATATTTGTATACTCTTCCAGTGACTTGAATACATAAACTTCCAAGGAATTTTGAGTTGAAAAATGAATTAAGTTTCATGCTGCTAAATGTTTTCCCCACAAAATCAGTTTAACTTTGAATGACTTAACGCTGTCCTACATTTCAGTTATCAATTGTTTTTTACCCTGATCAGTTAAATCTCTTAGAAAAGCAAGGTCACAGATAAAAGTGGAATCATTAAGCTGTGGAACCTCTTTGTTCTTCATTTTCATAAAAAAGTCAATTTCTCCTCTGAGAGCAAAAAAACACCTCAACACATTTTCACGACTGAGTCATCTAACTTTAGTGTGATACAAAATTTCACCATATTCACTGTCCATACTTTCGAGAAATGAAACAAACTGTTTGTGATTCAGCCCTCGTGCACGTATAAAATTAACAGTCTTAACAATTTCATCCATGACATCCTTCATTTTTATACTTTTACTGCACAAGGCTTCTTGGTGAATGATACAGTGTATACTGCTAAAGTTAGTGTTAACTATATTCAGGCTATGAAGTATATTTTTCACTAATCCAACAACACCAATGTTTTGCGAACACACTAATGGTGAACCGTCTGTAGCCAAAACGCTGTTCTGTATCTGATACATTTTTACTTTCATCAAGAGCAACAGAGAATGCTTCAAAATCTTTTGCCATTTCAAACAACTGCGTTTGTACATTATCTGCTAAATCTGTAATCCTACTAGCAACTGTATTGGCAGACAAACTTATACCTTCGAAAACGTTCTTCTTACCAGGAATTAAAATTTCGCTAGCTTTCACAAGAAATTCTTTTATAAATGATCCCTCTGTTTAAGGTCGGGATGATTTAGCAATCACTTCACATAGCACAAAACTTGTCATTGAATCTTCACTGGTTTAGTTGATGTTTGAGAAGAAATGTCTTTGCATGGCATAGGCTGCTTTGAGTTGCTGAACTTTTTCTTCTCTGATTTTCCAGTAAACTCATCATACTTAACACGATGCATTGTGTCGTAATGCCTACGCATTTTATACTCTTTAGAAACAGCAATCGTTTGCTGGCAAATAAGGCATTGTATTTTATCGTTTAACTCCGTGAAAAAATATGAATTCTCCCATTTCTCTTGAAAAATTCTTTTTTCTTCCACAAGTGTTCGTTTTTTTGCTCTGGATGTCATTTTTAATAAATCGTATTTTATTTTATATTATGAATGTTTTGTTGTTGATTAAATTTATAAATATATTAAGAATTTAAAATTTACATTTTTGTTAAATGTTAGGTGTTGTTGAGGGCCGCGTGTTTGTGACCCCTGATATAAAGGGACCAGGATGAATAAAAGTAATATGCAGACCTTCTATCAGTAGTCCATGAACCCAATGCATATCAGCACAATTACAGTTTCTGGATGGACCTCACCTTTTTCTAGTAGCCACTCACTTGACACATTATCAACATTGCCTATCAACGAGTTTTACTCAATTAAAATAGTTTTATGTGCGGTATACAATAACATCACTACCACAACCTAGCACTAGAAATGGGTACGAAAAAGAAAATTTTTTGCAGAATCCACGGAATCGAGTGATTATATATCATATACTCAGCAAAAATAACACGTTAATTAATTTTCGGATTTGTATCCTTAGCAAAAGTCAATGAAAAGCATTAAAAATCATGCTGAATTACTTAAAATTTTACTTGTATGTACATGTAAAGTTTCTGTTAATTTAAACAAAATAAACAAATGTATATTTTCAGTGGAGTAGTCAGGAATTTATGAAAGGGGGCTTGTTGAAGTTGAGAAATATTTATTAATATTATGGTCAATCAATTCAAGCGTGGACGAATGAGGGTGCTAAAGGTATCTGATACTATTAGACTAATAGATAGAAATAGTTTAAATTGCTAAAAAAATTAATATTAAATGTTGTTATTTTTATGACAAATGGAAAATAAAGATTCCGTTAAATTTAAAAATTTCAACTTTATTAAAGACTTTCAACTTTCAAGTGAACAACAGTCAACATTAACAGTCCAAAGAAGAGAAAGGAATTATAAGCCTAATAATTACTATCATCTATTGTCATTTTATTTTTATAAATCGACAAATATTTGTACATGTAAAATCCATTGGGGGTTTTAACTTCATAACCCTTCCCACTGTATATTTTAATTTAAACATTGTTTTTGAAATATATTGCTATTTTCTTGACATTTTATCATTTTTCTAAAACTTTGTTGTTTAATTTAATATTAGTTTTCATATTTGATACTTGTTACAAATAATAAAATATTTTAAAATTTAGAAAATGTTTGTTGTAAATTTTAATTTATGAAATTGTTATATAATAACTGAAAAATTATATATTAAACATTCAGTTAATAAACCATTAAAAATAAATAAAACATTTATTTTAATATTTTAATAAATTAACTTGTTTATATTTATAAAGGTCATTTTTAATATAAATTTATTAAATGTTCTATAAATGTTTTATTTATTTAATTTTCTTTTGTAATCTCTTGAAGACTTATGAATCTATCGAATGCATTGATTTTCAGTGTTTCGATGGAGGGCAAGAAAGAAATAATAATTGCTTTCCATGTACAAATGTTTCTTCCATTGCTCGCAAGCATTGGATAAATCATTTGGAAAATATGATTTTAATTCACCGAAAATTAAAGAATACCGAATTAGCTATGCAGGTTGAAGTAAAAATATCTCAAGGCATGTACTGTTGTAACTTTGATCAAAATGTGGGAAAAATCGAAACATGTTCTTTAAATTTCTCTCCAGGCAGCAAAGATGGAATTCCACATTATGGAATGGGGTATTTTTAATAAAGCAGTAATTTTAACTTAATAAAATGAATTAGGTGTGATAGGAGTGATTTCTGGCTACAATCAACTTGTACAAATGTGAAAGTTGAATCTCGATGTTGCCGTACAAATCATTGTAACTATCCAGATTCAGATGACTTGAAGCATATGTTGGATCAAGCGGGTATGATTTTCCCACGGGTTGTAGAAACTGGAAATCCAAAAATTTTCGTAGTTTGCTTGGCGTTGGCTATTGGAGTTATTATCGTATTGTCTATAGCTGTTGCCTCCTTTAGAGTTGCAAGAAGAAAATATTTATCCAGTAAGAAATATTTTTATCTTAAAAATCGTAAAAGTGATATATATATATATATATATTTCTGGAATTATTGATCTTTTGCACAACTTTAAAATCGCATAGTTTTTCTGAATATTTTCAAATTTTTTGTTTATATTTTACATTTTTATAGTACTTTTTAAAGTTTTTAGTTCATTATATGTTTCATACGTAACTCTTTTACCTTGATTCCTTTTTCAATCCAGTCTAATAAATTCAGCTTCTCTTATTTTTGTTTATATATATATTTTAAAAAAATGTTGCTTATATCAATTATTTTAAAACTAAAACTTATGGCTATGTCGAATATATATCAGTGATTTTCAACAACTGTGCCGCGAAATTTTAGACATATAATATATTATTAAAAGTATTTTCTTATTATTAACTTGTAATTAATCCTTAATAAACGTTTTGTTATTTTTTTAGTACATATTATTTTATTTCGCACATTTCTTTGTGTGCTCCAAAATTTGAAATCGTTTATTGATTTTTAAGTGCAAAATTTCAAAATAGAAATTCATGTATTGATCTAAAATTGTAATTATTGATTAAAAAGTGCATAAATTGAATTTTCAATTTTTGGTTTTATCTCACTGTAATGTGGGAGTTTGAGATTTTCAAAATATTATTTCGACTAAAATAGAGGGTGACGTCACCTACATCTTTGCTGACCTCAACATTTTAGTATCTCTTGAAGATTTTTCTGGCGAAAAATTTAAATTTTTCATAGAGGATAAACTTGACTAGGAAAAGAATCTTTCAGATATTTGGAAATTTTCTTTTTGTAAAATATGGAAAGTTACAAGCCCTACAACTTTACTGACTACGACTGATCATCAATTTTCTGACGATTATACAAAAGTCTTTGGAACAAATTCCCTCCTGTTAATATATCCGCCGCCCCTTTACAAGAAATCAAATTGAAATAGAAACTGATTATTATTGAAGGTAAACAATTCTTTTAATTTCCAAAGGAAAAGCATACTAATTTTGAATATTGTTCTGACACAATTTAATTATAATTAAAAGCATATAAATCGATGACTGATGGTTTAATTATAAGAGACAATTCTTAAAACTGTAAAAACAACTTTGGGGAAATATTGTTTCATTACTTTTCATTTGACTATTTTTGCAAACAGCTTCAGAGGTTTTGACAGTCTGATTTTTGAATCCTTCAAAAATTCAATACTTATATCTGACATTTTAAATTCACCAATAAAAGTTCATTTGATTAGAATACATTGTCAAGAATAAAGCTAAATATTTATTTTATAACAATATATTTCAATCATAGATAGCCTTATAGGTATCGCACAGTAACCTTTGGAGTAAAGTTTCTATAAAAACAAAAATAATTTTGATATTAAAATATAAATTTAATCAATTTTTTTATTTAAATTAATACCAAAAAACGGTATTGGTACAGATTTATTGAATTATTAATTTACAAAGTAAATCAATAATTGAAATCAATGATATACAAGTTTGAATTTGAAATAAATTAATGGATATATTATCAATTTCTACAATTATTATTGATGATAAAAATATTTTGGATTGGAATTTTGAAAAAAATATTGTTAAAAATAACGGAGAAATCACAATTCTTCAACGGACGTTTCAGATTTTTGTCATTTTTATCAACTAATGCCTGAAGTTTCTTTACTATTGTGGATCGTGCTAATGATGGAAAGCTGAACCGTTTCCATAATTCCACAAGCTCAACGGCTAAGACGTTTTCTTCTTATCTTTTATTTGCTGATTCAAACATCTGAATTTTCTTAAAACAATTTCTTCAGTAGACATTTTGTTGAGGATAGCCATTGTTTCCTGAAAGTGATATTTCCGATTTTTGAAGCTCTGACCAAAGCGCTCTAGGTTTTCCGTTCATATCTTTTTATTACCTTCACTTGGGATAGAATTAAAATTCATCTCTAAGATAAAACTAAAATAATTTTTTATTATTATAAATAATATCCCTTTAGCTTTATTTATATTAAATGTTAAAATAATAAATTTAGTGATTATTGATGGAATATTTCAACAAAAAGTAATTACTAAATTTAAAATTATTATTAAAAAATTAAAGTTTAGATTTCTTAAATAAAAAATAATAAAATTTAAAATACAGTAATGATTTAGACAATAAGATGACATCAGATTTACAAATTTTCTTTTGATTATTGCGTAATAATAAGTAATTTTATAAAATTAGTTCGGAGGGTGACATTTTTTTATTGCAATTTTCGTTAATAATATATGAAAACTTATCGTATGATAAAGGTGGTATACAAACTTTGAAAAAAATCACATGCTTAATGATATAATCTGTGGAAAATGTGATGATTTATTTGGTTAGAAGACAGGAGTTTATAAATTTATTTGAGTTTGCCATATAAAAGACAAACGAAGGGCTCATAAATTAAAAAAAGAAGTATTAATGTATTCATTATTTGCAAACTTAAATATTCCTTTCAATTTGTTATTAATTATCTAGTTTTGGGCACATGAATATCCTGTAATTATTACTGTTTTACTCACCTATCGAATGTAACTGTCATACAGTGGTTTCAATATTTAAGAGATGTATGCTCAAGAAAGTTAATTAGAAACCCAATGATGTTTGAGGGACTAATAAATGGTTCAACTTGATAAATGTAAATTCTTTAAATTAAAACACAACCGTGATAATTTGAAAAGAAAATGTGAGTATTAGGTACACACGACATGGAATCCAAAAACTTTTTATGCAATTGGTAGAAAATAGAAAACAGAGAATACTTTCCAAACATTAGTTCTTAGATTTTGCCAAATTCTGTAATCTGGAATGGTAAATACTCAGTATGTACAAGTGGACTTAATAGTGAGACACCACCAGCACCGCTTACTAGACTTGTTCTATATACTCATTTTTATGTTAATCTATAAAGTAAACTATAAAGTTCCTGTTACCGGTGTTCATACAACTTTTGAAGTTCTGGTAAAAGAAAGTTTAAAAGAATTGCTTAGTTGTTATCATCGAGACATCTGTCGAAGCTCTTCCAGCCAAATTGGTTCTGGAAATTTCATGAGGTGACACATAAGTTTCATAAATTTCCATAGTGCGACACTCAGGATCACTAGAGTCCAGAGCGATACCCGAGGTACGACCTGAAGAATACAAAGAAAGAAGTGTTTGAATTACAACATACATAATTGGTGCATTAAATGTCTCAAACATAATTTAAGAAATGAATCCTCTGCCAGCATTGGTATTCAGTGGCGCTTCGGTAAGAAGAACTTGAAGCCTTCTGGCGCAATTTCCATTTCATTATGAAGCGTATGATGCTAGATCCTTTTCATACAATCAAAATTTGTTTCAATTCCTTGTTCAAACGTGTATTTCAAAGTTACATTACCTTTCAATATCATCAAAATCACTTCCATATGGATCAGTAACATTTCTTGATTCAAGATCCTTAGCACCTTCAAAAATACCAATAGAAACTTCTCCATCAGTTATTGAAATTGCATTTATAGCAATAATCGATTTAAAATAAACAAACACCTTATCATTACTTTTATTATCAGCGTAAATGAATCCGTATCTTTTCTTTCAGTTAAACCATTTAACATGTTCACTAACTTCAGTTTGAATCATAAATGAAATACGAAAGGACTCCGAAAAGGATTTATTTTACAATATCAAATTTCTAGGCACAATAATGTTCAGCAACAGAAATCTAAAATAGAAACCGAAAAATTCCACAAAAATTCTCACCTTTTTGAACAACCAAAAACAATATACCATAAATTCTAAACAATAAAATTCAGAGAAATCGATATATCATAAATTCCAGAATAAAAAATTAGGAATCTCCACTCGGCGTGTGAAAATCATTGTGCGCAAACAGATGCGAGTACACCAAAACCCGCTGAAATACGCTTCCTATAATATAAGAAAAAATCAATGATCTTATATTTTACAAACATACAGACTCAGTATGATGCCAAGGTGATGTTCTAATTGATCGTGCAATGAAATACGCTTTACACCAGATATGTCAAACTTGCGGCCCACTTGATACATCAGTACAAAAAAACATAACAAAACTTAAAAATAAAATTTTCTATGTAATCACTTCTTATAACTGTTACATTTAGTTTTTATCGCCCATTAAACAAAAAATTAAGGAAACGAACCCCAAAAATCTAGTTAGGGTGCGAAAATAAATTCTGGTTTGTCGTACTATACCGAGGTACGTTGGCTATCCTGCTTCAAGGTTCTCAAACAATTTTGGGATTTGAAAGACGAAATATGTCAGTTTTTAACATTAAAAAAACAAGACATCGCCTTGTTTTCTGATACAGTGTGGTGGCAAGATTTATCTTTTATGGTTGATATAACGAAACACTTATCCGATTTAAATTTGAAACTGCAAGGAAAGGATCAAATCATTACAAACATGTGTGACCAAGTTAATGCATTCAAATGTTACCACATTTTCTTCAAATTTTAGTATTATTATTATTATTATTATTATTATTATTATTATTATTATTATTATTATTATTATTATTATTATTATTATTATTATTATTATTATTATTATTACTATTACTATTATTTTATTATTATTATTATTATTATTATTATTATTATTAATAATAATAATAATAAAAAATGTTTTTTAATTTTGTTGAGTTTTTAATTAAATATAATTAAATATTAACGTCGGTGTTTCCGACTCCACATGTTCTGAAAAACAATTATTTATGTTACGGCCTGCCGGCTCATGATACTAGTCTAATGCGGCCCGCAGGCCAGTTTGAGTTTGAGACCCCTGCTTTACACTATCGAAATCGAAAAAGTGGTAGAAAAATCAAATACTGCACAAACACAACACATACTAAAAAATACATGCACACTTTCGATATATAGAAACGTGCTGCTGAGATACGTTTCTATAATAACTTTATTTCAGGCAATTTTGAGAAAAAACGGTCAATTAAAATTTTTAAAATCTATTTATGAAGTTTTTAAGTTATCATGAAAATGACGAAATATCAAATTAAGATTTTTTTTAAAGTTAAAATTAAGTTTACCTGATATTCCTTAGATTTTCAGATATTTCTATCAAAACTTTCTTTAATTAATTATAATTCAAAATTTATCTAAATTACATTAAATTGAAATAATTTCAAAATAAATTTCAAGTACAAAATCCTAAAAAAAAGCGGAAAAAGTAATTAAAAATAAATTATAATAAAAATGTTGACTAAAAGTAATATTTAACAACCTGAATAATTATTTAAAATCAAGCCTTAAAATTTATTTAAAATTAAAAATCTTGAATGCTATTTCTAAAATGACTAAAATAGATTAGATAAAATAAAATTCATTTTCGCATAAATGGTGAGTCACCATTATAGAAACTGTATCTCACCAGTTTCTGGTGTAGTTGGAATTAACTATCCTCTGGAATTAACCATGAATATTTGGAACAGAAGAAAGTTTTATTCTAAATGATCGTGATGAGATTAACTGGTCGTAAAGATATACAGTCAACAATTATGAAGCTTTTAAAAAAAATAGGTAACATAAGACAATTAAAAATGTTTTAGTTCAAGTGGTTATCTTGTTTTCAATTTTTTTACATACATAAAATCCTTAAAATATTTAATTAAATTATTTTTATTTATATTCGTAATTAATTATTCAATACCTCTTAATTTTTTACCATAGTCCAAAAATAACATATATATTTATAAATTATTACGTATAATGTCTTCATTTATTGTTTGACTAGAGATCAATTTTTTCTTTTATACACAAATATTTATCTATAATCTAAAGAAAACAGATCAAAAATAAGGAAGAAAAAAATAAACAACGTTTAAGAATTTATTTTAAAAATCTAAAATTTATTTTTATCGTTATTAGTTTGTTTCTTATTACATTGTTTTGTTACTATTCGTATTACAACTATGAAGCGCATATAAATATTTTGGAAAAAATTACTCTAAAATGAATTAGATCAAAACCGATACAATACTCACAATTAAATCATAGAATTTAAAAAATATTTTTAACTGTTAATTACAGCATCGAGGGACCAAACTAAAGAACTACTTGCTGACAAAATCATTTTAAAAGATAGTTAATTAATAGAATTTTTTTTCTTTTCAGCACAACTCTATTAAAATAATCAGTTGATTGTTAATTAAAAAATCAAACAGTAATATTGTACATTAATCAATATTTTCAAGTTTTAACACTTTGAAATTTATAAAATTAAATTAATCGCAGAAAAAAATGCACCAAAATTCCAACTCAATCATTAAATGAAAAAATAGCATAAATATTATTATTCGAAAGTGTTACTCAAACAGAAGTTTCACGATATATTTCGACAATTTTCCAAGTCATCAATAAATAGAAAGATTTTAAATTGGTTCTTCTATCAAAATTATAAAGACTTTTAAAAAAGATAAACTAATTGGTTTATAAATTTTTAAAAAATATATTTTAATTTTAAAACAGAAAAATTTTCAATTTAAATTAAAAATAATTTTTAAAATTTAATAGTTTTTAGATTTATACATAACATCATTTTTACAAATAAGTTTTTATTATACCGCTTCAATTACTACAGAGGAACATATACATCATTCTTTCCATATAGACTATTTAATCCCTTATTGTGCTCAATAATATTAATCAATTTCCTCAGCTAACACTGATCAAGAACTTGAGAATAGAAATAATAAAAATTTCACTCTTATGCATATGGCATTGTACACATTTCATTTTAATGCATAAGCAAGATTAACTTGTATAACACTAAAGCAATTAAAATACTCATAATAATCAACTTAAATCGCTGTTAATATTTGTATAAAAAGTATAAAATAGTATATAAAACCATGCAGCCATATAAAAGCACATACTGACTTGATGGTAAATTTCACATTATACTACAATATTCGCAAGCAAAAAATAATGACTGTATGGTATGTTAAAATCGAATGATAAAGAGTGCAAGCAAGGAAATGAATATTTAAATGAAACAAGCGAAAAACATTTCCCCTGCCCATTGGGGTTTGTTCTAAGAAATACCATTCTTTGAACCATTTTAAAAGTAGATAACGCGTGTATGACTATAAAAATTGTGTACTGTGATTGTTTTGTTATTTTTGATAGAAAATCTGATTTTTATTTTGCTATTATATATCCAGCAACATATTTGAAACATTTTCGAAACAAATTCCATAAATTAATAAATTTTAAAAATCCATATTTTATAACACATTTCATTGAAATAAACTGTCATTTTCAGTTATATATATTTTTAGCCAAGACATAATATGCTATTTTTCAATAAAAAGATATATATTTAAGATTTTCTTTCGATAAAATTCAGCTAACTGGAAACTGTTACTTTTATAATAAATGCAATTTTAAAATAACGCACGTAAATATAAACTATTCTATGCAAATTTGTAAAATATCAAACTTTATTTTTAATAATGTTATATAATAAATATTTCCATGCTTGAATTGTTTTCTGAATTTCTTCGATTTCTCATCTAAATATCTATTTTTAGAATACACCAGAGAATGTTGTGAACTTAAATTATTTCCGATAAATAATAATTTAATGTTTATCTTGTCTAATATATTGTAAATCTAATATTTTGACTTTTTAATTATGCGCTCGAACGAATTACAAATTTTCAAAATTTGAGTTGATTAGTGAGAGAAATTAAAATTAAAAGTGGTGAAAATAATAAAAATATAATGTATTTGTAATATGAAAAATGATTGAAAACTGATTGTTTTCAATTAGTAAATGACTATTGAACTACACAAATTTCCAGCATAACATTTTCCTTGATTAAATACTTGTAAAATTTAGACCGAAAAATTTATGCAAAGTAAATGTATATCTAGTGTTTGATCAAAAAATTGAAAGTTCAAAAAGTTTTTATTAACAATATTAACAAAATTTTAATCCAATTTTCTTATATAAAAAAAAATTTATTTTTAAAATTTTTTAAATTCTAAATTATAATTAATTTTTTTTTATTGATTAACATCCTTTTGAAATTAGATTTTGGAAAAACATTAACTAATACTCCTTACATTTTTATATTTGAATTAGAATCATTATAGCAGCATTTAATAATTAATTTTGTGTTCAAAATTCATTTTACAAATGAAAATCGGGTAGGAAATTGTATTCTAGCCACATGTTTACCAGTTGGATTTGGGAAATTGGTGTAGACACACTAAGACTGCCATCGTTAGTAAGAAATATCGTTATTTTATCAGCTGAATTATAAAATACTAAAAGTATATTACTTAATGTCTAACGCTAAATTATTTAGCCATTAGAATTTCATATTTTCGTGTTCATCTAACCAGCTTTTCTTTTATTTACAAAAATCACCATGCAATTTTAAAATAATTAATTTAGAAAATGAATGCAAAATTTTGATCAAAACTTCTTTTTTTTGCCAAATAATATATTGGAAATAATATTTTATCAAACATTGAATCACACTTCATTTGACACGAAATTATGTGCTTGATTTACTTATTGATAATTGTTCTGATTCGTTTAATACTTAAAATCATCAGAGGATTCGTAAACAAATTTGAAATAATTCTCTTTGGCTATTTCATTTAAATAAATTTTAATTTTATTTTCATGTGAAATTCTATTTCTCTGTTTTTGGTGTCAGATTCTATTACGTAATTTTGTCCAAATTTAGAAATTAAAATTTGACATTTCTGGTAATTTGGTATTCAATTTCTTTTTATTTCAGTGACAATAGATCAGTTAAACCAATAAGTTAAATTAAATTAAATGAAAATTTCAATTTATTGACAGTGGAATAAATTAATTTTTATATTTTTAATCAATGGTGAAGAAAATCATATTGTAGATTCTTAAAAATAAAATCTTGATTTCAAATATTAACAAATATCGAAAATTTTAATCCTTTCATTTCATAAATACTTTTACAAATATAAAGTTACATCATCCATATACATTGTAGCCATAAATCTTATCATTTTACTTGTCATATTTTAAACAGTATCATTACTTTTATTATTATTTTCAAAAATTGCGATTGTAATAAATTTCGGCTAAAACTTATTATTACTAAAATTGAAATTTTTAATAAAATAAATTAAAATAATTTTGCATTATTTCATTACTTATTATTTTAAACCTTTTTTTCGTTAGTCCTAAACAATATCCAGCCATTGTTGCAAAATTTATAATACATTCAAGAAATTTATGTAAACATTGAATATTTTGACCCCATTTCTTAATTTAAACAATACACTCATTTTCCTTTTCTGTCATTGAGGCAATAATTTAATAAAACAAGAGATATTATCTTGCGAATTACAACAATAACTTCTTGACCCTTCTCAGCCACACCTATTTTACAAAAATAAATTTTTAAATCAATATTTCTTTAAATAATGAAATTGATCGAAGTAGTACAATAGAAAATCCTTAATGCTAACTTGATGTCACCATCAATATATATTGAATAAACTATCGCTTTCTTTATTCGACTTCGAAATTTTTATTGAATAATTTATATTTAAAGAATTGTAAAATTCCAAGTAATTGTATTAAACAAATCGATTTATTATTATTTTTGACAAATGAACACTGAAAATTTATTAGAAAATATAAATTAAATTGAAAAGGGAGAAAAATGAGATTAATTTACAGATTTTAGATATTCTATTTATACCGACTTTATCGACTGAATTAAAAGTTTTTATTTTTGATAAATAATATTTTTAAGTAATTTTTACAAAATGACGCAAATTATGTTGCTCTGTTTACATTAAAATACATATATTCAAATTAAATTTTAGAAATACTTTATTTTTACTATGAAAATCTTTATTAAGTAATTGATTTATATCCAAATATTATAGCGAAACACAAATTACATAATAAAATTGTAGCAAAATTTTCATAACAGGAATGTCAAAACGAAACAATTAAATAGATTGTTTTAATTTAATTATTTAATTTTTTCCACCAAAATACCATTGATTATTAAAGAGAAAGGATTTGTACAGTAATTAGTGATTCTTTTAAACGCGCTTCAATTCATGTCTAAAAATGACATTTTAATGAAAATGATAATATAGAAAAATTCTAATTAAACTAATGATTTATTAGTTCCGGAGATTTCGACTTATAATATTCACCGTTGTAATGGATGGTTAGTTTATTACACATTCGGGTTATTTTGCACATCCTTATTTTTACATAAATTTTAGGTACCAAACATGCATTACAAAATCTACGGAATATCACCATTGATAGAAATTTAATTTGTTTTAATTTAAATTTAATTTTGTTTAATTAAAGACTTTTTTTGAGGATTATGTTTAGTGTTTTTTGGTTTTAGAATAATTTGCAATATTCTAATTCTAAAAATTAAATAAATTCAACAATTCCCTATTCGCTGTTTTTAATTTTCGTGAGAATTTTTAAGCTATTCAATGTATATATTTGTTGAGTATCCTAAATAATAAAATAAAATAATTATTAAAATGCAAAATGATTGTGAAAAATATAGTAAATAAAAGATGTGTTGCTTCAGAATTCTAAAATGTAGGAGTAAGTAAAAAAAAAGAAAAAAGGAAATGACAACGAATCAAACAATGAAATACGAAGTTGTTATTTTTTAATTAAAAAGTGCAAAATGAAGAAGGGAAAACAAAAAGAAAAACAAAGTCGAAATTAAATTGTCCTATCTCGATATACTGTTCAAGAAAAAGAAAAGGATCACCAAGGAACCAAGATATGGTGTCTTCTAAATAGTACGTATCTCGACAGCTGTCAGAGATAATAAAAGATTTGGAAAGGACCAAAAGAAATGTACGGGAAAAGATATCTAAACTGAAGTCAATACCAGTAATTGCCATTAAATTGCAAGCTATACAAGGAAACACGACTTGAATTAAGACTATGATTGAAAGAAGGCTGAAGACAAATTTTAAAGAAGAGAAACAGTCACAATTTTCAAAACTAAAGACGAAAACAGAAGTTGTAAAGAGAAAAATAATGATCATCCAAGCTTACGAGTTACTAGAACATAGCCATAACGATAACAGCAATATTACTATTTCTATAATCTTAGTTTCTATCTCTTATAAATGGAACATTTTCTCAATGTTCTCAATCTTTCATATTATTTGCATGACACTTATTTAAAATTAAAAATTCGTGGAATTTTTCGTTTGGTAATTGAATTGTATCACATGAATTACTAAAACGAGAAGAAACCCTACGAGACGTTAGGAGAAACAGTTTTACAGAAACAGAAAGTAAAAAGAAATTAAAGGAATCCGTCGAGCGATATAAATATATCGATGAAGTTCAATTAAAGGAGTAGTTTCGTGGTTATTGATTGTATGTTGTTCCAAGTCCGGAGTTTCGAGTTTTGAGTGGTGAATCCTTTGTGGAATTGTGTTAGCATGAATCAAATCGATTGCAATTGTGAGAGACAATAAATGTTGGTAATATAGAGAAGTTGATATTTTAAGACACGCTGGAAGTCAGTTGGTAGTTATGAATTTCAAGTTTCACTGAAAAAACCCAACATAATTATAATTCTAGCTTAAGGTCAGTTTTATGGTACTTTTTGAAAAGGGAAACCTATACAATAAAAATAATTAAGCACAATTAATAGTGCATAACTTAGCTTTATAATCTTTAACATATTCTCTATTTTAGTCATTTCAAATAGTTTTCATTGTACACTTCAAAGTCTCAATGAGTTCCTATAAATAGGTCATTTTAATCGTTAGTCTGGTTTTTCTAATAGACATCACGGATCATATAATTGAATTAAATTTGGAAATCTAAGGTTTCTTGCCGATCACTACAGAAATGTATGAGCATATAGGATTGCTTATATGTACAAATGAAACTGCATTCTCTTCCGTACAGATTATAATTTTATAGAAATTATATTGGGTAAATTTCGTTATATTACAATTATCGACGGCGAAATTTTAGTCAAAGAAAAGTTAATTTATTTTTGGAAACGATTATTGGGCAATAGTGTACAAATGCTGAAATATATTTTGTAGTTCACGGTAATGCGATCGCCATGCATGTCTCAGTAAACTACACGTTATATTTTATTTTTACAAATGAATCGAAGATTACCAGTAGAGAACACGATAAGGTAAAACCACTTCTTATAGTAATAAGTAGTTAATAAAAATATATTAATATAATTTCTTAACTTTGTTGATCATTTGATTTTGTCTTAAAATTTTGTGCAAATGTTTTGTTCTCTTTGAATTTTTTTGTTGTTTAAAATGTTTCGAGGAAACGGAGGGCTTGATATTGATGTAGCAATATTTTGACATATAGTATAACCAATTCATCTGCTTGCCCTCTTTTGAAACCATTACTGAAATATAAATTTGGATTATATATTTAATATTATATTGTGATTTAGTTGTGTTTGGTTTGTTTATTACAGTTTTTGTATACATCTACACACACACATTATATAAATAGACACGAATTACAATGTTGGGCCAAAATGTTTTATTCTTAAGAATTTTGTTAATATAATAAAAATAATATTTTGAAATAAAAAATGTTTTTGGACTTTGGTGTCCTAAATTGAATAAGGAAGTTTAGAATATTCGCACTATTTGACAATCACAAGTATTTGCTTCATTTAATGATCAATAATTTTTGTCAATCGTTTCTCATGAGTAACTTCTCAAAAGACAAGGTTCTGATATATTTATAACTATGCAAATTAAACATCTAAGATAAATTTTAATTAATCTTCGAGTTTTCGCGCCTGGGTCGAATTTAAGTTATTTAGAAATTCAAAAAATTATTTTATTTTGTTTATTGAAGTAATTATCATTTCTAATAATTTTTTTAATATTCTGGAAATATAATAGATTTTTAGCCATTAAAATATATAGGGTCGATTACACTCAACGCGAGCGCTGACGTTATGATTTTTAACGCAAATACTCGAGAGTTATCATTTTTTCTTTGTTTCGTATATCACGAATTCGCATAAAACGGCATGTTTTAGAAAGCTAACGACCTTAAAAACATTGTTAATCTATTTTTTATTGGATATAGTGTTATCCAATTACAACGAATTTCGAATTAACATTTTCACCATATGAACGCAGATTTTCTTTAACCCATATGACACATTTTGGACTCTAATGACCGTTTAATTGCTGGGGTTCACTGTCTAATAATTTTTTATATCTTAAAATTCAGAACCCGACATAAGTAAAAGGGAATATTTCGCACGAACCCTCCATCATTATAAATAAATTTATTTTTTATTATATTTTAAGTGAAAATTTTGTTATTAAAATATAAAAATTTGTAAATTGGTTTTATATTCATTTAATTTTTTTAATTTTGCGCTCTACGGATTATGCTTAATGTTTTTCCCCAGTTATCACACGGATAACGGGGTGAAATTTTGACATATATTTTGTTGTACTAATTTATTAGTATAAAATAATGATATTACGGTAACGTAACCTTTGGTCCTCTGTTTATTTTAACATTCGATATTGAGTGTTGCAATTATTTTTTAATGAAATACTCATTTTGAATAATAAATTGAGCTGGAGACTGCATATTTAGTCAAATCAATAATAATTTTTCGTTATTGGAATTAAGTAAACATTGAAAGAATTATCGACATAGATTTTTTAGAGTTGCGATATTTTATTTCAGTGTTTTTCCGATAGTGGAATTTATTAGAAATATTTTTTAGAAAAATATCCACAAACCACAGACTTGCCACATCATTCATTTTATCGCAAATTGTTGTGCTTTAATAAGTTATTTTCGATTATCCGAAGTTTCCGGCGACGATCAAGTTGTAATCTTCCATCAGATCGAGACGATAACAAAGATTATAGAGATAATCTTATTAGTCCATTTTACAGGCCATTTAATGGCATGAAAATTGAAAATAGTTTTCAATTATCTTGCAGTGGCTCAGGATTTGGAATGCCTGTTATGACGAGAAGAACTGCTGCAACAGATATCAGTCTAATTCAGGCTGTTGGAGAAGGTCGATTTGGTACTGTGTGGTTGGGAAAATGGAATGGAGACAATGTCGCTGTAAAAATATTTAGTAGTCGCGATGAAGTGTCATGGGCTCGGGAAAAAGACATGTACCAACAAAACTTCTTGCGACACTCTAACGTATTGGGATTTGTAACTACTGATAGACGGGATAATGGTCTTGCCACAGAATTATGGCTAGTAACAGATTATCACGAAAATGGATCATTGTTTGAATATCTACGAGTACATATTATCTCTATTGAACAAGCAGTGAAAATGGTCCGATCTATTACTAATGGACTAGCATATTTACACACTGAAATAAATGGATTAGACGTAAGTTCTTTATATATTATGAAATTCCTTTTTATTTATACCTGGTCGTCCTATAAATTATGTAGTTTTTTTCTTCAACTCAAAATATAACTAATTTGAAAATATAATAAATATTTCTAATAAAATCTATAATAGAACTGTAAACAAATCAAATAATTGCCCGGACTTTAATTTCTTTAAAATTTCATATTGTATAACATTTTATTGAAAACTAAAAGCAAACATACATGATTGCATTATTTAAAAATAATTTTAAACAAAAACTGAAAATGGACAGAAAAGTAGGAGTGAATTATTGGTGAATAATTATTAGTGCTATTCAATGATTGGAATTCCAATAATATTACATATGATAATTTCCATTATCGATAATCAGTAAACATAACTCGAAACCCAGAAGATATAGAGCTTAAAATATATAGTGTGAGATATTACTTAACTCAAATGGAGATATGGATATGTAAAAAGTGATTAAGAAAGCGCCACTCAAAGATCTGTTTAGGATATTTTTCGAAGTTTTAAAATAGAAAAACTTTAGATATTATAGATATAATAAACAAATTAAAAAACTATTATTATAATTATTATTATTATTATTATTATTATTATTATTATTATTATTATTATTATTATTATTATTATTATTATTATTTCCCATAATCTCTCTACTCAAATTCTTGAATATTGTCGACCGAGGCTATTATCATAATCAATGAGCATGTCTGATTTCAAAATTTTATTAAAAAATTTCAATAATTGCTGGGAAAACGTGATATATAAAGCATTTCTGATAAGATCGTAAATAAATGTATTTGCCGCTCTGCTATCAGAGGCTTTTATTTTACAAAAAATATTACAAAAACAGAATTAAATTGAAATATAAAAAAGAAGTCACTATTAGCTAATAATAGAATAAATAAATTAAATAATACTTGATAAGGACAATGTTGAAAATTTGTGTTACATAGAAAAATGAATTCTTGATCTAGTCATAGTTCAAATAAATGAAATTTGTGTTATCTTGATGGGAAAATAGGAAATTTAGATGATATAAAATATTATTGACTGACTTCTTCATGTTTAGCCTACAGAATTTACGAAAAGATGATTGAAAATTGAATAAATGGGTGGAAAATATTGGGAAATATGTTATTGAATAATTGTTGAATAGTGTTTTCATTTATATAAATAAATCCGCATTATTTATGGGATGACCTGATATTATAATTTGAATAATTTTTTTGCTATCTGTTTACTGTTATTTATAACGAAAATTAATTATTGTACATATTTTTAACGATTAGTAATTACGAAAACATTACTTTAGTGATATTTTTCAATTAAGAAAGGAAATCGTTTTGATTAATAATTAAGTGTGAAATATTTGCGTAATTCGGTGCTAATTTAATTTTAGTTATTACTATATCCAAGATTTATGAATCACAGTTTATAGCCATAAAACGTTATTTTTCAATATTTAGTTATACTCAATAAATTATTATAGTGAACTTTAATAATGACATAGTTGAAATTTTTGCAATTTATTAGTATTTTATTAATATAAAACGATTGTTTTCCGTTACCAGGATCAATTAAATATAAAATTAATAAATGATATAATAAAATTTTTCCAAGTTTTCAAGTTTATTTAAACCAAAAATGAGTTTTCAATTTTGAAATAAAACCTCTTTAATCGGCTTCAAAAATAATTTGCATGTGAAGTCGATGATGATCTTTTTATATCTTAATTTAATTGCACAATTTTTTGCTATTCAAATTTCGACAAAATTACGGGATTTTCAACGTGAGATATTGCGCTAAAACAGTTGAAATTTCTCTTATAAAATATTTTGTGCATCTAAAATGGATTCGTGGCGCATTATTTTGTTGGATGGCGCATGAAAATGTTTATTTCAAAATGCAGTTTTAGAAAACATTTAATATTTTGTGAAAATAAGTAAAAAATTAACTTTAAAAAATGTTACTTACACTATATCCATCTTATGATCCAAATTCCAATTAAAACTAAATTTAGTTTTGAATCAAAATCTTAATATAAGTGCGGGTTTGTCAGCATAACAATACAATAATAATATAGATACATTTTGTCTATTATAATCATACTACTAATTCTGGAACACCAATAACTTATCTCTGAAAGAGTAAAACGATTCCCACAACAATTATTAAGTGATTGTGTAGAGAAAACGCATGTATGACGCATCAAATTAAACAAAAATAAAATCTACAACACTTCTTTTAAATTCTTTCTATACCTTGAAATACTGGAAATGGCATTAGATATTTTAAAGTATATACGACTAATTAATTTGAATTGTTTTAATTTACTTTCCTTATGATAAGAACCGATGTTGACTTTATCATATTAAAGAAGGTAGCTCGTCTCCGAAACATTGAAGGAAAATAATTGATAAAACGTGAGTTTATACATATAATTAAAACTTGAATTTCTGTCCCCGAAAGCACTAGAAAACATATGATCACCTTATCTTGGAGTTTATCCTTTTTTAAAATTCCAGGGTAAGCCTGGAATCGCTCATCGGGATCTCAAAAGTCGCAACATTCTTGTTAAATCTTGTGGAGAATGTTGTATCGGAGATTTGGGTTTGGCTGTTCGACTTATTGAGGATTGCTCTTCATTGGATTTAAATAATGTTGGAACAAGGCGATACATGGCACCTGAGATAATTCTGGATAAAATCGTTCAACCTGATATGATTTACAATGGTGGTCTTGAAGCATTTAAGAAGGCTGACATTTACAGCTATAGCTTGGTCATTTGGGAAATTTTACGGCGTTGCGAATGTTCATCTATGAATATTAGCGCATCTGCATACGAGATGCCATATCAAGTAATTTATAATTGATTTAGCTAGCTATAATATTAAATTTCAAATTCCATTTATCAAAAATTATGAAAATAAATTCCTTTTAAATTATGTAGTTTAGACGTTGCCAGATATTTGCTTAATTTATTTCCCATCGGTCATTATAACCTAATTCTTAATTACGTATTAATATAATCTAATCCAGTCCTGAGTTTGTCGTGCTAATGTGCAATATTGAAATCGATAATTATGTTTTTGTTATTAATTTCGATCTAATTTTTTACATGCTTCATTAAATAGTGAAAATTTAATTTTTCAATTTAAATATTTGGAAAATATCTTTAATTTGAAAATGACAGGATAAATTATTGTGCTATTTTGAAGTGTCGATAATCCGATTTCCAATTTCAAAATCAATTTAAATATACTTGAATATTTTCAATTATTTTTCGTTTTATATATTAAAATATAAATACTATTAAAATATGAAACTATAAATTTTTATTACCTTTGATTAATACTTTTTTGAGGACAAAATATATTTCTTTGTAAAACAAGATGCAAAAAATGTTTTTTATTCTAATTTAATTTCTTGAAAAGAAGTTTTGAATGATAAGAAAGAAAATAATCTAACTCAAAAATAAATAGTTTTTACTTACCAATATAATGTTATTGATTAATCCATGAGTGAAATTTTTGCGAGAGGATTTCAAAATGTCCCAAAAATCGTCTAACACTACTAGAAAATGGTATTAGATTTTTGTAAAGAAATCGGAAACGATGTTATAAATGAAATAGTGACGAAATTGCCTGATGCATGATGCTAGATATAATTTTTGGAATTAATAAAAATTTTTTGTTCTTTTTCCGCTGAAACGTGCGTTTCACTATTAAAAGAAAGACTTTCATCGTTTAAAATTAATCTTGACAATAATATTACTTGTAATATGACCAATGAAGCAAATACGATGAAGTTGGAAAAATTGTACCAACAGATCAACAATTACGTTTTGCCATCCCATACAACTAAAGTGCTTTTATTTACAAAAGTATGTAAAAATTGATTTGGGAAAGGTCATATTTCAAAACAGATTGTAAAACACGATGGAGCAGCTTATTGTGTTTACTGAAAAGATTTGATATGTTAGGAAATTGTATAAAAAAGGAATTTATTAACTTCAAAATTGAAAATTCGTTAAAATTGGACGCTACCAATATAAAATTGTTTCAGATTTAGTCGATGTTTTAAGTTCAATTGAAGCAACTGTTGAATCAATTTTTCGGCGAGATGTAAATTTAATAATTGCTGATATTGCATTGGAATTTGCAGAAAAAATGTAACAACAGAATTTTGACCGTAGTAGTCATAATTTTGAACTTTAGTCCTTCGATTTAGAAGAATTCAATTGAGCAGTTTTTGCTTAATATCTTCACAGTGATCATAATGATTCAATGAAAATGACTGAAGTTTTTGTACAATTCACAAACGCAAAAAAAGCAAAATACTTATTTAAAATAAATGCGACCGATTTAACAGGTGGAATTATTGGAGTAGCTGATTTCTCTGATGAGATTGAGACCCTATCTAACGATGAAAGTATTTTTTTGTATTAATAATGAAAAGTCTATGAGTGAGCATTTAAAGTGGTTGTACAACAGGGGACTATTTCCAAAGGATTTATGATTCCCGGTAAGTTTATCGAAAACGAGTTTATCGAATGATCAATTGATCGAATGACGAGTTTATCGAAAAATATTATTTTTAAGGAACTTACGAATTGTGGATTTTATCTCAAAAAAGCATGTCTCTTTAAAAAATTAAAAACTTTTAAATATTTTATTTATATACAGAAATTTTAAATATTTTATTCGATTTTTTTCGCTTTCGATAAACTCGCTTTCGATAAACTCGTTTTCGATAAACTCGTTGGCTACCATTATTTCAGCATTTTTTGCCTTAACCCTTTTTTCAATATTTTTTACCTAAAACGAATTTTTTGCAATAAATGCTATTATAAACACATTTTAAGTTTCTGTACGTAAAGAAAAAATTTAAAAGTTTTTAATTCCTTAAAAATAATATTTTTCAATAAATTCGTTTTCGATAAACTCGTCGGCTACCGGATTTATTATTTAAAAGAATTTATTTACGATTAATCTCACGAGTGTAGAGTCTGAACGGGTGTTTTTAACTTTCGGGTTGATATGTTCGAAAATTCAGAGTCAACTTAATGATAAAACGATTGACATTATGATTTTTGAGATAATATTTTCAAAAAATTAAATAATTGATCCTCTAAAACAGTGGACAAATTAAACTGAAGAAAATAGAATTATGATTATTCAAATAGTTACTCCATTTACTCTAGTTTATATTAGCTAAAATTTATTATCAATCTGCTGAATATTTAGTAAATAAATTTTAAGCTCACATTCAGTGAATCAGTACGAAAATCAAACTTTTCTTGTTAAAAACTTTAGTCCAAATGCTAGTTTGAAATAAGTGAGTACAATTTTTTATAATTACGAAATCAATTTTACGCTATGTAACAATTCGAAATCTAATATTTAATATTTAAATCTAATATTAAATATTTATTTAATTTGATTTCTGATTATTTTTAAAAAATGATAAATTTTCATTATTTTAATACAGAAATTAATTGATAAATATTTTTACCGTGATCCCATTTAAGTCCATGTAAATAAAAAAATGTTTGTTAATTTTCAAAAATAGAAAATAAATTTCCTATATTCTAAGAAATATTTCGGCATTCTAATTTTAAAATTGACTAAAATATTTTCATATAAGTTTTGAGAAAATTCTTCATTTATTAAATTTTTCATTTGATGTTTGAGTTTGAAATTTATTTTCAGTTCTGAAAACTAATCTAGATGAATAATTAAATAATTCGGTTTATTAATGCAAAATATGAAATTTGATGACTCAATTTCTACAATATTGTCGTGTCCATTTGCAATAAGCCTATATTCTCAATTTATAAAACATTAATTTCACATTACTGGCGGTCGAATTTCTCAGTTAAATGACTTAATAAAATTAATAATAAAAAGGAAAATTAGATTATAGATTAATATCAATGATAATATCGGGCACTAGAAAAGAAAAGAAATTATCGGAATTTTAATCGATCTTATCTGGAGTTTCAATCATCGAGGGAATGGGAATTCTAAATTCCCTTAAAATATTAATAAATCTGTTTAGACACCGATATTGGGAATTTTGTGGCTTTAAAGTAAGAATACAGAGGTATTAATTAGTCATGTGTTTGTAAAACTTCTCACTAACAAATACATTTAAAAGTTATTATAATTTGATCACGTTATCTAGTTGGGATAAATGTTTCCATCGATATATATATTCCCATGGTCTCCTGGAGATATTCAATTATCAGCTATTTTATCGCTGAAAATTTTTTGCAAACTATTTTCTTAATTTTCATTTTTTGCAATAATGGTAAAATATAACAAATTTTGTTTTTAAATTCCTGTTCGATTTATGGGGCTTTAAAATTATTATATTTCATTCAAATTATGATATTCGGCAATAGTCTTCGGGATTTTTGAAACTATATAATTTTGTCAATATGGAATACTGTTAAAAATAAATGTAAGTATTATTCGGTAGGACAGAGCTTATGATCAAACCTCTAGTGTTCTCGACCTGAATAATAAACTGAACACAATAAGTTTTATTTTTGCCACAATATCACAACTGTTATGATTTTTGCTGATAAAATTAAAAGATTATGCTTGGTACTAGTGTTAGGTGATCCTAATGGAAACCGCCTCAAGCAGAATGAATGAACTCCTTTCTCTAGAGGTAGTTTCTTTAATTTTTGACTTTCGTTTAATTTTTTTGATTGTTTTACCTCTTCGACTTATGGAAACTCGAAAATGCTCTTCACTCTTTTTAAATGGTGCTTTATTCACAAATTTAATCAGACATTCTAAAAAGTCATTAAAATTACAACAATACTTGTCTCTAAATTCAATTTGTAAACAACCCGAAAAATTAGAAATATTAAAAAACTTTTTAAATTAAATGTATGTAGCTCTTCTTCCTTTAAAACTCTTGCCACTTCTTTAGTCATTCAATTATTCTCTGTTTCCGAGTGTTTACCTTATGAAGTTTCACTTGATGTGGATAAATAATTTCCATAATTCTAAATGGTCTTAACACCTCTTTTGAGTTTCTTTCGTTACCAACACCTTCTCCCCTCACTTCAAATTGTCTGTTACATCTTACTTCATTCAGTGTTTCGCATTCTTATTGCAACTCTATCCGGATTGCTTTGCTGTCAATTTTACTTCTTTCCGAGATTCCGAGGCTTGTTTTAATGTCGAATGCAAGTTAATTTTCTTTCCAAAAAACTATCTCAAATGGAAATAATCCGGTTGTACTATGTTGGGTTACATTTATCGTAAAATAGGTCATTCTACCAATTTTTTTTCGTCGTATTCTCCATCTAAAGTTGCTGTAATAAAATCTATCATTGTTCGTATCACTCTTTCCACTTGACCATTTGATTGGTGTTGATACGGTAAACTAAGTTCTTGTTTGATTCCCAGACATGATAAATTTTCTTACAAATATCAACTTTCAAAGTTTTCTTTCTATCTGTAAGAATAATATCCAATACCTCAATATTATTCTGAAAACCGTCTGATTATCTTTCTTTGAAATCGCAATGAGGCTGACTAATTTACTGAATCCTTATTGTAATGATTATTGTACTTTCTATGGATTGCTCATCAGCTGCGGAAAAAAACTCCACACAATAAAATGATTTCTATAATATTTCTGTTTTAACTTCTTCCTTCGTCCTTCGTTTCATACATTTACGTATCAGTTTACGTATCATACATATTTCATCTTACATCTATATTATTTCTCTTTCTAATACTTACTTGCTCGATCCTACTTTTGAAAGAAATCTAATGGAGTTCTCTTCATTTTTATATATCTTTCATGGTCTTCATATTCGGCTTCTCTTATAGTGGTGTCTTTGTCTTCTTTATTTCCCGCTTATTCATGAACAAAAGCTTCTAGAACTTCTATTTTTTTTGTTTTTATTAAATAATATATCCGCGAAAAACATAATCTTTCTTCACACAGTTGAGATATTTATTCTTTAGAGGTCATTCTAATCTTCAATGTCCTCTTTCAACACAACAGAAAAATTGTCCTGGTAATATTTTTTCTTTCTTCAGTGGTGATTAACCCTGGCTTCCATTATATAACCTCGTCGCTGTGTTTCATTGAAACTATTAATTGGCTCTTTTAGAAAAGTTTATCATCTGGATAATTTCTTCGATCTGCATATTGCTGCTATTTTTTATATACTTTGTAGTTTTCTGATGTTCCTTAAATCATCCTTCTTGGAACTGGTATCTATTATCTTCTCTATAGTCCGCTTGCACGACATTTGCGTAAGTTCTTCCTTTTTATATCTTTCGTGTCATCCATTTCTCTCCATATTCTCGAATGCCTTTGTAAATATTCTTGTTTCTTCTATTTCCATTTCTGTCTTTGTAGTTAATATTTCTTTACTACGATCATTCGTTTCAGTTATCAGTTTATGTATCATAATTTCGAATGATGCAAATCCTTCATGTTTTCCTTTTTTAATTTCCTTTTAATTACTTGAACTTTATTGAAGATAGTATTCTTGACCCGTGAATCTTATATCTTATCATCGCTGTTTGATATTTCTTTCTTTTGTGTAAGTTTTGTTTCTTTTCACATGGTCTCTGTTCTTTCAAACACCAATAAATCGAACACAGTTATCAGCTGTTGATTCTCTATTTGTAACCATCTTTCCATATCATTTTTCGGTTTCTATGTGACTTTTCCCTTTAAAACACCTTATATTAAAATTCAGCAGCTCAAATTTCGTTTTTTAGGAAGTGATTCCAATAATTCTTTATGAGTTTGGCTTAACATAACTAAAATAATTGATTTGGCGAGGTTACCAGTTACATCTAAAGAAGTCGTCATTAAAATTCCAAATATGTATTAATTAAAAATTTTGAAATACCACCCTTCTAATCCAATTTTTAATAAAAATCGAACTATTGAAACAAATTCGTCTCTCTCTCTCTACACATATATATATATATAAATACTTTTAAATTAAAGTATATAACTAAAATAATATAAAATTTTTTTAACTTTACAGGCTTGAGGAATTTGTTTATTAATTAAATTGATTTGTTTTTGTCAATTAATTAATTATTTTGTATTTCTTAAATATTGTTTCATAGAAACCCTCCAATCAATTTAAGGCTATGATAATCGTAGTCATCTTTTCATTACCTACCTGCCATATCTCCTCTCCGAAAAATAATACTTTACAATTTTTTTATACTTTTAATTAATTTTTGTATATCTCCTTGACAGTACTAATATATTGGTTTATTTATTAGTATATAAGGACTACTAAAGTTTATTGTTGTCTTTAATTACCCTTTTTTAATTTGATCGACATTCTTTATCGTTAAAATGATTTTTAAAACTAAAAATAGATTAACAGAAATCAATAGAGTTATTGCGCTTTATTTAATATATTCACTCATGTGTTACATATTATTAAATAATAACAATTTTGTAGTAAAGTACAAAATTTATGTATTCAAACTAAATTTTTAATTATAAGTAAAATTTATTAAATGACAATCGAATTTAATGAAATTTTAATTGAAAAAAAATTGCAAAAAAAGATGAAAAATCATTTTAATATCCAGTCTAGTTTTAGTTTATTATTGAAATTCTAATTTCATTTAAGATGGGATTTTGTTGTTAAATTGTTGATTGAATTGTGATAAATGTTGTTGAAGGAACGTAATCCTAATTTATTGTCGTAGTTACTCGATATTTTAAATACACTCATACCTCGCTTTACGGCCTAAATACGAAACATTTTAGGCCGTAAATCGAAAAAGGGCCGTAATTAAAGTAGGCCGTTATAGCGAAAAGCCGTATAAAGAGCAGCCGTATAGCGAGGTATGAGTGTATTCTGTTTAAATAATATATAATATGAGAAATTATTAGTTTCGAAATTTTGAAATCTTGATCTTTTTTTATTTTATTAAAATCCTTATTATTGAATTTATTTTTATTTGGCTTTCAAATAATATAACATCGATAATATGAAAGATGCTACTCAATAATATTTCCAAAAATGCAACAAGAGCAATAAAAAAGATATATCTGTATAAAGTGAAAGATTCTTACGAAAAAAATGTAAAACAGAATAGCTATCTAATAAAATTTCGTTTATTTGAAGATATATTATGAATCGTGAAAAAAAAGAAAAGAAATAGAGTTTAATGACTTATTTGTTAAAATAACTCATGAAATAATTATATGTAAATTCATTTCATAAAAGATACTGGATGGTCCAATGAAATCACAATCACAGTTGAATTTTCAACCTATTTTAGGTATATTGGACCACTTATCATAAGGAATGTTGAACATAGGACAGTTAACAATTCATTAAATATGGTCAAATATAATTATTTGAGATAAAAATGTTGGTAAACAAACAAATAACACTTTAATTGTTGCAACATAAATTGTCAAGTCAGAAAATTCAATTTTTGGCACGATATACTCCTTTTCTTTGCCAATATCAATTTCTTTTTTTATTACTAACTTTTAAGCTAGGTTTAGACTCGTTTTCTTTGCTATTTTAATAGTTTTTACTGTATATTAAAAAATCAATTTAGTAATTAAATAGGCTTGCTAAAAAATAAATTAAAACTGTTAATTATCAATCAGGAAAAAATGCCATACATTTTATCGCTACGTATGAATGAACGTATTGTGTATTTTACAAAGGAAAAGAAATAATTGCATTGTCATTATGATACCTTTTACTTTTATTTAACTTTAAATATTTCTTTTATTATTAAAACTAATGAATCATTAGTAATGATCGATTTTCAAATAATATTATTAATTTTATTATTATATGTTAATTTCTAATTGAAACAATTATTTTTAGAATCTAGTTAGCAATGATCCAAGCATTGAAGAAATGAAGTCGATTATTTGTGACAGAAAAATTCGTCCTCCAATTAATTCTAGCTGGGAGAATTTAAATCCACTGAAAGATATTTCAAAATCTGTTCGTGAATCTTGGTTTGAAGAACCAGCCTCGAGATTGAATATAATGCGTCTTAAAAAAATAATGAATAACGCCTGGAATGAAATCAGCACACTGAAAAATCAAATTAGCGATTTAACATCTTGTGGTGATTTTGTATCAAATGACAGTGCGATAAATGATATTAGTTACCATTGCAAATCTCCATTCAGTAATACAACAATCTCCACTGAATTTCCTTCAAGCTTGACTAGTAACGATATTATTCCAAATATCGTTATCAAATCTAAAGACGTTTTTTCTAATGATTCATATTGTCTGGGAGTGATGAATCAACTGTAATCCTGATGCATACATAATTGTATAAAAATTTATTTGAAATGGTGTACCATTATTTTCTATCATTTGTATAGTCGTCTATAATATTATATTAAATTATATATATATAATTATTATTATTATTATTAAATTTTCTGCTTGCAGGGAGAAATTAAAAGTGCATCAGTTTCCTGTTTTACCTCATAACACAAACACATTAGATTTTGGTTAAATAATAAATGATGAATTTCTTGTGTATGATTTAGTTTTGAGCCTCTGTTAGTTTTATTATAGTATTGATACAGTAATCCATCAACCACAACTGAATTTGGGGTTTTAATTTAATACATTTTCTATTGACTTGATTTGTTTCTTGAACCAAATATTTCAATGTGGTATCCTCTACTTTATTGTATTTGAAATTGTAATAGAATTGTTTATTATGTTTTAGTTTTTAATTAGCAAAACTGTTTTTTTAACAAATTCTGTCAATTGGTTACAATTTTAATAATGTAAGAAATTTTATTTTTGATTTAATTATTAATATAAAAAGGTCAGATTATGAATTTGGATTTTATTGTTCTTGGAAGTATATATGGAATTTTTAATCGAGTTACCTAATTTACTGTTATTCATTTTCAATAAAGTTTTTGATATTGTTTTATCGCTTAAATAAATAAATAATTAATTATTTTTTATTAAGAATGCGAGTTTATATTAGTAGGTAGCTAGTGGTCTTGTACACGATAATTAATATGGATTACATAATATTTTAATAGTTAGAGAGGTATTTGTATCTCAAGTCTTTTGTATTAGGTATTTTTAAACAAGATTTTGATCTTACTTATAAACATGGATTTTTTAGGCACGCAAAACAATGGTATTTTGCCTCAATATTTCCTATAAGTAAAAAGGAAACTGAGGCATATTTGGTCATAAAATGTTTGAATAACTAAATTATGCTTACATTAATTTTAAAGTAAATTAAGGTAATATAATTTTAAAGAATAATATATTTTGAAGAAACGCCATCGACGGAGAAATAGGGTAATATAAATTATAGAATTTAAATAGATAATAAAAAACATGGAAGAATTTAGAATAGCTTTGTACAATAAGCTAAGAATAGAAATTTAATGGTGTAATACTTTAAAATATTTAATAAAGTAAATGAGAGTAAGGTAAATGACACAATGTATAATTTTTATGAAATAACCTCTGGTATGCCAGAGTTGATAAGAAATAATATAATAATTTTTTTAAATGTTATTGTAAAATTTTAAGTTAATTAATGCAATGTAATTTTTATGGAAATTTTATATAAATTTTTGAAAACAGTAGTAAATAGATGATCAATAAAAAATTAATAATAACAAATAATCGAACCAGGTACTGATAACCTATCAACCAACTTTATATTAAGTAACCAACTCTAATCACAAAATCCTATGTGGGAACATAAGATCAATATTTAAAATATATTCATAAGAAAATCCAGCAGGTTTGAACAATGTTGAGGCTTCGATAAATTCATAAGAAAATGCAGTAGGTTTGCGTAGTACTGATGCTTCAATTTTTATTTGATGATTGAATTCAGAATTTCCTCTAGCAATACATTTATGCAATCCAGGATACGTCGAAGTTAATTTATCGTAAACAATTGATTTTTCATTGGAGATCAATGATTGATTATTGATCTAATTATATTTGGTACAGTTCCAATCAGGTGTGATCTGACGTTCGTTTGAGTATTTATAATACGATTTCATATTTTCGTTAGTAGAACTTCGAATGTTTTTGGCACATGAGTATGCCAAGAATCAAAAAATTTGTGTTGATACCATAATGAATCTAATATAGAAGCGAGACAGTCGCATGTGTGACGAGCTGACCTTTCGAATATTGTAATATTGAGTTTTAGAAATGATCTATTTTCGGAGGAAACAGACTTTCGTCAAATTGATAAAATTCCATGGTTTTGCATACATTTTGAAATAATGGGTAACGATGTTCGAAAGAAAAATGAATATTTAAAAAACGTGATTTAATTTACTTAGTTTAATAATGCATTTGTAATTTAATTATTAACCTAATATATTTATTCATTAGAATGTCGGATGCAATACATCATATATCAAATAACTGAGTAACCAATTAAAAATGAAATGAAAATAATACAAAATTTATTTCTTCAGTGTAATTTATCAAATTATTGGGTTATTGTTGGGTTTAGTCGCTATTATAATCCGACTCCTCGTGCTCCCTTTTATAAATCAATGAAGAAAAGTCAATACAATAAATCTATTTGATTTGATAACAATAGATAATCACACAATTTGTTCAGCGTATCTGTACTTTTCTTTTAACGATAAAGCAAATAACCCTACGGCAATCGCCTCTTCTGGCACGTTTTTGATTTATTTCAGTTAAGGATTTTTACACAATCAGTGTACACGTGCCAGATATTCCTTACAGCTCTTAAGCTCCTACAAACATTTAAGTTTCGCCCAAAAATTAGCAGAAAGGCAAATTGTAATTATGCACAAAAATGACATATTTCGAGCGTACTATGTTCTGGTTTTGTTGAATAAATTTAGAATAAATTTTGATATTTTGACAAGAAAACCAAGAAAGTAGTATATAATGAGGACTCCGACTCTTTTCAAGTTCAATTTCATGAAATGTCAAGATCAAATATAGACAAATTGAATCATTTTTTTAAATTTAAATTTTATTTAATTACTTCTATTTAATTTATTACATTTTATTATATTTTTATTATATTTTTATTATTATTTGATTTTGATTAATACTTTTAGTAATATTTAATTTATTACATTTATTAATTGATTATTTTACTATATGTTAATTATTATTTTAATTTAATTACTTCTATTTAGTTAGTTTATTATAATTTTATTAATTAATTATTTTAATTACTTATGTTATTTAATTTTTTTTTCTTCTGTTTAAATCTTAATAAATTTTAATTATAATTAATATTATTATATTTATTTATTAATATTTTATTATTATTTTTTTTACTTTTATAATTTAGTTTTTATTTAATTAATTTTTATTTATTATTATCATTTTTACATTTATATTTAATATATTCTAACAACTCAAGAAGGTAAATGAAATGAAATAAATTTATAGGAGTATGTAAAATGGGATTTCTCAAATTGGAAACTTGCTTATCTTGGGATTCCATAATGTAATATATTTAATTTATTATGGCATCACTTTTCTCTCAAACTGATAAATTCAGTTTTATAATTAAAAATTTAATGCATTAAATCTTAGGAATAAAGGCAAATTGAATAAAATAATATTTTCCATACTTTTTAGATAATTAGATAAAAATTTGATATTCCAGTCTAACAATGTAAATATTGTGAAATAATTTTGACTTGGCCACATTAACTATAGAGATAGATATTAAATTAATGAACATGTCAAACATTAATTTTTTTACAAACTTTGATTTAATATTAATAATAAATTTATAATATTGAAAATCCTGGAATTTCATTTTCAACGAAATTTAATGAGATTAAATTGAATTAATATTTTTTACTAAAATAATAAATATTTATATGAAAAAGTTGGTAAAAATGTAAAGTTATTTGATTTGTTAAAATTTTGAAAATTTATTTTTACTAATAACAGATTTAACAAAACTGTTCAATTAAGAAATCATCGTTAGAAATGAAAAAATAAGTTGAATTAAAATAATTTTAATTTGTTTTAATGAATCAATGCGCATTTACTCACAAAATAGGCTACGCATTTTCACAGAAATTTAATGCTTCTAGTCATAATATGCCTTTGCAGACTTAACCTACACCAAACCTTTATTGAATGAAAGTAATGATCTTTAATTTTTCTTTTTAAAGTAATATGTAATGTCTTAAACGTTTGATTAAATTCATTAATTTCTATAACTTTTTATGTGTTGATACCGGGCTCATACTGAAAAACGTCTTCATAATCATCAAGCAGGTCTTCATATTTACTTAATAGTTCAGGTTCAGTTTCACGATTATCAACAAGTTCGTGTTGTTTATACAAATAATCACAAACGCCTCGGTGTATACTGTGGTTTAAACATTTCAGCTGGACAAGTTCTCCCGTACTTAAACATCATTGGAGCACCATCATGAGTAGTGCATATAATATCACTTTCAAAATTTATTTTAAATTGAACCAAATGATTTTATACTTTATCCACCATGCATTACAAGATCCTGAAATTGGAACAAGCCCAAGATTTACGCATACGTTGTTTTCACCATGGAGATTTATGTTCAGGTATCTACGTCTTCTTAAGCTTGCCCATTCATCACTAGTGATACTGTATTTATTGCCAAGTATTTTATGTTGTTCAATAACTTTAATCACCTCGGTTTTCTTTATTTCAAAATTATGATGTATTAATTTCATAACACTAGTTTCGCAGGTTAACCGTCATTTTTTTCGCCGATATCGGATACGGATAAAACATTATATAACCGCGCATACCAAACACGATATATCCGTTTTGGAAACCTTA
This sequence comes from Schmidtea polychroa, assembly GCA_959609185.1. NCBI lineage: Eukaryota > Metazoa > Platyhelminthes > Tricladida > Dugesiidae > Schmidtea > Schmidtea polychroa. Next base: position 128,934 of record CAUHTR010000088.1, read on the forward strand.
CTAGATATTCAATCAAATAAATTATTATTATGCCTTAACTATATAATTATTTTGTTCATTAAGTATATAAATAAACGGAAAGGAAATTATTCAAAACTTGGAATGGCTCAAGGTTTTTGTTGCGTACAGGTAATTCACATTTTATCTTTTCATGCTGTTTCCAGCGTAACCCAGAATACATGATTGCTTTGCCATTCGATACCCACTGAGTAATCGACGTTGGAACTGTATCGAATAAGTGAATGCTTGTGAAAAGTGAGCATACTTTTGTACACTATAACCGGCAAGCGTTTGAGCGGGTTTGTGGACTTCCGAAAGAAGGCCTGTGTCCGACTTAACTTAGATCCACTTTTTCTGTGCTTCAATGACACAAACCTCTATCGATTAGGTATGTCTTATCCTCATACTAACATGAGAATTAATATTAGCCCCAATGGAAACTTTGACACATATAATCAAATTGAAAATTATAATGACACAATACGCAATTTTATTCTTGCATCCAAAAAATTTAGCATAACTGTCAGGAATGTGAGTCTGAGAATGATTTGAGCGCTTCGAGATTCGGGGTTCCTTGCGGGCGAGATGGCGGTTGCAATCGAGATAGCCTAACTTGTTGCACTTCTTAAGGTTACGCGTATTGACAGCCGTAGGAGGTTTTTGAGTGGGCTATGTATTTAGGCTCTGCGGTCGAGCTGCCGATTCCTCCAACACCTGTTCCACTAGATGTTGGTTAATTTTCCTGAACCTGATTTTACCAAGCCCTCAACAGTTTAAGCTGAACTTTAAGACCCAGTTTTTCAGACTGTCATGTGCCGCTTGTAACTGCAGCGTCTCGAGTTGTTGGCGACGTTTTCGCATCCCCCTTCCAATTTTTATATTTGCTCTTTGAGTGCCTCGGTATGGGTACGGGACACTTCCACTAGTCGTAACGCGTCCTCCCGATTGGCTCGCATTCATTACAATACTATAAATAAAGAGAAATGCATTATCAAATTATTACATATTCGGGTTAAGTGTGGGAACGGGTTTAAATTCTACTGAAAACTTATCATCAGTACAATGATGTTTATTGTCACACTCCTGTAGGAAGAAATCAGTCAATTCTCCTAGTTATAAATTTTACTCCATCCAGCCATCCCAACCATAACCACGGTAATATCACACTCTATCCAATCTTGCTAACACAAATAAGTAATTCTTAATTAACACAACTTTTATTATAAATGAACAAAAAAGTCTTTATTTTCTTCTGGTTTTAGTGGTACTTTAATCCTATTATTGGTGGTAGTACCTAGTGTTGGTAGAAAGGATATTGCTTGACAATGTTGAACAGTTATTCTGCTCTGATCTGATTTTATACCTTTCATTCCTTATTTTAATACTTAAAATTAATTTTTCTATATTACAATAAATATTTTAGCAGGGTTTTAGCCTTATTTTAATTTACTCATATTATTACACTAAATATCTGGGTTGATTTTGAAATTTTTGGAAGGGATCAGCCCTCATTTTGATTCATCTATTTTCTTACATTAATGATCGAAGTTGATCTCCAAATGTTTGACAGAGATTAACCCATATTTTAATTTTTAAAGCGCAATGATTTGGCTTATGGACTATAATTACACTATTGACTTGACTTTTATCTTCGTTGTGATTTGCTGTAACTTTAAGTCGATGGTATTTTAAATGCTAACTACCCATAGCCTACTGGACATTTGCGAAAATAAGCTCTCAGTGTTATTTATAATCAAACAGTGCAGCTGTAGTTTGAGTGTAAAGTTCAGGTATTTCGTCTTCATGCGATTATGAGTCGATTACATTACGGAAACGAAAAGTTGTTTACTCCATATGGCTTACTGGACTTCAGTGTGGTGAACACTTAATGTTGTGTGTTATGACCTTGGAACTACGAGCGGATTAAAATCTAGTCGTAGCTTCAGATCTTCCTACATTGATTTTATTCCTGCCCGTAGCATTCCCGGTTACTTGACTTACCCTTTTCAAGCATGCAACGAACCTGCAGAGATAAACCGCATGAAAACAACACATATTACTAGCAGTCGGTCACTGGAAGTTAACCGATAAACGGCATAGTAAAACTACTTAAATAAATAGCGTAGTACAACTACCACTTCTCGTAGGTCGCAATCTTTTATAAATTTGCTGCCTTTTAATCTTTAGCTGTGGGTTGAAAAAGGTGTGGACTATTCACCGCTGAAAATGATCTGGTTTAAAGAATGAAAGTATCACAGGTTAACATTACAATAGCAATATTCCTAACTTCAACAAAATGGTTTCACAATTTGGCTCGCAACCTAGGTTACGAATTTGGTTAAATTGTGACCGAAATATATATATATATATATATATATATATATATATATATATATATATATATATATATATATATATATATATATATATATATATATATATATCTGGGTTGATTTTGAAATTTTTGGAAGGGATCAGCCCTCATATATATATATATATATATATATATATATATATATATATATATATATATATATATATATGTTAAGTTAATGTTGTTTTATGCGTGTTATGAGAAATTTGATGAGCCCGAAAGAGTCACCGTTAAAACTTGAGGCGGGACAATCGGGGTGCGTGTTATGTTTGAAGATATTGTAACTACGAATAAAATATAAAAATAATAATCAACAAAATTCAATTATTATCGCAAGTTTATTAACACGATAAAAATAATCGTACTTGAATCAGTTTCTTAATCTACTTTCTCAATTCTGTTTCTTGAATCAGTTTCTTAATTTGCTTTTCTCAATTCTGTTTCTTGAATTAGTTTCTTAATTTACTTTTCTCAATTCTGTTTCTTGAATTAGTTTCTTAATTTACTTTTCTCAATTCTGTTTCTTGAATTAGTTTCTTAATTTGCTTTTCTCAATTCTGTTTCTTGGATTAGTTTCTTAATTTGCTTTTCTCAATTCTGTTTCTTGAATTAGTTTCTTAATTTGCTTTTCTCAATTCTGTTTCTTGAATTACTTTTCTTATCAAATTTGATTAGCGTTTTAACTTTCAACTTGTAGTATTGAAGTAATATTTTTTAATCTTTCAATTTTTTCGATTTTTTTATTTCCTATAGCGATAATTTACTATAGTAAATTATCGCTATATAGTTTCTTTTTGAAAATCTGGATTTCCCAGATGGTGGCATTTTATATTTTAGTGTTCACAATTCCTAATTGTGAACACTAAAATATTAACAAAAATAACTGTACATTACATAACTTCCCCCTTTAAAACCGGAGGTTAACATGAATCGATAAAAAGTAACATAAAAAATTACATTCAATAACCTTTTTTTATATAACCTTTTTTTTCGTATGTTTTATATGTTTTTATGTATTTTGTTTCTGTTTCTTTGTATCTACAACCTCAATAAAATTAAAAATTTACATTTTGTTTTGTATTTACAAGAAAAATAAAAACTGTACAATTAACGCTGTTTGTGCGTGTGTTTGTTTGTGTATGTTTGTGTTTTTATTTAAAGCATTCGCTGTAACGTTTTTTGTATAGTGGAGTCAGTATTGTGTCTTTGTCGAATATTTTGATTGAATTTTTGTGGTTGAATGTGATGTTTTTGTGAATTGGTTGTTTTTTTGTTTGTGTTTGGGTTTGTGTTTTGTCTTTCGGTGAGTCGTTTTGGGGGTCTATATTCTTGTGGTATGGTTTTATCCGTCTGATGTTTATTTTCATTTTGTTGTTATTTTTAATTATTGTGGCGACGTTCTTGTTGATTTCTAGGAGTTTGAATGGACCTTCGTATTTGGATTCGAATCCTTTTGTGAATGGTTTTTTTATTAAGATGTAGTCTGTTGTTAATACTATTTTTACGTCTAATTCGGAGTCCGGTCTTCTTTTTAAAATTCCTTTTGGTTTCTGTTCGGTGGTTTTGCTATTTTTGTTTGTTATTTGTTTGCTGTTTTCGGTGTTTTTGTTTGTATCTGATTTAAGTGATGGTAAGTTTGTTGCTTTTCCGAAAATTTTGTATGCTGGACTTTCATTATCTGTTGAGTTTGGGCTATTTCTTAGTCCGATTAATATTTTTGGAAGTTGGTTTAACCAGTTTTGGTCATTGGCTTTTGTCCTGATGCTTTCTTTTAATGTTCTGTGATACCGTTCAATTTTCCCATTTGATTGTGGGTTGTAAGCTGTTGTTCGATTTCTTTTGATATTGTATTTATTGCACAGTATTTTGATTCGAATTGTCTGCCTTGATCAGTTATGATTGTTTTCGGTTGGCCATAACGAGCTATCCAATTTAATTCGATCATTTCACAGATATTATTCGCGCTGATTTCTTTTATTGGGATTACTTCGAACCAGTTGGATTTCCTGTCTATAATTGTTAGGAGGTATTTGTAGTTGTCGTTTGGTGGTAATGGTCCTACCACATCTGTGTGTATTGTTTCAAATATTTCGCTGCTTGGGAAGTTTACTTTTTGTGTTTTGAGTTTTTTTGTTGTTTTGTTTAGTTGGCAGCTGTGACAACTCTTGACGTAGTTTTTGATATCTTTCCGCATGTTAGGCCATATATAGTTGTTATGTATTAGCTCGAATGTTACTTTGTTTCCCGGGTGATTAATCTTGTGTATCTTTTCGATACAGTTTTGGCGGAATTCCTCCGGGAGTAATATTCGTTTGTTGCTTTCGTTGGAGACGTCGTGCCATACTCCGTTGAGTTCTTGTAGTTTCAAACTGTGTTTAGTGGGGAGTTTGTTAATTGTTTCATTTTGTTTGGATTTAATTTGATCCAATTCGATTATCTCTTCGAATTCTAGGGCGTTTATGTCACTTTCAATTCTGGATAGAGCATCTGCTGCTATGTTTAATTTTCCTGCTACGTAGTTTATTGTGCAGTTGAATTGTGAAATGAAATTGATTTGTCTAATCTGCCTTGGTGAAGGGTTTTTCATTTCTATTGCGTTTGTTAGCGGTTTGTGATCCGTGTATATCTTGATGGTTCGTCCTTCGAGTAAATGTTGAAAGTGTTTGATTGCTTCGTGTATTGCTAGGAGTTCTCTGTCGAATGTTGAGTATCTTGTTTGATGTGATTTTAGTTTTTTCGAGAAAAATCCCAGTAGTTGTTTGCCGAATTTATTTTCCTGGAAAATTGTTGAGCCCATTGCAAAACCAGAACAGTCTGTAGTTAGTTGATACTCTAGTTCTGGATCTGGGTAACCGAGTAGTGTTGCCGTTGATAGGCTTTCTTTGGCTTTATTGAATGTGTCGGTTGTTTGTTGTGTCCAGTTTATTGTGACATTCCGTTTTGTTTTGATAAGATCGTTTAGTGGTGCTAGTAATTTACTGCAGTTTGGGATGTAAGAATGATAAAAGTTTACCATTCCTAGAAATCTCCTCAACTCTCTTGTGTTTGTCGGCAGTTTGTAATTTTTTATATTGTTTATTTTGTTTTCTATTGGTTGTGTTCCTTTGTCGTTTAGCGTGTGACCAAGGAAATTTATTTCCGTTTTCATAAATTCGCACTTTTGAGTGTTTATTTTTAGTTTTGCATTGTCCAGCGTTTTGAACACTTTTTCCACGTCCTTTAGATGTGTTTCTTTGTCTGGGCTTGTTATTAGGATGTCGTCCAGATAAGCGATTGTATTTTTGTTGCTTTTCATTGTTTGATCCATGAATCGTTGGAAAGTTGCTGCGGCGTTTCGTAGGCCGAAAGGCATTCGGTTGTATTCGAACATGCCGATCGGTGTTGTTATTGCTGTCTTTTTTATGTCCTCTTTTCTAATTGGGATCTGATGATATGCTTTTTGTAGGTCAATTTTTGAAAAATATTTTGCGCCGTTTATTCGATTTATTATGTCTTTTATTATTGGTAGTGGGTAGCTGTCAGGCTCTGTTATTTTGTTCAGGAGTCTGTAATCGCCACAAGCTCTCCATTCCCCGTTAGCTTTTTGTTTTAGCATCAGTGCTGAAGACCATTCTGAGTTTGAATGTTTTACTATATTGTTTTCCAACAGTTCGTTAAATATATTTTTTGTGATTTCTATTTTTTTGGGATCCAATGGTCTTACTTTTGAGTGGACTGGGTTTCCGTTTGTCAGTATTGCGTGTTCAGTAGTGTGGTTTGAATTTCCATCGAAAGTTACTGGTTCGCAGAGTTTATCGTATTTTGCCAGTAGTGTGGCTATTTCTGGTACGTGTTCAATAGTTTTGATTGTTTTGATAGTGGGTGTACTTGTTTGAATCACGCCGATGTCTACTTTCGACAAGTTTGATGTTGTATTCCAGGCTGTTCCTTTGTCTGTTTTGTTGTTTTCGACTATTTTCTTGTTTCGGCAGTCCACTATTAGGTTGTAATTTGCTAGGAAGTCGGCCCCGATTATTGACTGTTGTACTTCTGCGATTGTGAATGACCAATTGTATTTTTTTGAATTTATTGTGAGTGTTGTATGTTGGCCAAATGTTTTAATTTTGGAGCCATTGGCAGTGGTTAGTGACTTTTCTGTAGTTTTTGCATTTTTGTATAAGTAGTGTGGTAATAGGGAGATAACGGAACCTGTGTCGATTAGAAAATCTGTATTGTTTGAATGCACCGTGAAAGTATTGTTATTGTCACCAAATGTGGGTGCTATCAATGGTGACATTTTTAGTTTTCCTGCTCTGTTTTGTGGAATTCGCAGGGTTTTATGCATTTATATGATTTGTCGCCGAATTTGTTATGAAAGTAGCAGTGGTTTTTGTTTAGGAAATCTTTTCTTGAATCCCTTTCCGGGCTGCTGTTTCGGTAATTGTTGTATCGGTTTGGTGAGTTTGACCGGTTTCTGTAGTGTCCGTTTGGGGATTGTCTGTGGCTGTAGTTCTGTCTGTTGTTTCCGTTGGGTGGTCGGTCATAGTTTTGTCTGTTGTGATTATATGATAGTTGGTCTGTGTTGAAATTGTTTCTGTTGGATAGGTCTCTGTTTTCGTTTGGGTTGAAATTTTGCCTGTTGTATTTCTCTTTTATTTCGGCTAGTTCCGCTTTTATTTGTCTGTTTTCTACAATTATTTCGTCGAATTTGCTGATCAAAGTGTTTATTAATCGGTTTGTTGTTTCGTTTGGTTCTGTGTTTTTGTTGGTTGGTTGGATGTTGTGATTAGTTTTATTTCTGTTGTAGTTTTAGGTACTGCAGATTGTGGGGTAGATTTTTTCGTTTATTTTATCCGCTATGTCAGCGAGTGTTTCGACGTCAGCGTTACTGCTAGCGGCTAGGATTCGTCTAATTTCCGGTGGCATAGCGCGCCTGAAGAATTCTTTCACCAATTCGTTGGAACCGGAGTTTGTTATTTTTGGTTGTAGATACTCCAGTTTTTGTTTTAATTGTCGTAGGAAATCTGTGGGCTTGTTGTCCCCTAACTGTGTATTGTTGAGGCATGACTCTAGCATTTGCCTTCTGTTGACCTTGTTTTTGTTGGTCAATATGTTACACAGTTTTGTAAAAGGGTCGTCGTCTTTTGATATTTCATGGATTTGATCGGCGATTTCGTTTAATTTGTTGCTTGGTAGTGCCGCTATTATGTTGGAGCATAAGGATTTTGTTGACTTGACTCCCGATAGCGTTAAGGTTAGTTTCGCGAATTCTAACCATTTTTGCGGTGTTCCGTTGTCATCTGTGAAGTAGTTGGGGATATTTGTTTTTGGGTTGATTATTGAAGATATTGTAACTACGAATAAAATATAAAAATAATAATCAACAAAATTCAATTATTATCGCAAGTTTATTAACACGATAAAAATAATCGTACTTGAATCAGTTTCTTAATCTACTTTCTCAATTCTGTTTCTTGAATCAGTTTCTTAATTTGCTTTTCTCAATTCTGTTTCTTGAATTAGTTTCTTAATTTACTTTTCTCAATTCTGTTTCTTGGATTAGTTTCTTAATTTGCTAATTCCTAATTGTGAACACTAAAATATTAACAAAAATAACTGTACATTACAATATATATATATATATATATATATATATATATATATATATATATATATATATATATATATATATATATATATATATATATATATATATATATATATATATATATATAAGTCTAATTTTGGTGTGCGAGTATATGAGTGTATTGATTAAGTAAAACAAGTTTGAATTATTTGAATTCTGATTAATTTTGAATTTGAATTTTTAACAATTTTGATGGCGATTTTTCGTAGTTTATTACTTACTTTATTTTCTAATTTTTATATTTTATTTATTTTTAATTTATTTCGCCGCCATGAAGGATATGGGCGGTTTCTAGAATATCCTATGATATTTTAATGGTTTTGTCAAATAATTCTTATTTCTTTTAATTTTCATGTCATTTTTTTAGTTTTTGATAATTTAATTCTTGAATTTTTTATCTTTCAGTTAGTTTCAAGTTGAAACTTTCAACTATCTACTTGGCGGTCATGTTGGATTTCGCACTTTTTATAGAATATTCTAGCTTTTCTTATTATTTCTCTTAACATTTTTATTCTTAATTCATTTTCTGATGCTATTTTGTGGAAATCTTTCTAATTTCTATCTCTACTTTCTGTTATCGCCATTGATTCAAATTTTCTAATACTCTTATTTGTCTATGTTATGTTTGAGTTCATTTCGTGTAATACTTCTTGCTTTTGTTTCATTTGACTCTAGTTTTGTGTTTATCATTTTGGTGTTAGATGAATTCTATTTAATAATATCTCAAAATCGTAATTTCAAAATAAGAAGTTTTTTCTGTTTGTTGATTGTTTAAAATTTGGCATGTATATGTGGTAGCAAGTATTTTGTATCACAAATTAGTAAACCAATAAACCCTTTTTTTAAATGTTGTGCAATGAAGAACTTTATAATAACATGTTACAGATTTATCTTTAGATTAAATTTTGTATATCTGTCTTTTCTTAACAACCCACATAATCTTAAAAGATGTGCCGATTTTCTATTCATATTCCTCTAATGATATTTAAAATTACAGGACAATTGCTTTTTTGGTTTTGGACTAACTTCATTTTATCGATGATTGCGTGTTACATAGAAAATTAATTTTTGATATTTTGGTCATAATGAAAAAAATGGTTATCATATTCATGTCAGACAGAATTATTTATTTATTCAAAATGTTGAAAATTCTTAATTGTACAAATTACAAATCTAAGGATTCCGCACTGGATTTAGATATGGTGAAAATGAAAGAAGCTGTTGTTATCTGGATGGAAGACTGTGGTATAAAAAGGATTTCATTAGATGGATGTATTATCAAACCTGTTGAGGATACCTAAATGATAAATAGTTTAATAAATAAGTAAATTACCTAGGGGAAGATCGTCATGAAAAACGGGACGATCTATGGGAACTCAGAGAATAAAACGGAAGTAAAAAGAAATGAAAAATGAGAAAGATAAATCGAATAAAAGAAAACAAACAAGAAATTAAAACAAAGGTCATTGTTAATTAAAAAGTACAAACGAAGGAGGAATTTCAGATTGCAGAAAAACAAAAATATGGGAAAGTTGTATATTGACAGCCTTTCAAAGATAGCGAAATGGTAATAAAAGTCGGCACAACATGAGAATTAAAAAACAGGGCATCACTCGACATCTGTCAGAGATAAGGTTGAAGTAGAGGGGAATAAGAGAAAAACGAAAATGCAAAACAAAATTTATCTCTAGTGCCACAAATGAAACGAGATTTATAAAGAGGAACTGTTGGCCGAGAAATCAGACAAAAACCGAGACAAGGAGAGAAGAAAATCGAGAGTTAAAAGGAGAGTTAAATTTAGAAAGTTAAAAATAAATTCAAATGGAGAATTTAAAGGAACAATTGAAGGGAGAATTAAACAGAATTAAGAACAGAGAGAAACGAGAAGTGACGAGGATCTCTTGTAAAATTGAATATAAAGTGGAAGTGGAGTAAAAATATTTGTGGTCAAGGCAAATAGAACAATCGATCAACGTACCCTGTAAATTACAATAATCACTAGCCGTGATAAATTTGTTTAGAGTTAATTGATTGTAATTGGAATTTTGTACGATCTAGTGTGAATATTAATAAAGCTTTTCTTGTTCGAGATTGTAAATTTGTGAATTAATAAAACAGGCTTTGGAGTCAGAGTAAAAGTTTGAATTTGCAAACATTGTCACCAATCCAATAACCCAACAAACAGAAAGTCCTGAAAATATATGAACGCTTGAAGGAAATGAGCCATTCATTTTCACATACGCAAAATAAATCATTTTCTGCCAGACAAGGCTGTATGGAAAATTTTATTACCTTCATGCCAGAAAATTTGTATTGCGATTTTCAGTTTTCTTATAAAGTTTTATGTTATTTTTGTTTTTAATACTTTATTATCAGAATTTTTTATGTTTAACACTTGTTTAGAAAAATAATTATTTATTATAATATAAAGTGATGATTTCTTGGTAGCAGCATTTATTATTTAAAACAATAAAATGATAATTTAAGCCTTTTGCTGTAAATAATGTATATAATGAAAAATATTTTCGACTATAAGATAGTCCTTGTCAATCTCCTTGGACTATCTTATAGTCGGAAACTTTTTCATTAAATACATTATTTGCAGCAAAAGGCTTAAATTATCATTTTATTGATTTATTATAATAATATTATAATAATTCAATATCGCAAATAAATTGAAATAAATAGAAATAATTAAAATCTGTTTAACAATTATAAAACGATTTAATAGTTAATTTTCTAAAAATAGAATAAACTGATTATAATTTGTACTTTTATTAATTTATTTAAAAGTAATTTAAAAATAACATTATATTTATAATACAATAATTATTTATTATACAATAATTATTTATTGTTAAAATCTGTTAAAAATAAATATTTATCATTTCCTTTTATTAAATGATGGTCTGGCTAAAAATAATATCGAACTTTTACAATAGATATCCGATTCTTAACCAGGGTTTGGAGGGGATTAATTACTGGGTTTTCCTTTAATATTTGTAATATGAAAATAATACTGAAAATAAAATACGTCAACTAGGAATATCAATCTACCAATGAATGGTAACATTCTGTGATTTTTACAAAATGTACAATTTTTTAACAGAGAATCAGAGCACATTTTTCAAAGACATGACTTTTACTGAATAAATTTAAAATTTCTAGATAGCACATTTGTGATTTTCAAACAAAATATTAATTTTAGTTTAATAGATGTATAAAGTGCTTCAAATAACTTTATTAAAAAGAGAGTTTGAAGACTATAAATCAGTAATATATCGATGTTTGTTGATATTCACAAATTTTCGGCACTGCCTTTTTCAAGTGAATTTGATCATTATTATATTTAATAATTGTTGGGAAAAAATAAATTTATTTCGTATTTTATAATAAATTTATTGGTTTAATTATATTTTATTTATATTTTATTTTAATTACCCAAATATAAATAAATGTATATACACCGAATTATTCTTTTACACGAATTTGAAGTTATACTTTTCAAAAAAGTCTTCCTTTTTTGAAAGATTTATTTGATCTAATACGATTTCAAAGTCATTGTCTTATAATTATGTAAGTGACCATGAGCGATCTAGTATAAATTGTAGTCTTTAGTAGAAGTGTGCCGAAGAAATGCAGGTTTCTAATAAATTACGCGGCTTCTATAATCCACAGTCGTTACTGGAAGTGTATAAAAAACTTTAAGAGTCAATTTGTCTATGACAGAATTTTTAATGCAAAGGTTGATAGTGCAAGACCTTTCCGGAAGCAGTTCGGCAGTTCAAAACCGTTTCGTTGACTAATACAATTGTATATGTACCATATTTTCCCGCATATAGCCCACATACGCAGATAACTCGTACCCCTCATATACCCCGCGGGTTTTTTAGTTTTCTGTAAAAATTAATCAATACGTGTAAAAAAGGTTTGATATAACCCGCGGCCATATATATCCTGCAACCTCCGGTGGGGTATGTAAAATTCGGTATAACCCGCAGGTTATATGCGGGAAAACACGGTATATATAATTCGTACGCATATGAGAACTCTAAAGTTTCAGTATTTTTTACACGATTTTTAAATTAAATGTAATTCTTTATTTCATCTTATACAGTTTCGGAATAACATTGAACATATCCAAAATTTTACTATGGGAAACTGATCTTATTTTACATGTTTTTACATGAATTTCTGAAGAACATTTATATACCTTATAAATGCATCTAATTTGAAATAATGGCTTAAACAGAACTAGCCTTTTGAGATAAAGCAATTTAAGCTAAATCATCTATATTATTCGCGTCTGAAATTTATGACACAGGAGCTAACGTCAGCGTAATCTAGTATAGAAGCTGACTACTTCACAGCGCTACTTAATGAAAGTGATCGTTCTATAATTTTGTGACTGTGTCGTCGAAAACAATGTTTCTGGTTGTGCCCGTGGACGCGTACAGAATTTTCCCAGTAACATTGTATTGGTAAGTTGTTATAGTTGTTTGGTAAGAAGTAAATTATAACCCGACTTCTTGCACTCTTGATTGAAATGATAAAATTTTATATTTTTATTTTTATGACAATAATGTCAACTACGCAAATTACAATAATATTCACACTCTTAGCTTGATCATAGGGGTAAGTGACCCTACGAGAAACCGTCAGAACTTAACGAATCTTATAGAACTTTAATATTATTTTTCTAAATACTCTTTCTCGATTACTCGCACTGTTGTTAATTTGGATATGTTTACTTGATTTTTTAAAAATTTTTAGCTGCATCAATCATTTAGAAAATGAAAACTTTAATCTAATTTGCCTTCATTCAGTCATTTTAGTTTCTAAAAAAATCAAATTAAATTCGGTTTACGTTTCTGGCCGCAAGCTTTCAAACTCCACTGCTCAATTTTCCTAATGGTCGAATTGATACTAATAATTAATTAATTTGTATTTTCTAAAATAACATTGCCTAGGTATCCCCGATTGATATAAAATTATTGTTTGGTTATAGAGTTGGCGATAAAATTAAATGTTACTCTTGACTCCAAGCGTGTCTTTAACCGATTCACAAATAACACTTGATAACAGAAATCTTTATTGATTAATCACAAATAAACTTTCTCTTTACACTGACAATCAATTCAACACTCTTCTTGGTGACTATACAATGCTTATTACAACACTCGGTGAGGAATAGCACTTGCGTATAACACCGAATTAAAATATCACAAATTACTGATTGCTTTATCAACTGGGACATTGAGTTGGTTGTTTTCTTTGACCTTCTTCACAAGTTTATTCAAATAATCAAGTAACTTCTTTTCGTTTAATTTTTCATCTAATTTTTCATTTAAATCTTCTCCAACAATTATTCTTCACAATTATTTCTTCACAATTCTTTTCACAATCGTTTCTCCAACAACGTTTCGTCCAACGTTGTCTAATTTTCTCCAATAATTTTATCTCTCAAATTGTCTCTCAAATCGTCTCACAAATTGTCTCAATTTTTGTTCCCACTTTTCCAAATTTTGTTCTGATTTCGTGTCCACTGGTTTTCCCCTTATATTGTTATTTTATTTGTGGCACTAGCGACAGATTCTGTTTACCATTTTTCTTTTCCTCTACGTCAGCCTTATCTCTGACAGATATCAAGATATTTTTCCATTTTCCTTTTTTGTTAAGCCGCCTTCTCCCGACAATTTCGCTATCTTTGACAAGCTGTCAAGATACGGCTTTTTCCTTTATTTTGATTTTCTGAAATTTGAAATTCCACCTTCATTTGTACTTCTTAATTAACAATGACCTTTGTTTTAATTTCTTGTTAGTTTCCTTTTATTTGATTTATCTTTCTCATTTTTAATTTCATTTTACTTCCGTTTTCTTTTCTGAGTTCCCATAGATCGTCCCGTTTGTCATGACGATCTTCCCCCAGGTAATTTATTTATTTATTATGTTATTTTTCATTTAGGTATCCTCAACATTATTCTATTCGTGTTCACATTTTTATTTCTTACCTGCCCATACATTTTCTCCAGAAAAATATAATTTTTTTTATATTTTTAAATAACTTTTAAGACTTCATTTTATTTTTCGGAATATTTTTATAATTTCCCAAACTCAAATGTAATCTTTGACAATAACAATAATTTTTATATAAGTCACTATGTAAAATTTCAAATTGTTATAAATGATAATTCAATTTATTTTCATTTTGATTTCAAGTTTCATTGGAAAAAGGCAGTTCCGATGTAAGAGAATCGGTGACCCGTCAAAGGGCTAGGGACAAAAAGGTGCTATTGGCGGGGGCTCTTTTGTCGGTGGCCCTTATGACGGGGTACCAAAAGAATTAAATATTGTCACACCTTAGAACTAAGTATTGCAGAAAAATACCTTTAATGTATAACAGTAGATTTATCATTCCAATACAGAAATTTGTCATTGTTTTCGAAGCGTGTTTAATACAGATATTTCATGCCTTACAATATTATGCAAATTCTGTAGAAATATCATTATAATTAACCTTCAGAATACAGAAGATAGACATAAGATTATTTATCTTTGTTAATATTTGCAATCTGCTAAAATGATGCAAAAATAGCAGACGAAAACAGTATAAATTATTAAGTTTGCAATTTGTTATACACTTAATTATGATGATTGTTTTCCTCATATTTGTACTTGTAAGTTTCTGTCGTTTTTGTTTTAATTTACAATTAATTGCTTTTATATATTTATATATTTTAGATCAATTTCTCCTCAATTTTCACACATAATTATGAAATTTCGGATTCTGAAATTCGAAACCTCCTCATCTTCATCAATCATGCAGCTTCTCTCAATATATCAATAAAAATTCCTAATAATTCTTATCCAAAAATAGCTGGAAATCCACCAAATTCATGTGTTAAAAATTACAAAGTTAAGATTACAAAAAACAGTGACATCCCAATTAGATTAGAAACAATTTGTAAAGATGCCATATATTTGAATGGGACTCGATTTAAATGTATTCCACTGAATGTTCCAACACTAATCCGAAGCAGAGTGAGCAATAATTTATTCATTGATGAAATATCCCAGGAAACGCAGTGCAAAACCGTTTTAGAATGATTATATTTTTACAAAATTGAATAAATTGTGAAATTTACCCAAATTCTTTTGACACAAAAATGTAATTAAGCCAAAATAAATTTTTTTATTATATCTTAAGCTTAATTTATTTTTTACTTTAAATATTAATTTTATTCAAAATAAAAAAAACGAAGTTTAATAAATTAATTTATTAGCCCTATAATAATATTATCATTTAATTTATTAAAATAATTAAAGCCTTATTTAAACAAATGTATTTTTGAAATATTACATTAAGATAAATAAATATCAATCCAAAAACATAAGTGAAGTTACGATCAGTAATATATAACTTTCAGGTAAAATTAAATGGAATTATATGACGCATGTAGCTCGCTAAATTTTAATAGATGTTGTTTATATCATTTTATAGCCAACACATTGTATTATAATCTACTATATTTTCTATAAAAATATTTAGTTTCATTGACTTACAGAAAGCCACTAATGCCCAAAATATTTAAAACGTCAGGGTTATTTAACATCATCTTATATTTCAAAGACTTTATCATCCTAAATCAAAAGAATGAAGATTCACATAAACGTACTGATGGGGATCTTGATGAATGCATTCGAACAGGAACATCATTATACATTTCTAATTACGAAGAATTGAGTGATAAAATTCAGAAAGAAAAATTACAATAATTTTAGGAATTAAATCTTAATAATTGTATTTTGTTTTACTAAACTGCATTTATTATTTTAAATATATTTATCATTTCACTACTGATCCAATTGTAATTTTTGAAGATAAAAAATATAATTTAATTATACAATTTTAATAAATAAAGCAAAATCTATGGCCTGGTACAAATTTTGATTATCACGCTTTACTAATATTAAAAATTTAATTTTACTAATAACTGATAGTAAAGAAAATTATTTAATAATTAAATTTATTCACTGCAAACGGGTGTATAATTGGCCAGAGACGAGGCACAACAACTGGTGATCATCACTGTTTCAGTGGCACATAATCGCATGATCAACCAGTTTACTCCAAAGAGGTGCCACCCAAATACTAAAATCCATAATTAAGAACTCTATTGATGATAAAATCTGGGAGCTAAACAACAACTTTCTCTACGCCTCATATAAACTTGGTGGACTCGGCATCACATCACTTATTAATGAATACCTTATCCAAGGAATTGTGCACCTCATACGTACCCCCAACTCAACAGACATTGATTTTCGCAACCACGTTCTGTCTGAACTCACACAAGCCCGAGGAAATGGCAACATTGTCAGCAATTTCATGGCTGAATCGTGACTTCAATAAAAGCTTTCAAATCACCTCCCTCTTCTCTAAATTTCATGAATCTTCTATCAGACTGCGCCTCAAATATGGGATTTCTACCAAATTAACTTTCCTTGAAGAATCCTACCAACTGGAGATTAAATATAAGGATCGTATTAACTACTTCGCCTCTTCCTACCTCAAAGATACCTCATCGGAAATCCACTCGATTATCAGCCTTATATATATACCGAGAAATGGTCTGAGGTGAAATGCTAGGACACATAGCCAAAAACATAGGCAATAGCAGCATCGCCAGTTTCTTCTTCAAAACTGACATACTTACCGACCCACAGTACATCTTCTTGATTCGAGCTCGTAACAACATTTTAAAATTAAACTATACACCACGTAGAATAAAAACAAAAATATTCACATTATGTAGCCATTGCCATGCGCATCCTGAAACGCAAGCACACATCTTTAACCACTGTCCCGCGAAATCTAAGGCACGCAGAAACAAACACAGAAATATCCTTCAAGCTGTATCTGACTTCCTACTCGAGCACAAATATGACATTGACATTGAACAAACCCCAATGGGAGTTATCACTACTCTTATTCCTGACCTTCTAATAAAAACCCTCGAAACAAGCTTATCCACATATTGGATATAAAGGTCCCTTATGAATCAAGGACTAATTTCGACAATTCTAGACGAAACAACTTCGAAAAATACAAAAATCTAGCAATAGATATAGAACATGCACACAGCTGCAAATCCTCTGTTTTAACTCTCGTCATAGGCACACTAGGCACATGGGACAGAAACAATGATAAAGACTTAAGAATAATTGGACTCAGCAAATCTGAAATCAAATGTCTCGCAAAAAAGCATGTACTGCTGCTATAATTAGCAGTTATCACATATATAGAAAGCATATATACAAGGATTAACTGAAATATCCTTACTTATTTATATATTATATTAGTATCCCAAAGCATAACGTTATTTATATGTCAACTATCTACTATTATAATCAACCAAAACTACCCCCACTCTTATGATAAAGATATTTTTAAGGTATTTTGGGTATTTTAAAAGTATTTTAAAGGTAATATTAACGTGAATGATGATATTAGTAATAATAATAATAATAATAATAATAATAATAATAATAATAATAATAATAATAATAATAATAATAATAATAATAATAATAATAATAATAATAATAATAATAATAATAATAATTGTAAGGAGTTAGTAAATCTCTATATAAAATTATTATGGTTAAATGGTAGAAGTGAGATCAGTTAGTAGAAATAATTATTTCTCTTAAATTTTTATATTTAAATTCTATATTAAATTATATCATATTATATTAAATTATATTAAATTAAATCAATTAAATGTATGACCAGTAATTACATTAATATTAATAATTATCACGTCTCGGTGTTTAAATACATTAGTAAACGGCACAATTTTGAAGTTGTTATAAAATAAATGCTTGAAGAAGACTTGAATTTAATTGCGTCTAACATGGCGACCACGACCACGGATTTATTGATAAGCAGACTATTACATGAGAAATTTCACAAAGGCGATGATTTAGAAAATTTTATCAAGGATTGTCAAAGGTTTTTTGGCGCGACAAAAACAACAATTAGGATGCAAGTAATATTAACTACAACATTACTTGACAGATCGCTAATGGAAGATTATGAAGCAGCCGAAGGAAAAACTATGGAAGAGAAACTTCGATATGCATTTTCAAAACCGACATCATTAATGGATGATCTAAAAGAAGCCTTGAGTTATGAACAAGGATCAGATTCATCCGAAACTTTTATAGAGAAAATTAAAAAGATGACAAAGAAATTAATAGCGCATAAATGGGATGAAGAAGAAATAGAAAAATGCCTGCTTACAAACTGTGTAATAGATCGAGAAGTTAAAAAAGAAATCGAGATGAAAGATTTGAAAACATCAGAAGGAATAAAAGCGACAATAAAGAAATTAGAAAAGGTAAACAAAATTATTGGCCATATTAATGTTGTGAAGACTTCACCGGTTGTTCAAAACTACAGAAGCTACAGAGATGTTGCTCAAAGAGGAATGGTAAACGGAAATAATAATTTCAAGCAGCGAAACGTCAGTAACCGACAATTGGAATGCTGGACATGCAAGAAAATTGGTCATGTGAGTCGAGAATGCCAAATGAAAAAGAAAATGACGTGTTTTGCATGCGGAGTTGAAGGCCACGTACGGCGAGAATGTTCAACGATTCAATGCCAGAGATGTCACTTACGTGGACATAAGGAGATTGACTGCTATACAAATTTGGAAAGAAGGAAGTTTCAAACTAATTCAAACATGAGAAACAATAATTATTATGCCCATCGAACCACAAGCTATCAACAAAAGATCAACAATCCAGGAAGAACAATTGCAGCAATTGAACCTAATGATGAGACGATGCCACTTGAGTATTCAGATGATGCAGAAGACAAATATGAGGATATTCAGCACCCAAAAGTACATGCTTCGACACGGGAGGCAATGATCGGAGCAATATACTAGGTAATTTTGATATTGATGTAAATATTGGTCATAATAATTTTAATAATGTAAATAATCCTTATATATATAATAATGTAGAACCTTTATGTAATAATATTTGTAATTTTAAAAGTTTCCTTTAAATAATTTTAAATGTTATAGTTATTTTAATGCTGATCGATCTTTAATAAATAATAATAATAATCCTAAGAATCAAGAAGAGTATAATGAAATTAAAGAAGCAGAATATAATAATAAAATAGTAAATGAAAAAGTTTATAAATTTATTAAGAAGGCAGAAGATAAATTAGAGAGAAAGGAAATTGGGTGGATTAATGAAATATCAGAGGAGCAAAATATTTTCACTAAAGATGAATGGAAACGACCGAAATTGAGTTATGACAAAATGCAAGGTAGACCGAGTACAACTCTTGAAATTCAGGGTTATAGAATGAAATGCTTACTAGATACAGGAGCAAGAGTAAATGTAATGGCAGAAGCAGTTGTGGAAAAATTAGTGAATGTGAAAATCATAAAAACAGATGAGATGTTAAGATGTGCAAATGATAGTAAATTAGAGACAATCGGAAAAATATATATTGATGTTAGAATTGGTAATATGGAAAGAAAAATAACATTTATAATAATTAAAAATATTGTTCCAGATATAATAGGCGGAGTGGAATTGCAGAAAGAGTTTGGAATTGAATTAAACTACATCAAGCAAAATGAAGAAGGATATAATGAATTTGTGTGTGAAATAGAAGCTAGATTTGGGGAAAAGATTACAGATAACGAGAGATGTCAAAAAGCAATAGAAATTCTAAGATTAAACGAAAATAAAAGACTGTTAGAGATTGTTAAAAACAATAAAAGTGTTTTTATGGCTAATAACTGGGATATCGGATGTACTGATTTAATTGCATATAAAATCATCACAAAAGAAGGGCCAATTAGGATAAAACCCAGAAGACAACCCATCAATTTAGAGGAGAAAATAAATGCTGCTATAAAAAATTTAGAAAATAATGATATCATAAGAAGATGTAATTCACCTTGGAATACGCCGTTAGTATGCGTGTGGAAAAAAGACAAAAAAGATATCAGACTTTGTTTGGATTTTAGACAGCTTAATAAGATTACTGAAAGACAAGCTTTTCCTATGCCGAATGTAGAAGAAATTCTAGATACATTACATGGATCTAAGTACTTTAGTTCTATAGACCTTGGGAACGCTTATTATCAGGTGAAATTGGACATAGAATCGCAAGAAAAGACAGCATTTTCTACTAAAGAAGGGCAATTTTGTTTTAATAGAATGCCTTTTGGCATTGCGGCGGCACCGGGTACATTCCAAGAATTAATGACAAAAATATTGAAAGATCTATGGAAAGAAGGAGTTATGGTGTATTTAGACGATATTTTAATTTTTACAAGAACAATTGAAGAACATTACAATGTGTTTGGAAAAGTTCTAGCAAAAATAAGGGAAGCTAAATTGAGAATCAACCCAGAAAAATGTCAGTTATTAAAGAGCGAAGTAAAGTTTTTAGGGCACATTATTAACAGTCAGGGAATTCGGACAGATCAAAGAAAAATTGAGGCTATTAAATCATTTCAGAGGCCTAAGTGTATAAAGAATTTGAAAAGCTTTTTAGGCATATGTAACTATTATCGGAGATTTATTAAGGAATATGCAACAAAATCAAGAGCGCTAGAAAGCATATGTGGAAGCAATAGTGAAAAAATAATCTGGACTGAGGAATGTGAGAAAGCTTTCGAAGAAATGAAAATGGCGTTGACTACAGCACCAATTCTCGTATTTCCAGATTTCAAGAAAGAATTCATATTAGATACAGACGCAAGCTTTGATACAATTGGAGCTGTATTATCACAAAGAGATGAAATGGGGCATGAACACGTTATTGCATATGGATCCCATGCAATGAGTAGCCATGAAAGAGGATATTGTATAACACGAAAAGAGCTTTTGGATATATATTATTTCTGTCGCCATTTCAACCATTATTTATATGGTAAACGGTTTGTTTTGCGCACTGATCATAAAGCAATAACTTTTATGTTAACGACAAAGAAGCCTATAACAGCACAGTTCCAAACGTGGATAAATTACTTGAGCAGTTTAGACATAAAAATGGAGTTCAGAAAAGGTACGGCGCATACGAATGCAGATATGCTGTCTAGAAATACATGCGGCAAATGTGTTCAATGTTTGATGGACCATGATAACCCCAAATCAGGGCGATTAAAAACTAGATTGTTAACATTGATGACCGAAAATAATGGAAATGAATGGCAAAGAGATAATGCAGAAATACAAGATATAAAAGATCAAATAAATGAAAGGAAAAATAATAATTATATGTTAAAAGGAAATATTATATATACCAATCAAAACAAAATATGGATACCAGAAACAAAAAGACGAGAAATAATTAAGGAAACACATTTATTATTATGCCACGCAGGAGTAGAAAAAGTTATGAAATATATTAGGAACAATTTTGATATGGAAGATTTGCTAAATGAAGTAAAAGAGACTATTTCAATATGTGAAGCATGCCAGAAAAACAAAGTTTTAACTACAAAGTCAAAAGAAAAAACCCAAGTAATTCAAGCTTCAGAACCTATGGAGAAAATATACATGGATATTTGCGGTCCATTAAGAGAAACCTTCAGAGGAGAAAAATATATTTGTGCAATAATCGATCATTACAGTAAATACATATCTCTAACTCCTATTAGAAAGCAAGATGAAAATACAATAAAGGCAGTTTTGTTAAATAATTGGATATTGAAATTTGGAGCCCCTAAGGAACTACATGTTGATTGTGGAAAGAATTTCGAAGCAAATAGCATTAAAGAACTAGCAAAGGCAGCAGGAATTGAGTTGATATTTTCGAGATCGTATCATCATAATACTAATGGTGTAATTGAAAGACAATTTCGTACTATAAGAGACTATATTAACGCGTCACTCAGAGAAGGAGTTAAAAAAAAGCTGGGCAGAATTAATACCTGATATAGAATACGTTTTAAATGCGACAGCTCAAAAAACTACTGGAGTGAGTCCAGCAGAAATTATATTTGGAAGAATGATTAATAGATCGCAATGGCAAAGTAATAATGAAGTGGATAGAAATGAAATCATGCGGAAATTAGAGGCTAAAAGACAGCAAGCGGAAGAAATTGGCACAACTAGGAACTTAGAAGTCGGGGACAAAGTATTGGTGAAACAAGAAATTAGAAACAAAGATCACGAGAGATATGAAGGACTATACACAGTAATAAAACGAAATCATGAAAGAAGTTACTTATTAACAGACGAAAACGGGAGAAAAATAACGAGGAATATAGAAAAGTTAAAGCATTTTAAAAAAGGGGGGATGTAAGGAGTTAGTAAATCTCTATATAAAATTATTATGGTTAAATGGTAGAAGTGAGATCAGTTAGTAGAAATAATTATTTCTCTTAAATTTTTATATTTAAATTCTATATTAAATTATATCATATTATATTAAATTATATTAAATTAAATCAATTAAATGTATGACCAGTAATTACATTAATATTAATAATTATCACGTCTCGGTGTTTAAATACATTAGTAAACGGCACAATTTTGAAGTTGTTATAAAATAAATGCTTGAAGAAGACTTGAATTTAATTGCGTCTAACAATAATAATAATAATAATAATAATATTAATAATAATAATAACATTAATAATTGTTCAATACTTATTTAAATAATATTAAGGATAATGAAAAGAAATAACAAATTAATAATAATGACAAGAATTACAGTAATAACAATAATGATAGTAATATTTATAAGAGTAATAATAAGAATGATAATGATGGTAATACCAATAAGAATAATAATGTTAATATTAACTCTAATAATATACTCTATAATAATAATATGGTCCGGACTAAACTTGTCTGTTTTTTTTTCGTTATTTTGTATTAGCTTTGTTCCTTTATCCCATGTCTAATGAATATCGTTTATTTTTATGAAATTTATATGAAATTACTACCTTTCACCATACCTCGCTACTACCATGTCTTTCATTACCCTTTACTACTGCCTTTAACCACCATTACTGCCTTAAACCAATACTGTAATTCAATGAACCAGTATATATATATCCAAGGCATTACAATATCTTTATATACACTATATCTACTACACCCCAATCAACGAAGGTCCTCAATTGACAGAAACATCAACAGTCAAATTTTATCAAAGCATCAGACATCAATCCAATTCACGTTTAACGATTGAGCCTCGACACAGCGTTCAAAGAATTCCAATGAACAACTTTAGAAACCTCAAGGGTCGAGAACATCTCCCCTTATGCCCGAGTGGCCTTTGTAGTAATTATAATAAAATTTGATATTTTTTTAAAGTTACGTCGACAATCTTGATTCACCGATTCAAATAGGAAATAATCTAAAGAATATCAATAAATTTATAGTATAGGAACACACAAACTTATCTGTGTAAAAATTTAATGTTCCGAAATTTAACATATTTATTATAGGAGTTGAAAAAGTGGCAGAAAAATAATTTAACATACCAACACAAAACACATAATGAAAAATGTATGAAAATTTATTATAGCGATTTTTCCCCGAAATTTAACATTTATTAACATATTGTTAACATATTAATATTTTCAAATTATTAAAAATTATGGAGGAAAAAACTTTTGATTCAGAATTGGACAGCTCTACCTTGAGCTACTATGTCTTCGGTAATTACTTTATTTGTTTATAGTTAAAAATATATTTGACTTATATTATATCGAAATAATTCCAATTAATTTCATAAACTTCATTTTCCGATAAATGGTGAGTCACCTTAACTGGTGTGCACACCAATGTATATAATAGGATATGGTAAATTTCGGTATTAGGTGTAAACATGGCAGATTAGGAGATTCTCGTTGCATGTGCGTGTACATAGGAATCAAGAGAGAATCTCTACCCACGGCACACCTCACCTAACCCGAAGAATTATTTTCAACAAAACATGCATATGGAGAAACAACTGAAAGATTGGAGAAACGGCTTCCGTGATCGGCAGTCGACGAGGACCTGGTTGGATACGGAAGAGCTGCCGTCACATTCTACAGGTAACAATCATAATTATTAATAACATTAATTTTCACATAATGAGGACTAGGTTAGTAATGGGAATTCTTTTCAATTTTATCCAAATTAATATATTTAAACGACCAATAAACCATGCACTGATTTACCTTATTACGGAGATTCATTCAGTTCTTGATCTGCTCAAGAAATTGATATCAGTAAAATCATAAAAGTAAATTAAGTAATTCCCATGTATAAATCTGAACAATTTCACTTTATTTTGCCTTGGCATTCCATGAAAGCATCACTGGTTCATTGGAGCAGATTTTTAATTTTAGGTTGTAAATATTTTCCCTTACAGAACAGGTTGATTCGAACGTTTATGACTAACGTAAAAAAATTTCAGGAAAAGATTGAATTACATTTACTCCATGGAAGAAAATTCGTTTATACTTTCTAATCGTAGGAACCATTGAAACTTTGATACTATACTATTACATAATAATTCCGGCCTCAAACTGAAACAATATTGGATTTGATACACTATTTTATTTGCTGCCATGATAAGAAAATGAAGATAGCGATGTAATAAATAAGTAGATCGAATGGGCACGGCCGACTCAGTACCCCCAAGGTTGGAAAAAAACTTTGAACTTTTTTTCAAGATCAAATTTTAAACAAAATTTTGAAACAAAGACCATGACTCATTCAAGGTCATTGCTCGAGGTCATACGAGTCATTTAAGGACATTGAAAATTTTCAAGTTCAAATTTAAATATTTTGAATTTTGAGAGTTCCCGCCTATGGATTTCGTTGAACGATGGCTCATTTTAAAGGTATTTCAAAGGGCTATTACGCGCCCGGGGAATATTATTATTATTAATTTTTACTATTATTACTATTGTTACTATTATTATTATTATTATTATTATTATTATTATATATAGTCAGAGTTTATCCGGCAAGATATTTTGTTTCCCCTATGGGTATTGGTCGCAAGGGTATTGGTCACACTCAACATTTCGCAAGGGTATATTATTATTATCATTATTATTAATTATTATTTTTCAAGGTCATTATATTTTTTAAAGGTCATATTTTTTAAATTAATTTTTTGTGACCATGTATTTTATTGAACGACGACTCATATTATAGGTTTTTCAAAGGACTGTTTGATACACGCGCAGGTATTATTATTATTATTATTATTATTATTATTATTATTATTATTATTATTATTATTATTATTATTATTATTATTATTATTATTGTTTCGACCAGTCAGAGTGGGGAATGACGTCTACCTCTGACTGCCAGTTTTTTTTGATTTTTGTCGCATCTGTGTGCGGAATTGTTGTCAAATTGATGTGCGCACACAGACGCGAAGAATTGGTACATTTGATTTCTTTTTTTAAAATGTGAATTGATTTTTGTTTGTAAAAAATTGTTTTTGGGAAGGTTCGAGTAGATTTTGTTTTAAATGGAGATTTTTAAAATGGAAAGCGTTGAAATTAATATTCATCCAGTGGCTCTTTTCTCAATAACTGATGCATTTGAAAGAAGGTCTGACGTAAATTCTCTTGTCATTGGTACTCTTTTGGGATATACCGACAGTAGAGACATTCATGTCACAAATTCATTTGTGGATTTTCATTTTGATGATCTGACAAAATCTTTATTTATTAATTCCATTGAAGGAAATGAATTGATTGAATTGGATTATGATGATATATATTCTTACAAATATAAAGTAGAAATTCAAAATATGTTCAATAACAAGTTTCGTTCATTTGATTTTCCTAAATCTGACAATTTCAAAATGAAAAACTCTTGTACATTTTCTAGTATTATCCAAGATTTAGAAAATCTTAAAGAATCAAAGCCGTTATGCAAGTATTCAATGAACATCCCACTGCCTAATATCAGAATGAACGATAAGTCTACAAATTTACGAAGTAAAAATCAAAGTAATATTTCGATTGGAAAACAAAATGAAGATTATTTATGTGATATGAAATATGAACTTTTGGACAAAAATAAAAGTAATGGAGCTATGTTTGTCCCTATTAAAGTACAAAGAATTGCTCATGAATCTAAAAGATACGCTTTGGATTTAATGAAAGAAGGATTAAGAAATAAAGAAAGGCACGTTTATATGAAACCTGATTTATCTCAGGTGATAAATATAAGTAGTGATGTTCTTGAAATGATAACAGTTGTGTTGGATTATGTTTCAAAAGTCGTTAATAAAGACATTTCTGAAGTTCCTGTTCTAAAGATTTGTGTTTACTCGAATCAATTATAATTATTATTATTAGGAGATTGACAAGTCTTTGTTTATTATGCATTTGTATTTCACTCTTCAGTTTACATGTATTTCATTATTTACAAGATGGACAACAACCACGATGCTGCTGAGGAGATCAAAAATTATGAAAGTAAAAAGTTTTAGTTTATTATTAATAATATTATTATTATTATTATAAGTTAAAAGAGAATCATTCAAGAAGGCAAATGAAAGAATATATAAACCTTTAAATAGGCATATCAAATGGTAGATGGAAACAATAAATAAGATCCATGAAAAATATTTCTCCTGAAAAGAAATTATAATCAGAAATTATAAATATAGAAATGTAGATAATTGGCCGAAGTGCGAAGAGAAAATGAAGTCTCTAATTGAACAATTATGATCTTGAATGAGTCATATGACCTTGAACAATGACCTTGACACAGTCACTGTCTTTGTTTAAATTACCTTGAATGAGTCATTGTCTTTGTTTAAAATTTGACCTTGAAAAAAAAGTTCAAAAAAAAGTTCAACCTTGGGGGGGGGTACCTAGTCAGTGGAGTCCTGATCTAGTGGTGCCCAATCCATTTACTTAAATACAATTGCTGCGACAAAGATAAATGCTTAAAACTTTATTATTATGATTATTAGAATTATATATTATTACTATCACGGTTATTTTGAGTAAAGTTTTCCTTAACCTTTATTTTTATGAAGGTTTCCTGGTTGTCATTGCCGGGCTTGAACGTGATTTGTAATAGTTGGAATCTTCTTCGTAAAATGTTAAACGTTTGCTGATATTAATGTTCTCCATAAATTTAGGGTTAATCAATACATTTTAATCAATACATTTATTAAATAATAAAATAATTTAAAATGGTGGGTCAATAACCTTCAGAGTCAAAAACCTTCGAATTTTTTCAAACCTTATAATAAATATATTTATATATATCAAAGAAAAGGTAATACAAAGGTGAGTATGATGGTCATACCCTCGAAGGTATATGGTGGGTCAACAACCTTCAAAGGGTGACAAAATTAAATATTTTTCAAATCATATAATATGTATATCATTAAAAAAGATTTTTGATGGTGAGTTCAAAAGTCGAAAGGTCAAAGAGTCCAAGGTTCAAAAATTTTAAAACCTTATAATATATATCAAACAAAAGGTAATACAAAGGTACTCATCGATGACTCATTTATTTTTAGAACAAAGACATCTGTTTTTAGAACAAATAAAATAACGCGCGCACGGGATTTATGATTATTATTAATTTTTGCAAATATTACTGAAAAACCTAAAATATTTACACACATAAGTTATCGGGTAGAGAATTATCGTGTCTTTGCAATGGGCAAAATTATGAAATTTTATCAAAATACATGTAAATTTCTTTAAAATTTATGAAAAAATCTATGTTTTTTGGTCGAAAGTGTGTCTGTATATGGAAACATTGATGAGGTACAATAAATAATGAAAGGTTTTACGTACACACACACAAGATATATATATATATATATATATATATATATATATATATATATATATATATATATATATATATATATATATATATATATATATATATATTTATATCATTCGAAAGTCTACATGTTAGTTATTATTATTAATATTATTATTATTTTCAAAATAATATTATCAAAATTATTTTCCAAGTTCTTATCATTAATAATATTTTAAAGTTATTTTCCAAGTATTATTATTATTATTATTATTATTATTATTATTATTATTATTATTATTATTATTATTATTATTATTATTATTATTAATATTATTATTATTATTATTATTTTTAAAGTTATTCCCAAAGTTCTTATTATTTTATTTTCGAAGTTTGATTATTATTTTTAACATTTTCATCATTTTCATGAATATTTTCATATTATTATCAAGAGTCATTTTGAAGGTTTTTATGGATTGTCAAAAATAATATTTTTAAATTAAAGACATATAGAAAGATGGCCAAAATGTTGAGATTGAGGTGTTTGTGATCTACACTTACTTAAATCTTTGAAGGTTCAACCACGGCTACAATTTCTACATTTTGAAACTCCAACTAACCCTATACAATAAAACCGTGGATAATTAATAGAAAATTTATAAAAAACTGGTTCTACAACATAATTACTGTGCAATAACATTCATCGCAATCTAATAAACCTCTAAAACGATATAATTTCACAGGATTGATTCATAGCTAAATACTGACTATTTACCTTGAATCATTTTACCAATAAGAAAAATAGAGATATTCAAAACATTTCCACCGATCCATCAACAAATATTTCTACCCCTTTAAATATACAATTTCAGGTCGTATATCTCTCTTTAATTCAGTCGATCCTCTTAAAACCCCATAGAAAATGTTAAAATTCATCAAAAATATGAATTTTCTTTAACTGTCACCAATTCCCCTTATGATATTCAACCAAATATAACATATTCAAACTAAATCACAACATATATAATATATATATATATATATATATATATATATATATATATATATATATATATATATATATAAATTTTCATATAAATTTACCATACCATCATGCTAAGATTATCAATAGTTAAAAGTTCATTCAACTGATTCGTGGATATGTTCTTATAAAATATATAGTTTTTAAAAAAATTCATTTAATTAAATTGAATATCATCAAAAATTAATCCTATCACTTGATTATTAATCTATCATTAAAATATTCTTTAAGTCAACATCAAATTCACAAATATTTCCTAAAACCATCAAAACTAAAAATACCATTGAAAACACCAAGAATTGCCTAAATAATCATTCAAATAAAACTGAAGATGATGTACTCTTACGACCAATACCCAGAGGGGGACAAAACATCCTGTCGGATAAACTCAGACATTATATATAATAAAATAAATTAACAATAACTCCATCAAAAGATGGAAGGTTTTATGAAAGATCTTCATGAAACATTTTACACGACATTTCAAAAACTAAATGATCTGCTAAGAATAAATTCTGTTAAGTGGTCTTTTTTTTGTCACAAATCAAGATAAGAACTTTGGTAAAATTATTTTAAGGTAAGAAATGGGGAATTAAAACAATCAAATAAATGAAGAAAACTGATAAAATTATTCTCAGGTAGTAAGAATCTTCATTGAAATAGAATTATTCATGATAAAATAATAAAGGGTAAAAAGGAAGTAAAAAGAAACGAAAAATGAGAAAGATAAATTGAATAAAAGAAAGCAAACAAGAAATTAAAACAAAGGTCATTGTTAATTAAAAATACAAACGAAGAAGGAATTTCAGATTGCAGAAAAATAGAAATATGGGGAAAGCTGTATCTTGACAGCCTTAAAGATAGCTAAATGGCAGGAAAAGTCGGCATAACATAAAAAGTAAAAAACAGGACATATCTCAACAACTGTCAGAGATAAGGGTAACGTAGCGGGGAATACATAGGAAAATGAAAATGGAAAACAAAATCTGTCTCTAGTGCCACAAATAAAACAAACTATATAAAGGGAAACTGGTGGACACAAATTGAGACAAATTTGGAAGACGAAATAGAAACAAAATTTAGACGATAAGTTAGATAGAGTCGGACGAAACGTTATTGGAAAAACGATTTGTGAAGAATAATTGTTGGAGAAGATTCGAAGAAAAGAATTAGTTGAAAAATTAAACGAAAAGAAGTTACTTGAGTATTTGACTAAAGATGTGAAAAAGGTCAAAGAAAAAAACCAGCTCAAAGTTCCAGTTGATAAACCAATCAGTAATTAGTGATCTTTCAATCCAGTGTTATACACAAGTGCTATTCCTCACTGAGTGTTGTAATAAGCATTGTATAGTCACCAAGCAGAGTGTTGAATTGATTGTCAGTGTAAAGTGAAAGTTATTTGTGATTACCAATAAAGATTTCTGTTGTCAAATATTATTTTGTGGATCAGTCAAAGACACGCTTGGAGTCAGAGTAAGAATTTTATTTTTTATCACCAACCAAATAACCCAACACTTTATATAGATATCCATTATATGAACTCTTATTACAACAAAGATTTGAATCTATTGTCCGTAATATACAGATGTATTTATTGCACAGGGTTGGCAATAAACAGGTAGAGTTAATAGAGGTATCTAGAAATTACAATAGAATAACATACTTAGTGGTCGTTTCAACAGCTATGTCACTACTGTTGCTGCTACTACTACTGCTAGGTTGGCATTTTATAAGAATCAAAATAAAATAGGTCAAAGTTCACTATTGTGCGTTACATAGATGCGTGTAATAATCCAGAAAATTTGGAACTATAATGATTTAATTAATAATTAATTAAACTTCTATTAAATTAAAAAAATATACTTTTGACACTAAAATTTTGAAACTTTATTATTATTCTGTAATTATTAAAAATATTATTTACTCTTTATTTATTTTTTCAATCACTTGCGTTGGAATGGTGTAATATTCACGATGACTGTTACCTGTACCAAATGTCAAGATGAAACATATCACGTCGTTTGATCTTTACTAAGTTTGCAGCTCTATTAACAAATTATACCGTTTTTAAATCGAATATTCTATAAGCATGTTCAATTTATGACACACTCATGTACCATTTTGGAGATTTTATACACCAAGGACCAAACAACGGAGAACTCTAAGAAAAAAAATGATTCGTACTGTTGGTACATTGGAAGCAACTTGTGGCAAACACATCTGCAAATGTGAATGAATCAGTTGCTGGTAAATTACCATCAGTCAGGAGCATCAAGAATATGATTAGAAGAATTCGTCATAAAGCTCAAGCTCCTCTAGCAAAACTGATAATCTTTTGAATCTTGCCATAGATTGTTGGTTCTTGTTATCACTGCGTAGGGAGAACTTATTACACAACATTGTTTCGGGCAAATATTGAACCATAATATTTTCGACACAACGAAATTTAGATTTGATGGCCCAGTGTCCTAACTGGTATTGTGATGTGAATTGTTTATCGTACAACGCATAAAATAGCAGATGACGTTTTATTTGACGTAGTGACTTGTGGCCCGTGGGTGTGTTCTATAGTACAAAAATGATACGCATGGTTTCAGTTTCAGTAATCATGCTCAGTAAATATAACAGTTTTTAATTCCAGCATTAAAAAAAAGTTTATTTTGAATATTGATACCAATGTTAATCTAACTATTTGTTGATGTTCGTTCAATTTATTCTGATAGAATTCAGATGCCTGAACTTTAAACTGATTGTAGTTAAGTCAACTTAAGTGTCAGTAATATTATATTTAAATACATAAAAAATCGAACCCGGGCTCCTGGGTATTTGCACCTCTTGCCCCACTCTCGGCAGCATGGTGGTGGTATTGGATGATTGTGCCCGCATCCATAAAATGGCACACAAGCAAATTCAACTCTCCATACAGTAGCTTGCCTACTGTATTTGGCCTAGCATATTTATTAGGCTATTGTTATATTTTATTAATAAATTTTTGACCTTAGTGACCACATTTTATTATTTGTGGAAATTTATTTTTTATAAATAATTTATAATAAAGAAGATTGATTTAATTAATAAATAACTTTTTTTACAATCAGTTATTAGTAAAGATAAATTTTTATTATTAGTAAAGCGTGGTAGCCAACATTTTGCTTTATTTATTAAATTTTTATAATTAAATTATATTTTTTATCTTCAAAAATTACAATTGGATTAGTAGTAAAATGATAAATATATTGAAAATAAAAAATGAAGGATATTTTCAAGAAATATTTTATTATATGCAGCCGATTATTATTATTATTATTATTATTATTATTATTATTATTATTATTATTATTATTATTATTGTTATTATTATTATTATTATTATTATTATTATTATTATTATTATTATTATTATTATTATTATTATTATTATTATTACTATTATTATTATTATTATTATTATTATTATTATTATTATTATTATTATTATTATTATTATTATTATTATTATTATTATTATTATTATTATTATTATTATTATTATTATTATTATTATTATTATTATTATTATTATTATTATTATTATTATTATTATTATTATTATTACTATTATTAAGATGCTAAAGCGAAGTATTTAATTAATTAATAGCATTTTAAAAATTTAGTTATTTTTATTTGGATATAAAATATTTTTGCTTAATTACATTTTTGAGTCGAAAGAATGTGTAAATATAACAAATTAATCAACTTTATATTGAAAAAATCATTCTAAAATGGCTCCACATTGCCTTTCTAGGGAAATTTCATCGATGAATGAATCATTGCTCATTCTGCTTCGTTTAAGAGTCGAAACATTCAGTGGAATACATTTAAATCGAGTCCCATTCAAATATATGACATCTTTACAAATTGTTTCTATTCTAATTGGGATGTCACTGTTTTTTGTAATTATAACTTTGTAATTTTTAACACATGAATTTGGTGGATTCCCAGCTATTTCTACATTAGTATTATTAGGATTTTTCAGCAATATATCGAGAGAAGCTGCTTGATTGATGAAGATGAGGAGGTTTCGAATTTCAGAATCCGAAATTTCATAATTATGTGTGAAAATTGAGGAGAAATTGATCTAAAATATATAAATATATAAAAGCAATTAATTGTAAATTAAAACAAAAACGACAGAAACTTACAAGTACAAATATGAGGAAAACAATCATCATAATTAAGTGTATAACAAATTGCAAACTTGATAATTTATACTGTTTTCGTCTGCTATTTTTGTATCATTTCAACAGATTGCAAATGTTAGCAAACATCAAATAATTAACATTTCTAGAGATTTTATATCATATGGTAAGATTTGAAATAACTGCTATAAACGCATTTCGAAAACTATGACAAATTCCTGTCTTTCACTGACGAATTCACTGTTATACTGTTAAAGGCATTTTTCTGCAATACTTGATGCTAAGGTCTGACATTCTTTTACATCACGGTTTATTAATTATCACATTATTATTAATGTTTATAATTGTTATCTATTGGAAGATTTTTTGTTAATTAAAGTCTTCATCCTTCAAATTTTGGGTATAGACAACGTCGCTTCCATCGTCCGGACTTGTTCGTTGAGTGCCGTCATTTGGTTACGGAATTTCTTCATTTGTTGTAGTGTGGTCTCTCTATCATTCCGCATCTCCTATAATAGCTTGATCACAAAAATTTATGGAGAACATTAATATCAGCAAACATTTAACATTTTACGAAGAAGATTCCAACTATTACAAATCACGTTCAAGCCCGGCAATGACAACCAGGAAACCTTCATAAAAATAAAGGTTAAGGAAAACTTTACTCAAAATAACCGTGATAGTAATAATATATAATTCTAATAATCATAATAATAAAGTTTTAAGCATTTATCTTTGTCGCAGCAATTGTATTTAAGTAAATGGATTGGGCACCACTAGATCAGGACTCCACTGACTAGGTACTCCCCCCAAGGTTGAACTATTTTTTGAACTTTTTTTTCAAGGTCAAATTTTAAACAAAGACAATGACTCATTCAAGGTTATTTAAAAAAAGACAGTGACTGTGTCAAGGTCATTGTTCAAGGTCATATGACTCATTCAAGATCATAATTGTTCAATTAGAGACTTCATTTTCTCTTCGCACTTCGGCCAATTATCTACATTTCTATATTTATAATTTCTGATTATAATTTCTTTTCAGGAGAAATATTTTTCATGGATCTTATTTATTGTTTCCATCTACCATTTGATATGCCTATTTAAAGGTTTATATATTCTTTCATTTGCCTTCTTGAATGATTCTCTTTTAACTTATAATAATAATAATAATACTATTAATAATAAACTAAAACTTTTTACTTTCATAATTTTTGATCTCCTCAGCAGCATCGTGGTTGTTGTCCATCTTGTAAATAATGAAATACATGTAAACTGAAGAGTGAAATACAAATGCATAATAAACAAAGACTTGTCAATCTCCTAATAATAATAATTATAATTGATTCGAGTAAACACAAATCTTTAGAACAGGAACTTCAGAAATGTCTTTATTAACGACTTTTGAAACATAATCCAACACAACTGTTATCATTTCAAGAACATCACTACTTATATTTATCACCTGAGATAAATCAGGTTTCATATAAACGTGCCTTTCTTTATTTCTTAATCCTTCTTTCATTAAATCCAAAGCGTATCTTTTAGATTCATGAGCAATTCTTTGTACTTTAATAGGGACAAACATAGCTCCATTACTTTTATTTTTGTCCAAAAGTTCATATTTCATATCACATAAATAATCTTCATTTTGTTTTCCAATCGAAATATTACTTTGATTTTTACTTCGTAAATTTGTAGACTTATCGTTCATTCTGATATTAGGCAGTGGGATGTTCATTGAATACTTGCATAACGGCTTTGATTCTTTAAGATTTTCTAAATCTTGGATAATACTAGAAAATGTACAAGAGTTTTTCATTTTGAAATTGTCAGATTTAGGAAAATCAAATGAACGAAACTTGTTATTGAACATATTTTGAATTTCTACTTTATATTTGTAAGAATATATATCATCATAATCCAATTCAATCAATTCATTTCCTTCAATGGAATTAATAAATAAAGATTTTGTCAGATCATCAAAATGAAAATCCACAAATGAATTTGTGACATGAATGTCTCTACTGTCGGTATATCCCAAAAAGTACCAATGACAACAGAATTTACGTCAGACCTTCTTTCAAATGCATCAGTTATTGAGAAAAGAGCCACTGGATGAATATTAATTTCAACGCTTTCCATTTTAAAAATCTCCATTTAAAACAAAATCTACTCGAACCTTCCAAAAAACAAGTCTCGTTCAAGAAATTTCAGGACCCGGGAAATTTCCCGAGAAATTAAAGAATCTGAAATAGTTTATAAAAAATGAGAAAACAAGAAAATTTCAAAGAAAAAAATTGTATTCAAATAAAACTAACACAAATAAAACTAACACTATTCACTACAAAACTAAAGAATATATAGCAAAAATAGAAAAGTTAATACATCATATGATATTATACCAAATATACCACAAAAACAAATATAATATTTTTTATTTATTGATATTTGTGAAATAAAATTTTAAAAAACAAATTACATCAATTGCTTTGTCAGTTAAACGTGTTCGTTTTTTAGTTACTATATTTACTGCTGTTGAAAAGTTTCTTTCATTTTGTGTTGATGTTGGTCTGATAGTCAGTAAACATTCTTTTATTTTGAATATGTTTTGGGAAATTTGTCCATTTATTTCGTATAAATTCATTTCCTTTAATAATAAATTTACATTTGTTTTTATTTCAGCTGTTGCCAAACAATTGTTGATCGAATCTTCAAGTTTTTCTTTTAATGTTTTTTCAGCAGATTTATCAATTTCAATTATTTCAATATTATTCTCCTCACAATTATTTGGATGATCACCAACACCAACAACAGCTCCTTCACCATCACCATCATTTTTATTAATTTTCAGCATAATAGATTTTGCTACTTTTAACATTTCATTTTCGAAGCAGATTTGAAAAAATCTTTTGCATCAGCATTTAAGGAATTGGGATTATTTAAAAATTTAATTAATGAGACTAAAGGTACATTTCTCCTTTTCGAAATTTGATCTGTTATTTCAGTAAGTAATACGGCTTTTAAATGTGTACTCTGCTCAGTCAACGATTCGAACAAAAATCTTAATATTCCTTCCGATGTTAATAAATTTGTGTCTTGTCTGGATAATGCTTCAACAGCAATTTCTACTGGTTTAAACGCTTCTAAAATATTTTTTACTTTAAGAGTAAAATTATTATCCCATAAATCATAAAAATTTAAATCTATTAGCGTTTTTTTTATTGGTTCAATCAACCTTAAAAATCGTTCTATCATTGTGATCATACTATTCCATCTTGTTTTGCAGTCAAGTAATAAATGTAGATCTTTATTTTCTACTTCATTTACATATTTTTGAAGAACAGAATTTCGTACAGGGGAATTTTTAAATTTTTTAACAATTATTCGAATTTTATGAATTGTTAGTTTTATATCATCTATATCATTCAATAAAAATGTTTCCTGTGTTAAATTATTATCTTCATCTGAAAATAAATTGTCTTCAACATCATCTGATGAATCAGAATCTGAAGAATGTTCATGTTCATTATTTTTATTTGAATAAAATATTTTAAGGACTGCCAAATGTAAAGCATGATTGTAACATAGCTGCAACAAAGCTGGTGATAAAGTTCCAAATTTTACCATAACGCTTGCACCATCACTTGTAGTGGCAATAATATCTTTATCAAAACTAATATTAAATGAATTTAACTTTTCATTTACTAAATCGACCATTTTATCTGCCGGGCAGCTACCATGTATACGAACTAGTCCTAGATTTTCCGACATATCACTTGCATTATAATATATATATATATATATATATATATATATATATATATATATATATATATATATATATATATATATATATATATATATATTTAAATATCGTCGGTTCCTAAAACTGGTCCACTCGTCAATACTTAAAGAAATTTTTGATTTTTTGATTTATTAGTTTTATTTTATTGACAATATCATCTTTTTTTTCATTGTAATATTTATAAATTATATTCATTATATCCGTTGGATATTTTGGTAAAACAATCCTTGTAATTCTAAACTATTTCGAATAAATTCACATTTTGAAATCTTTTGAATGGGAATATTGTCGAACGCTGCTAGTTTTGAAACAATTTCCCCAAGACTTTGTGATTGTGTACTTTTTGGTTTAAAATAATTATTTATGCTCGTAGTAGCACTGCTTCTCATACGTTTGCAACCTATATTTCCAGCCTGCAAAGTCTTGGTCATACCATGTTTTGCTGTTAAATGCCGGTGTAATCCAGTTGTTGTTGATTCTTTGCAATTAATTTCACTTTTGCAATATGTACATATTGCCATATTTCGGTCTTCACTTCTTTCAAATTCTATCCAACAATTCTGATACTCATTTGGTTTGGTATTTTCAGACATCTTTAGCCCTTTTCTTTAAGTTCTAAATAAAGTAATTGTGATTGTAATTGTAAATGATTTAATTATCAATACTTACGAAATATTTAAATTTTTTCTGGTATGATTTTTATAAATATATAATAATAATTTAATAATAGAATTAAAATTACAAAATTAGCTTTGTGCACTTTTAAAACAATTGTTATCACAGCAACTACAGAAAAATGTACTAAATTGTATAATTTTAAAGTATTGGTTTTCGAAATTTAATAAAAGTATTATGGATCGAGTGATAAATATATACTATCTATTATATACCATCTATTAAATAAGTCAAAAATTATAATTTGTTGGGGAATTTTCTATAAATAAGAATTTTCTATGGGGAAATATTTTAAGGTTTCCTTCTCGGGACTTGAAAATAAAATCTCGAGAAATCGAGAATCTCGTTTTTTAACCTTTTTCACTTCTCGAGAAACAAGACATAAAAAAAATATACAAGTCTCGAGAATTCCCGAGACGAGATTTCTCGATCCCAATCTTTATGTCTGGCAGTTTTTCATTGTGTAATTGTTTTCTCTATTTATGTTGCCTGCCAGAGCCCTTCTCAATGTCCAAGATTTATGTGCTATCCCAATTGGAAGACCGGTAAGTTTAAGTTCTTTCAGGATCTTGAAGTCGGGTATGTCGTGATGAATGGGATATTAAGATAGAAATATTTTTTCTTCTTTTGTGTAAATTCCCTAGATATTTTTGGGGTAGAATTCATTCTTTCAATGTCCTATTTATATTATGCTATTTATCATTTAGGTATCCTCAACAAAAGTGTATCCAAACTATGGACAAAAGGTTTCCACAATAGAATGGTTTCAATAAACCATAATATTGATCATTGCAATGGGATATGCATAAGGATACTGACAACAAAATATCTACCATGGTAAAACAAAATTTTTACCGAATAATATGTTACTGATAATGTTATATTAATGTCATTGCTCGTATTAAAAATATAAATATGTATATGCCGAGCTAAATAAATAATACTTAGGTGGTGAAGTAGCTGAATTATAGAAGACCGCAATTTTTTTACATTTTATTTAAAACATATACACATTTGGTACAACTACCTTTCGTTCGTTCATAATGCTCGAGTCTCTTTAATTTCATTCTTGCTTTCTGCCTGATATCACAAGCTCTGATTGCATTTGAAAAATAATAATAAACAGGTGATTATAAATAATTTGTATGAACCAAATCAATACCAAAATATAATTAAAACAATTTTTTGGTTGCCCTTAATATGATGGCGCATGAGTGCGCCTCACACTTTGCACACTGTTGTTAGGGTTAGGCTCGGTGAAAACAATACCCATAAGGGCTAATCTGTAAATAATAATTATCATATATAAATAATTACTATAAATAATCATTATAAATATATAATTACTATAAATAGATAGTAGGATTATAAAAATACTATAAATAAATAAATAATTACTATAAATAAGATAAATACTATATTTAGGAATTTTTATAACAAACAATAAATTAATATAAAAGGAAGAAGATCATTGACTGTGAAATAAATTACTAAACTTTAACAATATTGATTAAAAAAGCATTAATAGTAAATTTCCCCAGCAGAAAACGAATAGAAGATTTATCGTTGAAATAAGACAAGCTGTGACAGGGGTAATAACCACCAGCTGTCGACTAGGTTTGGTATAAGAGATTTCCTGAACAGAGAAGAGCAGAGTAGCTAAGTTACCACTAGCTGTGAAAGCAAATTCAACAGATTTTAACCGTTAAGGTTAATTAATCTATTTGATAAATAAAAGTTTAAAAGATCAAAGCACACACGACCCCAAACATCAGCATTTCTGTCTGAACTGTTTGCGGGAAATAAACTTTGAGAGGGAGCAATTTAAGAACGATAGACCGATTCTGGTTCTATTCGATAGTGTAAAGTTAGGGACTTACCCTCCAAATATTGGTCTATTCTTATTATACAGCGCTGAGAAGCAAATAGATCCAGAGTGTGTTCTTTTCTTGAGGACGGTTCGAATAACCGATTTCTGTGCTTTAGCAACAGCGGTAATTTTGGGAAACTCAATTAGCAAATTGTAAATACTTTGTGCATAATAAATATGCTTTGAAAAATCAATAAATGTTGTTATCATAGTTAATCCATATTATTATTTATACACGCTATTTATCTTTTCGAGTCAGATAAATCAGTAACTGTGTTAAGTATTTTTGTCCACAAGATCAATCGTAACACTGTGTTAGTGATCCCCTGGAAAGAGTGTTGGGTTATTACTATTAAAGTGAGTACTCATTCGCACTCCTTGTGCTCTTTGTCTCAGTTATACACATCAAATCCAACACAAAAACACTTTGTTAAATATCAACAAAGTAATCAATTACACATTTTAGTTTGCATTCTGTAGTAAAATCGATTGCAGGTGACCCTAAGGGAGACCGCTTTATTCAGATTTAATAATGATCTTTATCTTCTTAAAGTTCGAATTGACTAAGCTTCTTACTCTTTACTCACGATATAGTACTTTCCTTTCTTAGACCAAGTGGAATTTGCCTAACATTGTCGTTTGCTATTATATTGTTTTTCATCCCGCTTACTCTCACAATTAAATTAGCATTGACCAAACTTTCAAAAAGCAGAATAATTGAATAGCCTTCTCGCCTTTGTTCACAGATCTCGCTATGCAAATTTAAAACTAATAATTTTGAAAGAAACCTAATTATATTATCCACTTACTTACCGTTTGGATTTCCCACATAACTACATAATGTAATAGATTATTCATTCCTTTTTAATTAATTTATATTTATTTAAAATCTTTTCTGGGGACCACCATGGGTATTAGTATATTTGTGTTCGTCCCAACGTTCGCTATCAGTACGGAATACTTTATTTTGATTTTTTACAAGTTTTATTGATCGCATTTTATTGATTTGCACATTTAATATTTTGCACATTCCGACTTATTTTGATCTTATTTTATACGAAACCCAACAAGAGTAAAGTTCTAATCAAAGTAATTAACTCTACTTTCTTTTCCTTCAAAAATTACTTCTTATTTACAACTACTCGAAATACCATTTTCAAAATTTCAAAAGTGGATGAAAATTAGTGAAAAATAACTTTCGAAAATTTCCGATAATTAATTTTAATTGAAATAAATAATTAATAATTGAAAAATTAATGTCCTAGAAAAATAATAATTTTACAAAAAAAATTTCTACTTTAATCGTAGAAATTATTAAATAAAAATACATTAAAAATATTATCAGAAAAAAATATTTGTAAAATTTAACTGAATGTTATGTTTAGAAATTGCTTTTTAAGCATCAATAAAAGCCAAAATTCACATTAAAAGACACGCATTAAGCGCATACACACATGCACGCACACAAACTCTATAAAAGTCTATGATTCACATGTCGCATCACTAATAGAAAGAGATAATCAATATGGAAACTGCCACTTTTCAACTATTAGTCATTCTGAAATCAGTTAGTTTTCAAATATAATATGCAAATAGAATATTACGATTTTTTAGTAGAAAAATTAAATTTTACTGTCATTTTTCAATTTTTACTTAACATTTTAATAAAAAATTTAGAAATAATGGTAAATTTATTTAAGTTTTTATACTATATTCTATGAAAAAATAAGATATAACCGAAAAATAATCCTAGTACGATTTTTCAAGAAATTTGTAAGAAATTCAGGCTGGAAATTGAGATTCTGAAAAGTTGTGAAGATTTTCTATAACAAGGATGTATTCAAATAAATGTAGATTTTAGAAAAAGAAAATATCCCCTAAAAATAATCTCACGTGCATATGACTCGTTCTTATGTTCGGTGAAATACGTTATTATGCAGTGACCCACCACAAGGGCAGATTTCATCCCAATAATTATCCCAATTGCAATCACCAATATTTGATGTCATTACGTCTTTCTTCTGTACCATTTTTCATCTTTCGAACCGTTTCTCTACTTATTTTGACATTTTGTCATCGACTGTAA
Organism: Schmidtea polychroa; assembly: GCA_959609185.1. NCBI lineage: Eukaryota > Metazoa > Platyhelminthes > Tricladida > Dugesiidae > Schmidtea > Schmidtea polychroa. Next base: position 170,402 of record CAUHTR010000088.1, read on the forward strand.
ATCAACTAGTTTTCATTAAATATGTATTCGAAAATGAAGTTTAATTCATCATTTATATTTTTTAAGCATTTTTGAATACATAAAAAATTGCGGTAAAATTTTTTAGTAAATAGCACAGTGTTGTCCAAATTGTGTGCCGTGGCGGGTGCCCAGGTGTGCCGTGAAATTTTTAAAAAAAAGTCAAAAAAACCCTGTTTTTCCAAACAACTTAATAAAAGGAAATTGAATTGTGGATATTTTAACAGTTATTTCAAATTTAAATGTTAATCAGTCAATTAAATCAAAGAAGCGGGAACGTATGGTTAACATTGATCAAGAATTAAGAGTTTGTTTGTCAAAAATTCCAACACGATTGGAACTTATTTGTTCGGAACATCAAGCACATAAATCTCATTAACTATGTTTTATGAATTTTTCATTCACTAATTTTTCTAAATTTAAAATTTTTTACATTAAATTTATTTCAAGTAAATAAGTTTTTCATTTCTTATTAAAAGATTAGTAAAAGTGCAATAAAAAATTGCAAATAAAGCAAAAGAAAATTTAGGTGTGCCGCGAAAATTTTTAATTCAGCCAAGTGTGCCGTGGCTCAAAAAAGTTTGGTCTACACTGAAATAGCAGAATAAAATTTCATGAAATATCTATTTTAAATTTATACTGTAATTTATGTTATTCATTGAAACAAATGACAATTTTGAATTACTGAATTTGAAATAATCTTAGAATTTTCAATTATTACTACAAATGAATATTTTGAAAATAATTTTCTTTTAAATATTTTGACACACTGACAGATATTATAAAAATTAATAAGTTTCCTTACTTTTAGTTGGTACTGAACTTGATTTATTTAGATGTCGTAGATCTCTGTTTCTGAGGCTGAATACATAGTCTAGGGGTCGGCAGCCTACGGCCCGCAAATGATTTTAAAAGTTTATGAAGATATTTGGCTGGCCCGTCACCACATGTTAAATAACGATAATAAAGTAAATAAACAAAATTGCTTTAATATTCATTAAAATTCAATATTTCAGTTTTAAATTAACTAATGAATTCAAAGAACAGGAAAGTAGATGGGGAGTGTCGAATTTTTAAAGATACTTGGAAATTATATTATTTTTTTATCGAGAATAATGGAAAGCCAATATGTCTTATTTGCCTTGAAAAGGTTGTGTGAATAAAGTGGCAAATATCAGGCGCCATTACATGACCAACCATTTTGAAAATTTTGAAAACATTACTGGAGAATCAAGGAGAGATGAAGTTAATCAGCTTAAATCAAATTTTGAAAAGCAGACATCATTTTTTACGAAGAAAAGAAGTGAATGTGAAGCTAATACCCGTGCAAGATATGAAGTGTCGAGACTTATCGCTGAAAAAATGAAACCGTTTACGGATGGTGAATTTGTTAAACAATGTTTACTGACAGTGGTGGATTTTATTTGCCAAGAAAAAAGTCTTTATTTTCTTCCATAAGTCTATCTGGTAGGACTGTCACAAGACGCATTGAAGAGATGTCAACAGATGTTAAAAGTTGTTTAATGAACGTCTATAACGAATTGCAATATTTTTCAATTGCAGATGATGAGAGGACAGACTTAAATGACTCCGCTAAGCTTGCAGTATTCATGCGAAGAGTGACTCCGAGTTTCCATGTTTTTGTAGAATTTATTCAGCTAATTCATTTGAAGTTACTGGAGCAGACATCCTTGAAGTAGTGAATAATATGGTATTCAAAATGAACTTAGATATTTCAAAACTAATTGGCATCACAACTGATAGAGCACCGGCAATGGCGGGAAATAAAAAAGGTTAGTTGCACTATTACAAGAACACATGGAAAATCTTGGAATTCCACAGAAGCTGATGAAAATTCAATGTATTATTCATTAAGAAGCCTTATGTGCCAAATCTTTGAAACTGAAGAACTTAGTGGACACTGTTGTGAAAGTTTTATATCTGATATTATCTCATGGATTAAATCATCGCCAATTTAGGCAATTTTTGGTGGATACAGAGGCTGAATATAGAGACCTAGTTTATTTTTCCAATATTCGTTGGCTAAGCAGAGGTTCAATGCTCAAAAAAAGAATATTAAAATTACATAATGAAATTGTAATTTTCCTTCAAAACAAATCTGTGGATACATAATATTTTTGTGATGCTGATTGGGTCTCATCTTTGGCGTTTCTTGTGGAAATTATGAGTCATTTAAACAACTTGAGTAGTGTGTATATATCCCTAACCAAAACAGCCCTCCCAACAAAACTTACCTCCATTACGCTTAAACCATTAGATAAACAACCTAAAACTTATACTTTTATAGTATTTTAACCCTATATTTTGAAAACAACCACCCTTAATGACTCTAACTGTTTTAATCTTTAAAGTCTCAAACTCAAAAGCTTCAAACTAAAAACATAAAGAGAATAGAAAAGAAAATGGTATTATGAAAAAGTTAGAGGGCTATTTTGGTTAGGGATATATACACACTACTTGAGGATGCCAACTAGCAAGTTNATGAAAACATATTCCCATATCTAAATTATATTGAAACATGTTATGATTTCAAAGTTGAACCGCAATTAAGTTTAGAAGATTTCAAAAATTTATATTCTATATTTTGTATAAATGTTTCAGACCAAGATGATCGCCTAGCCATAAATAATGTTGATGTTACACTTCATGTAACAAAGGATTCTAATTTTAAAGCTAAAGTATACACATTAATATTAGAAGAAAAGAAAATAGAAATGAAATTATATGGTGGAAAGATTTCAATTATTGAAAATGTTAGGGGAGATTCTTAATATTTTAACATTTTAAAATGTCTCTAAATAAACCGTATTGGAGATGTGAAACTTGTAATTGTCAAGTTACAAGACATCATAAATCAAGTCATCTAAAAACTAAAAAACATATACTTGGATCTAAACTAAATATTAATTCTTGGTTAGAACCCAATCCTGTTCCAAGTAGATTTGCTTTTGAGAATCAACTCTTTGAGAATCAAGGAGGTGATCTACAATCTTCAAAAACAACATCTTCAATATTAAAACCTTTTACTACAGAAAAATATCCAGGTGAAAGACATTTATTTAAGCACAATTATACTGAACCAGGAACAAGATTAGATATTAGATTAGATGAAAATAATAATCCTAAACAAGGAGAAGAACCAATAAATAGAATTGATCAAGCAGCTTTAAAACATGATATTGCTTACAACTCAACAAATCTTAGAGATAGACATGTTGCTGATGTGAATTTAATACATGATTTAAATAATATCCAAAATCCATCAACCCAAGAAAAGATTCAAAGAGCTCTAGTTAAATTAGCAATGAAAGGTAAGATCGCCATAGGATTAGGACACAGTCCGATTTTTATGGGTGTAGGACTTCCTATGGGCGCAGGACTTGCTAGGAAAGCAAAAGATGTTGCTAATAAAAAGATTATTGAACAAGCAGACGCTGAAAGATCCCTCGAGAATATATCCAAGACTAGTTTATTAACCCCAACAGAATTACAAATAAAATATGCCAACGAATTACACCATGAATTTAGAAAAAATAAAAAATATTTAAAAGTTCAAGTACATGAAAAAGATCAAACATGGTCTGCTGATTTAGTCTTTATGCCAACCAAATCATCAGACCCCGAAAAATATAAAATAATTTTAACTGTAATAGATTTATATACAAGATTTGCTTTTGCAAGATGTTTAGAAAGTAAAACAGGATATTCTATTACAGAAGCATTTGAAAATATATTTGAAGAACATCAAAGAATTCCAAAATAGTTATGGTGTGATAAAGGAACAGAATTTTATAACAAAGTTTTTACAAAGTTTTTAAATGAAAATGATATTAAATTATATTCAACAGAAAACGAAGGAAAAGCAGTTGTGGTTGAAAGATTAAATAGAACATTAAAAAATAAAATGTGGAAATATTTTACTGCTATTGGAAAACAAAAATGGAACAATGAATTGTTATAAAAGATTGTAAATGAATATAATAATGATGTACATAGTTCTATAAAATCAACACCTTTAAATGCTTCCATGAATCCTGAAACCATTAAAGTGGTAAATATTGAAAATGATGTTATTGAAAAACCAAAGTTTAAAATTGGTGACCGAGTAAGAATATTTAAATACAAAAATAAATTTGAAAAAGGATTCACAGCAAAATGGACAAATGAAATTTTTATTATAAATAAAATAAATTATACAACTCCAATAACATATAGCATCATTGATTTAAATAATGAAAAAATATTAGGTAGATTTTATAATAATGAGTTACAGAAAACAAGTTTCTGAACTATAGAAAACAAGTTAAAACAAACTTTTCCATATTTCAGCTTCTTCTCTATCTAAATAAATATAATTATATTTTTCTTTCCAATGATTATCAACAAACATATCAAACATATTCTTATCGGGTTCAACATTTGAAAATAAATCATTATAAATCATATTCTTATCACGCTTATCTAATTTAAAAAATATAAAACAATTGGAATTATTTCTTATTGAATTTTTATCTAAAGCATAATAAGTTTGAGATATATAAATAACATTACAATTATTATGTCGACCTCGTGTAAAGTAACTCTTTTGAATCTCTTGATTTTTCATGTTGACAACATCATCAAATATAACTAGATTCTTTTTATCTTTAGGAAGCAAATCACAATGTAAAACATCTTCAGGTTTATTAGAGAATAAAACTTGAATTGCTTGCCCCTCCCCCTCATCTTCACAGATGTAATCATTTTTATTACTAATATCTGATTCTAAAATCTTTTCCTTATACCAATCAACCATATCACAAGGTTGAAAAACTTCTTCAGGACACCTATGTTGATTTTTAAAAATATCAATTATAGCTTTTTTAGTTAATTTATTTTCAAATCCACATTTCAAAAGTTGTAATTCTGGTTGGTTTATAGTTGTAGAGTAAAAGATTAAATTATTATAATCTAAAAAACCATCTTCAAGCAACATTTTCAAAACAAGTACATTCTTACCACATCCAGAAGAACCAACAATTAATAATCTAAAATTATCAGGAAATACTTTATTATTAAATTTAGATTTATGTCTATTTAAAATTGGTTTCCAAATATCCATTTTATTTATTATAAAATGACAACTGAAGAATCTTTGCAAGAATTAATAAATTCAAATAAAAATAAATCAGTAGTAATTGATGGTAAAAAATATTTTATTGGAAAAAATGTAAAAGAACAAGTTAAAGAACGTATAGGGAGTTCCTCCAAATCCAGAGGTATTCTTCCATTAGCTGCTTTAATACCTGCAATCATTGCTGGTTTATCAGGTGCTGCTGGAATAGCTGGAGGAATTGCAACTACAGTTCAAAAAGCAAAAGAATCTCAAAAGACAGACCTAGAAAAAGAAAAACTACAAACTGAAATCGATTCAATGAAAAAGGTAGGGCAAGCTAAGGGAAAGGGGTCCGAAGGTCAAAAGTCCGTTGGAAAAGGTCTCTATCTTAATCCATATGAGGGGACTCTGTCCGAAGGTCAAAAGTCCAGGGGAAGGGGGCTTTATCTTGATCCTTATAAAGGTAGGGGTTTAAATGATTTTTTAAAAAATCAAATTTCATCATCTAAATCTTTATCTTCAAAAGATAAAGATGATTTAAAAAAAATATGTAAATCTTTAAAGAATGGGTGTATTTGTAAAACTAAAAATAGTAAAGGATTATACTTAAAGCCCTTCGAACCATGATACCATTTTTGATAGCATTAAAGTGGTATATGAAGAAAAATTAGCACTTTTAAAAAAATTACAATCAGAACAAGATAAATATAATAAAAAAGATACAACTCAACATGCTGAATCAATAATATTAAATGAGGTAATAACACAACAACAGGGGCCAACAATTAAAGCTATAAAAGGATTAAATGAGCAAGCAAAATTTAAAGAATTAGAAGATAAAAAACAAAAAATAAAAGAATTGGAGTGGCAGGGAAAAGAATCCACTGAAAGAAATCAAAGAAAACGTAGAAGAACCTCTAATGTGGAAGAAGAAGAAATGTTTTTAAAAACAAAACCTCTTAAAGTTAATCCTAAAATTAATGACAGTTTAAGTGATACAATTAAACCCACATTTAATACTAATGCTGAAGGATATACAATAATAACAATTAATAAACAAAACTTTACTTTATATACAACTCCAGAAAATAAATTACGTATTCATTCACAAAATATTCATAATAATGAATATTTAGACTTTGAATTTACAGATGATTTTTATAGATTACTTTGTGGATATCCTTCAGATGATGTTGAAGAAATTAAAAAATATTTAAATTTAATAAAATTAATACGCGGTAGTCTTAACGCAAAACATATTCAAGATTTAAAGAATTATTTAAATAAAAATGAAAGGGGTTATATTGTTAAAGAAGGTGACGGCATAAGGGTTGGACCAAACCCAATCAATCTTTTTATTGAATTAAGAAAGCTATTAGCAGCTAAAGAAGCAGGTCATAATAATTTAGATTCTGATATTTTAAAGATTTCTAAAGATTTGTTAAAACAAGGAATAATTTTAAAAGATAAATTTAATAAATATACAAAGTTATAAAATATAAAATGACTAATCCTTCAATATTAGATTTTTTAAAAACATTTGGAATAAATGAAAAAACAAATTTTGATTTAAAAGATTATGCAAATTATTTAAATTTAAAAATAAAAATATTAATGAATGATGAATTGTCGAGTCTGAAAGACACTTTGAAAGATATAAAGAATAATATAATAATCAATTATCAAAATTCAAATGAAAAAGGATCTCATTGGGTTTGTATATATAATAAATCTATCTACTTTGATTCTTTTGGGATTAAACCCACTAAAGAAGTTGAAGACTATCTCTCGAAGGGTTCCCCGAAGGATTATACTTTTAATTCTTTACAAGTTCAACCCAATAATACTAAAATATGTGGTATTATAAGTTTTGTATAGATTAAATAATTCCAAAGGAGAAGGTTTCACTTCCTTAATCCAAGAAATTTATAATGATTTAAAATCTCTACTATGACAATGGAAGATAATTTAAAAAAAATGGTAAACATAATGTCACATAAATATTCAAGAAGTTTATTAATAAATTCAAAAGAATCAGATTTTACTATAAATTTTGAAGATTCAATAAATTTAGATCAAGATTTAAATTATGAATTAGGACTCTTGTGGTTTAGCTGTTTTAATACTATTTTTAATATAAATAATAATAATAATGGTTTTGGGATGATGATTAAAGATGAAAACAGTAAAACATTTAATGCATACCACATTTTATCAATCGAACCAGGATCATATGAAATAGTAGATTTAACCAAAGCAATTTCAAAAGAAACAAATGAAAATGTAGAAATAAAAGCAGATGTACAAACTTCAAAATGTATATTAACTTTAAAAAAAAATGTTGGACTTGATGTTACTAAATCCAGTTTCTTTCATAGTATTTTAGGTTTTGAAGTTAAAAAATATATACCATCAACCACAGCGCCTCCAACACCTATTAAATCTAAAAATATTATACAAATAACAAATACAAATTCTATAAATATAGAGTGTGATTGTATAATGGGATCATATAATAATGGTAAACATGCAAATATTTTATATTCCTTTCCTTCTAATATTGTGCGACTTGGATATAAAATGGTTGAAAGAATGAATCCCCCAAATTATTTACCATTATGTAGAAAAAATATAATGGATATTAGTTTTAGAATTGTTGATGAAAATGGGGAATTAATTAATTTTAATGGAGAAAAGATTTCAATGTGTTTACATTTGAAACAAGTTTAGATTTTATTTTTATTACTATAAAAATGAATTATGCTAATTATAATAAGTTGGGATTATATAATGATGGATTAAAAGATGAAGATGTTATATCTCTTACAGAAAAGAGATATATTAATGAAAGAGGTGATTCAATGAAAGGAGATTTAAATTTAAATGGACACAAGATAAAAGAATTATCTTTTCCAATTGATGAAGGTGATGCTGCTAATAAAAAATATGTTGATGGTGTTAAAAATTATACTGATTTAACAACAACAAGAATTAATTCTTTGATGGAATCAAAGCTTAATAATATCGAACAACGATTTAATGATAAATTTGACAAGTTACAAAGTCTGTTAACTGAACAAGTTGTAAAGTTAAATACTAGCATATTAAATTCTAAAGATAAACAAATTATGAATACTAAATTTAATACAATATATAATATAATAAATGAGATGATTACATCATTTAATAAAAGACTTGTTAAATTAGAGTCTCATACAACACACATTAACACCACACACAGTATTAGAAAAAGAGCTGCTGAATTAGAACAGAATAAAACATTATTACCCCATACATATAAACATTTTATAGAACCAACTTTAATAACAACAAATAGTAAAGAATGGAGTGTTTTTATGGTTGTAAAGATTATTGATCCTTATTTCTTTTTATTTGATGATGATGGTGAAAGAATGAAATGGTTTGTAAAATGTGATTATAATAGTAAGCTTGAAAAGGGTGATGTTATAATTACTAGTCATGATTTACCACACGAAAATTGGCATATTAATACTCATTCGCATGGACTACATAAAGTTAAAAGTAAGAATATTATTTTTAAAAGCACACTTGTACAATATATAGATTTAATACTTTATGAAAAAAAGGTTGATGTTGATGAAGTTCATAAAGCGTTGATGGAGTTGTATAAAGATATTCTCTCAACAAGAGTTTCTTTTGATATCCGAGTATTGGTACCAGATAGTGCTCAGAAGAATAAAGTCTTATTTTTTTAATTATTAAAATGGAAGTAAGAGAAGAAAAAAACATATATCCAGAGGTCCCTCCAGAATTGAGAGCTTCTCCCAAACCTTCAGCTCCCACAGAACTTGAAATTATGAGAGTAAAAGAATTTAAATCAGAAACCTTACATTTACAAGATTTATTAAAGCATTATAAAAAAATTAAAAATAGATGGAATAAAGGGAATACAGTTTTAAAAGTTATAGGTTATTCTTTAGGGTTTGCATCTGCAATATTAACAGTTATTTTACCTATAACTTTACCAGTTTTAACAATTGCACCAGTAATACTTGGAAGTATTTCTGTAGCTGATGGTTTCCTAACTGAAATAGTTTCACTATCTTATACTTCTAAAAAGAAAAGTTTATATCGTGAAGTTTGTTTATCAATAGAATTAGGAATCTCTAAATTATTTTTATTTCAATTAAAAGCTTTGGAAGATGGAATCTTAACTGATGATGAAATAATGAAATCAAATCAAATAATACAAGATATTAAAAATAATATTAATAGATTAAAAAGTGCTAATGTTATAACTAATGAATATTCTAAAAAAATTAAACGAGAGAAATGGTTAAAGAATTCTTATTGAAAAATTCTTATTTATAAAATGACTGATTTTTTTAAAAAAAGCATTACTTATCAAAAAGTTGATCTTTCAAAAATAAATTTATTTTATTTAAAGGAAAAATTTACTGAATTTAATAGAATTAGAAATGAAAATCCTAATTTCACTCAAGTAGAAATTTGTAAATCATTAGGAATTTCAGATTCTACAATAAGAAGAATGAGAAAAGAAGCAGGAATACCTTCTCCTTATAGATATAATTCTAAAAATAAAAGGAATAAAAAGAGTAAGGATAAAGACCTAAAGGATAAAGACCTAAAGGATAAAAAGAAAGAGACTTCAATTTTTAAATCTATAGAGTCAAAAGGAATTAAGAAGAAACTTTTTAAGAAAGATGTTTTAGCCTCTGGGATTGGAACCTCTGGGAACTTGGTCTCTGGGAATCCAACCCATGGGAACCTAGTCTCTGGATCTGAAGAATCTGATTATGAAAACCATTTTAAAAAAGGAGAAGAAGAAGAATTAAAAAAAGGGAGTAAGAAGTATTATGATACCATCTTTTAAAAATTTAAAAGATAAATAAATTCCAATGATGATTATTATACTAATAAAAATTAATTTTCTCAATCTATAAAATTTCTCAATATAAAGTTTTTTATCATTTTCTAATTTTTGTATTCTATTCCTAATTTCATTGTTGAGATTTTTTTTAAGGAAAAAATAACTTTAACTAACTGAGACTGACTGAGACTGACTATACTTGTTGAATCATTAATTTATGATCTCTAAATTCTTTATCACTTAGACCTTTTATATATTCAGGATCAGTATTAAAATATTTAAGTTCTAAACATATAGGATTAAAAACTTGAGAATATAAAGGCTTCTCGATTTCTCTCTCGGGATAAATAATTTCAACATTATAAATATCAAGATCAGTAATCTTTGTATCATATAATTGATTCAACTTTTCTAGATTTTTTATTATCGGTATTAAATTATTTCCAATAGGTAGAGTTGTCTTTAAATCACTTAGGATGAATCTTTTATCATCATAATTTGATAATGATACTTTTTGAGATTCTATCACATGAATATCATGGTTTTCACTTTTAATCTGATGCACTTCATCAATTTTATCTTTATGATTTGGATTCAATGTATCTATATAATCTTGATGAGAAAGATTCTTTGCAACTGATTTCTGTATTCCTTTACATCTGTTATCCTTTACAGGTTTTTCTTCTTGTCCCTCTGGTCCTTTAGGGAATATAGGATATTTAAATGAAATAATTTCCTCTTTTTCTGGGGTTTTAAATATAATTTCTCGGGTTTCAAATTCAGGATTTGTAAATGTTTCGTATGAATATTGTTTAGAACGAATAAATATTCCATTTTCTATAGGAGTAAAAGGTTTTTCATCTTTAAACGAAAATAATTCTCCAGATGAATTTATTAAATTTGAAAGTATAGGATTTTCAGCTATCTCTTTGTAAATCATGAGTTCTTATTGTTAAAAACATTGAATCTGTATCCATTGCATGCATTGATATATTAGAACCATATATAGGTTGTAAGATGTTATAATATGTTTCATACATTTGTAATTTTGAAAGTTCTAAAATTGAAAACCCTATAAATATTGGTTTGTTGTATGTTTTCTCAAAATTCTTTAGTTCTACTGCAGTAAGACTTTCAGAAAATACTTGTGCGTTTTTAAATGTAGGCTTTCCTAGCATACGATTATAACGCTTAATATCTTTATGAGTATTAGTTAGGAGTTCAATATGAGTATATTTATCAACATTCTCCATTGTTTTCCCAAAGACTGAATTGTTTAAAAGTTTATAATTATTATCTTTAAAACGGTTACCTTCTCTTTTTGCAATGTTTCGACACCTAATGTTCTCCTCGATAAAAGCTTTCATGAATGGAGCTTGGTTAAATTTTGTGACACTATGAACTTTTTTTAATATCATACCTCGTGAAAGATAAAATTGGAGGAGTCTATAGTGACAAAGATAAAACCTTCGATCTGTTTGATCACAAAGAAGTTTCATTGTTGGAGGTTTATCTTGTGAGATTTGCCATTCAGAAAGTTCGTTGATATCAATCTTTCTTCTTACAGGAGCTAAAGGGAAATATCTTGTTCCTGATTTTATATCATCTGGATATAATAAGTCACATTCTACAAAGTAACCTATTGGAGAATCTTTAGGAGTTGAAAGTATTTCTTTCATAAGGTCTTTTAAGGATTCTTCTGAGGAATCTTCAGGGTATATTTCATGAAAGTCACTCATCGGTAAATATTGAGTCATAATTCCTGAATATAGAGCTGTTGCGTCTATATAAAGTATAAATATAGGATTTTTCATTGTTTCTAATATTTCTAATAATTCATTCTCATCAATTTTTATATAAGGATCAGAGGTCTTTGAAAGACTTCTGCTTGTAGTTATTGCATTTCTAGCTTTTATTTCTCGATTACCCATTACAGAGGAAACTCCTCCTCTAATATTAGTTTTAATTTGATTAAACATATCGAGGTTAGTTAAAAGATCTATAATTTTATCACCTTCTTCTATATTTGAAGTCCAAATTGTATATAATAATGTATCCCAAGCTAAAGAGGGTGCTGTTATATAATTGTAAGGTTTAAGAACAAAAGATTTTGTAAATTCTTCAAAGCAATCTGCTAGAATATAAACATCCAAGGATAAATACATGTTGGTATATTCTCCTAAAGTTTTACACTTGAATAATTCCCACATTTTATTTGCTCGAGAATATTCTTGATTTGTAATATGATATTTTTGAAGTTGTGAAGAGAAATCTTCTTGGCTAGGAAGACTTGTTTCATTATATCTTTCAAACGAGTCAACATAGTCATAAGGATATATTCCTTTTGCTAAACATGTAGGATATTCTTCTATAGGAATATTATTTTTTTCTAAGAATTCTCGAGTGATTTTAAAATTTTCTGGTTTCATTGTTTTTGCCACTGTATCTAAAGACATTTGAAGAAAGTTTAACGAGTCTATGAATTTTAATTTTCCATATTCAACTGATTTATATTTTTCCTTTGTAAGTCCTATAACTTTGAAAGAGTTTTTAGCATTTGCTGCTAAATGTTTAATAAATAGATGTATGTCATAACCAAAAAGATTATGAAATATAACAGGTACAAATTTAGGAGTATGACAATTAAGATTGCAATTTTTATGAGCTGCTCCTCGATAATTATTTTCACTTTTAAAATGATCATGATCTATAACTTTATCATCAGGAAGAATATTCTGTTTACACATCCAACAGTTGGAAGTATTTTCATATTCTTGTTGTTGTTGATTAGAAATATTTTGAGGATAGTTTGTTTTTAATATTTTATATATTTCATGTTCTAGATCATTTATATTTTTAGTAAAATGATTCAAGACTTCTGTTTCTGAAATTCCTTGAAATGTATATTCTCTAGATTCTATGAGTTCAGGATAATTACTTTTAAATAATAGTTTATAAACAGAAGGTAATTGTTTAGTTTTTTTAATACTATTAGGTTTATTCCTTTTTCTTAGAAAGACTTTCATCCTCTCTGGTTTCATCTTCTCTCCTGAGGAGTTCCAGGAATCCATGAGTTTATTTTTTTCTATTATTTTTAAATATTGTTTAACCAAATCTTGTTTACGATTTATAGATTCAAAGTCTCCATAAATCACTCCTACTGTTTGTAGTAAATTTGAAAAGTTTTTAAAATACATCTTGGGATCTTTAGGCATGTTAATTAAAGCTGGTTCATCTTTTTCACAAAATCTTGTATGTTTAATCATAGAGTTTTTAGTTGTTGAAGAATGAAGACATCTTTTACATGTTCCTCCTCCACTAGTTGGATTCTCTGGTGATGTAAAAGCTTGAAAGTTTTTTATTAAAACATAATGTTGATTATTTTGTTGTTCCAAGATTAAAAGATATATTTCTCTAGGGTTTTCGTTATCCTTGGTTCCACTATCAGAAATGTAAATTGGAATAATTTCTCTACTTTTAACATGTTCATAAATATTAATTTTAAGATTATTTAAACTTTCAAATTTTGGAATATCTTCTAGTTTCATTGGATGTTTGAATCCTCTGGGAAATATTAATTCATTTTCATATTGTTTGTATTTTGAAACTCTTTGAGGGTTTGATTCTCGAGGATGTAAATGTGCAAGTATTGACCATTGAAAACATTTGTTATCATTATTCTGTACGTTTATAACATTTTTAGATGTAAAGGGTGTAGGAATATAAGATTTAGGATTAGGTGGTAATCCTCTCCAATAATCAATCACTAAAGATTGGAAAGAGTTGAATACTAAGTTTGAATCTCCTAATTCATTTTCAACCTCTTCTTGTTTTGCTTCTACTGCTTGAATTATTTCTTTGATGGTTTTATCAAATCCTTTAGTTGAAAATAAATATTTAAAGGGTATTCCAATTTCAACATCTAAAGGAGTTGTGTTTTCTTCTGCTCCTCGCCAGTATTTTGCTTTGATTATAATTTTATATTTTATAACATTATACCTTGTCGGTTTATAATTTTTTAAAGCTTCAGTGAAAGAATTTTTAATATTTTTTTTATTTTTATTTATATATTCTCCAGGAGTTGCAGGTCCATTGATTTCTAATTGAAATTCATCTACATGATTAAAATCATCCCAGTTATATTTTTCTCTTTCACCATATTCAGGTTCTCCTTCTGAATGACATTCTTCATCGTCAGAATTTTGTTTTTTATTTTTACATTCTTTTATATGTTCTAAATAATAGAAATTTACTTTTGTTGAAAAGTTACAGTGAGAACATGTAAATATTTCTCTAATTTCCCGATACAATTTTCAAAATGTTTATTATATCCAGAATGAAGAAATCTTCCTTTACATTTAGGACAAACTTTTGAATTTGTGTCATTAAGATTATTTTCTTTTAATAAGTGAGCTTTCGATTTACAGTGAGAAATCAATCCAGTTTTATTTTTAAAAACTTTATTACAAATATTACAATTCATTTTTAGAAAAAAATTTTTTATTGGATACCCTGTTTTGATTTTTTATGATGTTTTTATATTCATTTTTTAATGAGTCAAATCCTCATGAGTTGGCATCCTCAAGTAGTGTGTATATATCCCTAACCAAAATAGCCCTCTAACTTTTTCATAATACCATTTTCTTTTCTATTCTCTTTATGTTTTTAGTTTGAAGCTTTTGAGTTTGAGACTTTAAAGATTAAAACAGTTAGAGTCATTAAGGGTGGTTGTTTTCAAAATATAGGGTTAAAATACTATAAAAGTATAAGTTTTAGGTTGTTTTTCTAATGGTTTAAGCGTAATGGAGGTATGTTTTGTTGGGAGGGCTGTTTTGGTTAGGGATATATACACACTACTAACTTGTATTTACACTTGCAAGATAAACCTGAGATTATAAATAAAATGGATACTTCCGTTTTATCTTACCCCAAAAAATTAAATTAAAAAAGAACACATATAATTATTATATTTATTTTCTAAATCACAGTTACAAACTCAGCAAATGTTTGTAAAGAGTTTGTAAATGGTTATCCAGGTGACCAGAAAACCACAATGTCGTTGAGAATAGTGTCGAACACATCGGCTGTTGCTTAGAACACGTTTGCGCCACATAAACACACATAATCACATAATCACATAAATCACAGATAGCCTTAATAAATTCATGTTCAATAATGTTCAATAACGTCATCAATAATGTATTCTCTCATTTTTTATATTGTTATTTTAATTGTATTTTATAATTTAATTTTTGGGTGTAAGATAACACGGAAAAACCATAAAATGTTTGGTCATATTCTTGTATTTGAAAAATATTCACCTTAGGGAATACCATCTTCAACATGAAAATTATACACATTTTCAATCTCTTCAGGAATACAAACCATAAACCTAATTTGCTCCCGCAGCTGCTGTTATACCAACAAAGATTAATGGTAATAAAGCTGCTAATGGAAGAATTCCTCCATGTTTCAAATCTTTGACTTTTTCTTTTGACTTTTTCTTTATATTACCATTATAACTTATTGTTTTTGGTTTACCATTTTCAAAAAATTGATTTTGTTTTGTTTATTAATTCTTCATCCACATCTTTTGTCATTTTTAATTGTGAAAAATCGTAATCAAAATTGAATATAAAAATAAGAAGAAAGATAAGTTTAAGGGTTTTGGTTTAACTAAAGACTTGTTGATAAAAATAAATTCTCAGGATTCAAGAATTGATTTTCTTGGAGCATTAAATCCTAAACCTGAAAAGTCTGTAAGTTTTGCAGGAGAAGGGTTTTGAGAAATTGAAAAATAGTTTTTTGTAATTCTGGTAGATAAAATCTACCTAATATTTCCTCATCATTCAAACTATGTACTTTATAAGTAAAAGTGTTAGTGTTGTATATTTTTTTGATGAAAAATATTTCTTTTGAACATGAATGAGTAATTCCTTTTTCAAATTTATTTTTCCATTTAAATATTTTAACTCTGTTTCTAAAATTAAATTTTTGTTTTTCAATCAAATCGCTTTTAGCATTATTTTTTTTTTAAAAATAATCTGCTAAAATATCAATCCAAATTCTATTTCCTCGTTCTGTAAATTTTTTATACATTAAACTTTTAAGTGTTCTGTTGAATCGTTCAATGATTGGATCGTGTAATGAACTTTGTGATCTTTCATCTGGTTGGTTTTGTAAGTTGAATAAATTTCAATATTATTTTCTTGTAAAAAATCTTTAAATGTTTTGTTAAAATCTTTGTACCATTATCAACATAAAATTTATTAGGCAATCTATTTGACGACTTAATATTCAAGTTTTCAAATGCGTCTTTAATTGTGTCTCCTTTCTTGTTTAATAATGGAATAGCCCAAGCGTATCTAGTATACAAATCAATGATTGTTAGGAAATATTTATAGTTACCGTTCTTTTTCGAATTTACTGTTTCAATTAAATCTATAGACCAAATATCATCCTTGTTAAAAACTTTAATTTTTAAATATTTTTTATCATTTCTATATTCTTTGTGTAATTTACTTGCTAAAATCTTTGATTCATCGTCATAATCGATTTTACCACCTAAGGCTATTGGCTTATTTTCTCCTCAACCTTAAACAACCTTTGCTTTGATTGATGTTTTTGCAATTGCTCTTGAAAAACTTTCCCTTAATGTTGGATCTTGAATTTCATTAACCTCTTGAATTAAATCAATGTCAGCTTTTTGTCGAGATCTTACATCTTTAGCTTGGTATGCAATATCATGTTTTAAAGCTTCTTGATCAACACGATTTATTGGTTCTTCTCTTGGTTTAGGAATGTTATTTTCATCAAGTCTAATATCTAATCTTGTTCCTGGTTCTAAATAATTATTTTTTATATTTATGTTCTCATTTATATTGATATTCTCCTTTATATTTAGCCCATGGAAAATCTGGAAGTTTAGAACTTGCTTATTGCAGGTCATTACCGATTTTGTTTGATGTATTTTAGTTTTTTCATGTTTTGCTTTGTGAACTTTTGAAACGTTTTATTACAAGATATTGTGAATGTTTGTTCATTTTTATAATAAAAAAGTAAAACTACTCTGAGATGACAGGGTATTTTTTATCATTGTCTGCTAAGTCGCTGTTTTTTAAAAAAAAATTTATGATCCGGATCATCTTTTTTAATTTTAACCTTTTTTGTGTATTGAATTGATTCTAATATACAAGGTAGTCAGTCTTATACATCAGAATCAATTTAATACTTGTGATGCACAATAATAACACTTCTCAATCTCGAAGGCGAATTCAGCAGTGTTTTAAGGTTACTACCAAAGACCGAAGGATTCTAAATAACGGAAGTTTCGAAAGAGATTCGAAAGAGGCCTGAAAGAAATTCAAAAAATTCAGGGATCGATCCCTGGTGTGTTGGAAAGCCTTGTGGCGACCACAGCCGGTGGAATAAATTATATTTTCATATATGTTTTGTAAGTTAATTAAAAAAAACACAAAAATACAAATACTATTTATTTTATAAAATGAAAAAAAAATTTTAAAATGTTTAAAAATTAATTTCATTGCTAGTTCGGTTGATTTTATATCGTTGTTAGTAAATCATGTAAAACCTATATTTATAATTTTATGAGTCATATACGACCGTCATGAGCAAGTTTAGTTTAGTAATTCTTAGAACTTGTTAAAAAGCTTTATTAAAGCTTATTAAGAATGTGCACGGTTAACACTAAAAATAGAGATGGAAATAATAATTTCAACATCAATAAAAGTTTTGTTGCGAAGGTCTATCTGTGGTCTTTGATAAATTTTAAAATTTAAATTAGACATGTTATCCGATGTCTCTAATAAATGTTTCGGTTTTTTACTACATTTACATTGCTGTTAATGATTTTGGAACAATTTCAATTGTATTTTTTGACTCCGTTTTTATGCCAAACTTAGCCAGTGAAATAAAAAAATTGATGAAAATTCCCCATAGGCAAGACTTGGAACGTTGTTTAAGAAATCTATCCACCTTGAGGTTCACTGGTCATTATACTGGTAAAAAGATTTCCCAATGATGTATATCCAAACATAGAAAGACTGTCATTTAGCTTTGAACTATGAATTATTCAGGGCTACAAATTATGTTAAGCTGTATCTTTACACCAGAAATAGGTAATTAGAATAGGTGGATAAGATAATAATTTTAAATTAAAGTAAGATATTGAAAGAAATCCAATGAATTTTGCTTTTTGAATTACTGACTGTTTAAAATGAAATGTAAGTATTTTTGGTTTTTATCGGTACCATATAAAATCTTGATCCCATCTAATCTCGTCCGTATTATTTTTAATTAATTATAGCATAAGGATAGCTCAATATTTGTCAATGACAAATTATTTAAAATTATCAAAAATAATTATGTGATTTTTTTGACAATTTATGAAAGAGAAACTTCTATGAGTTTATAAAACGTTTTTGTATGAATATAATGATAAACTGACTGTACGTGTTCTTATTCAAAACAATAGGGCCAAATTAGGCTTTACTTCAAAAAAACAAGTTTTCACAATTCAAATTCGCTTGTTCAATTAAATAACCAAAGTAGAGAGATGTGAGCCCGCGAGGACAAAGATCCCTACCCCTCCACGGGCAAAAAATTTTAAAAAAAATTTCAAGGTCAAATTTTGAACCAAAACATGAGTCATCAAGGTTATTTAAACAAAGACCATGACTCATCCGATGACTCATTCAAAGTCGTATGACTCATTAAAGGTCATTCTCAAGGTCGTGTGGCTCATCCGATGATTCATCAATAAATTATTGTTATTTTAAAAAATATTATTAATTGAGCCAGCGGTGACTTACATTTCGGCACCCCAAACGTTAATGTTCCTGTCATTTGATTTCATTGAACGATGGCTCATTTTAAAGCCCACTACAAGACCTTTCGAATGAGTTATAGATATCATTATTGATATCGTAAGTATCATTATTATTTTTAAAGATATTAACAATTTGCAAAATCATGTTTCAAGGTCATATTATTATTTTTCAAAATATTATTTTTTCAACATCATATTATTTTTCAAGGTCATTATTTTCAAGGTCATATTATTTTCCAACGTCATATTATTTTCCCGCCTACGGACTTTATTAAAGCCCACTGCAAGACCTTTCAATTGAGCTATAGACATCATTATTTTCATTATTATTTTTAAAGATATTATTATTATTATTATTATTATTATTATTATTATTATTATTATTATTATTATTATTATTATTATTATTATTATTATTATTATTATTATTATTATTATTATTATTATTATTATTATTATTATTATTATTATTATTATTATTATTATTATTATTATTATTATTATTATTATTAAAGAAATCAATAAGACATATTAAAACATTTATTAAACAATAAAATAATTTAAAATTAACAATGGCAATCTAAATATTGATGTACTCATATTTGCGGCTACATTGTTTGAAATTGGTAACGTTGAATTGTTTTTCAGATATTATGTCGATCATTTGATTGTTTGAATTTCACTTATTATTAATTCAATCCTTACAAATAGTCATGTTTCTTATCAATTATTTTCATAATCATTTTTTTTCAACAATTGATTTATTGAAATCATCAATATGATCAAGTAATTAAAGTTTTATGTTTTGTATATATTCAAATGATAGGTCATAGCTGTTTTCTCCAATCTTTCGGATATTCTTTATCCTGAATGCTTTGCCCATTTTGGTTTGTCAATAATATATAAAATATCCATCAACTTGGTGGTATTTGGACAAACACATATTGGTTTATTTGAAGACTCCACCGTTATTGTTGTATTATGTGAGCACACACTTATTATACTTACTACCAATAGAAATATTGTATTCATGTTGTTTCAAATCAAAACTCATATATTTTACATTTATAGTCTATCAACCAATCAGAATCATATATAGCACACAATTTCGTAGTGTAAATAAAACATTATATTTTAAATTACTGTTGAAATGTCGCCAATAAATTTTATCGAGAACCTGTTAAATGAGGTAGTCAACAAAAACATTATGGCAAGCCTCAGTTTCCTAATCAATCGAACCGAAAAAATTATTGAAGGCAACCATATTGATAACCAGGACATACTGGATATGGAATGCCTTGAAACAAAGAAGTTTTATTTTAACAGAATCTTAGATTACCTATGCGATGAAATAATGAAGTGAACACGAATAATTGTAGTGTTCACTTATATGAAAATTATCATTGAAAAATGTTTATGGGACTCAGCGCATTACTATCAGTGGTCTCAAGAAGTAAGTTTTATTTTATAATCTATATAATAATAATATTTATTTTAAGATAATCAAGTCCAAGTTTACTCCATGGATGAAGCCAATGGCGGATAGGGTACATTAAATCAACTCACCCAAAATGCCAAGGAAATCGACCAGCATAAAAGAAAGTTTAAAAACTATATTAAACTTGCAACAGGTGTTGGTTATCTTGTATATTATTTGTAGATTTTTAAATAAAAATAATGTTGTTATGTTGTTTTATCATAAATATTAAAAATAAATAAATTTTAAAATTTATTAATTAACACATTCGCAATCGTCATCTCCACATTTCATAACATTTTCGACGACATGATCTACACAATCGTTACAATCGTTATCATTCGTAATATCTTCCGTATCTTTAGGTTCATCTATAGGTTCATAGATTTCCTCATCGATTTCTTGGATGTCATCAGTTTCTTGAGTATCGTGGGTTTCTTGAGTGACTTCCTGGTCATGAAATCCTGAATCTTGACTCTCAACTACCAAACCTATATTTAATGCATTTGTAACAGATAATATGTCCTCCATTTTTACACCAGTTATTTCTGCTAATTTTTCCAACAAAAGGTTGATTACAAATTCTAAATAATAAATAATTCGTTAATTAATTAACCTTTTACTGCAGTCATTTTTATCACTTTAAAACTATATTGTAAGTTTGTTTATAGATTGTCTTTGTTAAATTTGCATGTCACTTGCATTAATGTTCAATTTCATTGCTAATAAAGAGAAAAACAAATATGACTAATACATTTATTAAATTTATTAAATACAACATTAAAATAGTTGTGAAAGTCTAGCAGATATAATTTTCCAAATAGGAGAATAAACATCATTATTATCAGCTTTATATTCCTGGATTGTAATTGTTAAGGCAAAATCTGCAGATGAAATGTCCAAGGCAATTAATATTTTATTTAAAGATGGATATCCTAATAACTTGCAAACGGATTTAGGTATTATTATTATCATTATTATTATTATTTTAGGTAAAGAATTCTACAATAGCAAAGTTAAGCAAATCCTCGATAAATTGAAAATAAATCACTACTCGGTACATTCTCAATGCAAAGCTGCTCATGTTGAAAGATTTAACCGAACATTTAGAGATAGATTAAAGAAACTAATGGTGCATCAAGGTATTTAAAAATGGGTAAATGTTTTACCAAAAATAATAAGCAGTTATAATCATTCATCACATCGAGGACTGAATGGATTGAGACCTGTTGTTATCACATCAAAAGACACCATTGACTTCTACAAAAATCTGTAAAAATTACAAAACCGAAATATAAAGTCGGTGACCATGTTAGAATTAGTAAAATTAGTGCATCACCATTTATTAAAAATTTTAATACAAATTGGAGTGATGAAGTCTTTGTAATTTCGAAAATAAAATACTAAACAGAATCCTGTAATGTATATCATCAACGACAATGATAATACTATTGTACAAGGGAAATTTTATGAGCAGGAATTACAAGTCAATCCTCTCTCAAAAGTATTTAGAATTCAAAAAATATTGAAAACTAAAAAGGTCGGCAAGGATAAACAATACTATGTCAAATGACATGGTTATCAAAACCCATCATGGATATCATCAAAAGACCTAGTAAAGTGAATTTTTATACTATTTTACCAAGCAATAGCTGTCCATTAATTCATCCGGACAATCAAGCCAGCAAATTCATGGTCAATCTCTAGAATCCGATTTCTTTAAATGGTGACTGGGAAGTTGCACTGTAGGATTTTACATTCGTGTACAACACATTCCCATTTTATAGTCAATGTAAGATTAATTTCAAAAAGAATGTTCTGAAAAACATATCATAATCCGAATCAAATATTAAATCCGCATTGCTATATCTTTTACAAGGATGGATTAAATATCAGTTGTGATTTTAAACCATTTACAATAACATTCAAAACTATTGAAGATGCCAAACGAATGGGTTGCAATAAGTTGAAAAATGATGTTATGGAATGGGTTACAGATGGAAACAGACTATTTATTACGTTTTGATCTATTTGAAGCAAACAGTTTAATGAAAGAAGAAATCAAAATATCAGTGTTGTATAATAATGAAGTTGAAGAATCATTCACCTTTGTTGACGAATTATATTTTGAAAAACTTGATGTGTTACTTAAATATTTAAAGTACAATTAATTCACACATATTTAAAAGTTTGGAAATTCTGAAAGATGTGTTGTTTGCCTTCAGTTTGAAGTGATGACATTTTCGAAGTTACATTTGATAAAATTTGACAAATACACTTGGATTAGAGAATCAAAAATATAGGGAAAAATCGTCTGCCAAGCCAAGAATACTTGAACATCATCAACAAATGTTCATTTACACTAATATTATTGAGCCCATAATTTGAGTCCAGTTTCCTGTTTTGAAATCAGAATGGATTGGAAAATATAAACATAATGAAGTTGTCAATATAAATATCGATAATCTCATGTATTTACCAATTTCAAGCTCATGTATAAACAATATAGAAATAAATATTCGTGACTATAGTGGAAAACTTATAAACTTTCCAAAAGATTCGAAAACTCATTTGACATTACATTTTCGTAAAGTAGATGGCAAATTCTGATATTATTAGTATGTATAGTGATAGCCAATCTGGCGGTGAATTACCATATTTCGTTGGTAAACAGTACGAATCAGGTTGGTTGAAAACAATTGGGAGATTTGCACTTCCTATTCTTAAACGTATTGGTAGTTTTGGTATGAAAACTGCAAAAGATGTGATTATAAATGAACATAAAATATTACCATCCCTAAAATCAAATGCTTTAGCTGAATTATGGAAGGTTCTACCAGGTGTTGCTGGTATGTTTCAAAAATATGCACCAGCTCCAGCTAATGCTAGAAAACGTAAAAGTCATGGAATATCGAGTATAAACAAACGAATGAAAGGACATGGAACTATATTTGCAAAATGATTTGTGTTAAATTTGAATTATGTATATTTGATAGACCATCGTCCCCAAGCTGTAATCGAATTTGGGGCATTTGAGGAAGTTTTTCTTATGAATTCAATTACCGATAGTAGAAATGATATAGAGTTTTATATTAATGGTTCGCAAACTGAATATTTAGATTTGAACGATACTTCAGATCAAGGTAAAGGTAGATAAAGATAGAAAAGATTTGGATGCCAATGTAGATGTAATACCGAAAAATTTCCTGTTTCATATTCTTTTTAAAGATGCAGTGTTGGGATTTAATAACATCAAGATTGAGTGCGGAAAGAATACATTTATTCACAAGGCATTGATAGAAACTATAATAAATTACAATTCCGATACTAAAAATAGCTGTATTACTCCTATGGGTTATGGTAATGATGATGAAAGAAAAAAGTGGGTAAAAGGCTCAAAGGTGTCCACCATGTGCTCATCATTACAACTCGATTTTATGGATCAACCGAAATATTTACTATCGGGAGTTAATGTACACATTAGACTGAAAAGGCCGATTCTGCATTATCTCTTACAGGTACAGGTGTCAATTAGTGTCAAAATATGTCAATTAGTTGATGCAAAATTATTGGTGAGAAGAGTTTGAGTGGACTCCTCAGTATTAGAGGGTCATCAATTGGGTCTTAATTCAAAACATACAATTTATCCATAAAAAACAAAGGAAATTGTACCATTCGCTATTCCTAAAGATGCTTCATCATTCTATAAAGAATAAATATTTGGTGACAAAAGAATGCCTAATTTTATTCTGATAACATTTCAAAGTGAAACACAATATAATGGATCATATACTGCTTCCAGCTCAATTTTAAAAACTTTGGTGTTATATCATTGTACTTTATTAAAAAATACTGATTATAGAGAAACATGTACTCAAGATTTCGAAAGTGAAAATTACTGTGCTACATATATGCAGAGTAATTGTTAGAAATTTCGGGTTATTTAGATAAAATCTTGAATTGTAGAATAACTCTTGAAGAATTTCAAACCAAGTACCCATTTTTCACATTTGTTTTAGCCCGCGATTTTGATTTAAATCAGAGTCAATTACCTCAAAATGGAAATTTACGACTGGATATAAAGTTTGCAAGAGCCATTACTGAACTGGTACATGTTATTTTATATGGAGTATTTAAAAATGAAGTTCAAATTACTGCAAATAAAACCGTTCTGGTATAAATGTATACAGAAATACAGAAAGTTGTCATGGATTAAGTTTTTTGATACTGTTTAATTTATTAAAGTAGTTCTGTTCAGGTTAATCGAATTGGAAAACAAATATTAGGAAATGAATTTGTAGGAGTTTTTTCTCTCTATAAAATTCCATATTTGAGCAATAATCAAGCTATAATCGTCAATACTCGTTGGTCTTATCTTGGTGTAGAACATTGGATAGTGACATATTTTATTTTTTTTAGTGTTTGTTATAATTTAATATGAATTGTAATTTTTGACATTTTTGTCACTTTTGTAATTTAAAAAAAACTATATAGCGATAATTTACAAAATGGAAAATAATAAAAATTAAAAAATCAATCACAAAAAATGTTATGCAACTAATGCAATTAGGATAAATCTCAAGTCCCAGAACGAAAACCTTTAGTTGAAGTTAACTATATAAAATTGGAATAAATCTCATTAAATATCAAATCTCAGGTCCCAGAAGGAAAACATTTGGTTGAAGCTGATTGTATAAATAAATTGGACGAAATTAATTAGGGTTTTTTTTTATTATTTTAATAATAAAAGTCAACTACATCCAACTTTATAAATTTATACAATTGTATACAAATCCCCGATTCGAGTTTCGATTCCCTGAACGAGTACGCAACTAATTCAATTGGAAATAAATCTTATTAAATCCCTAATCTCGAGTCTCGAAGTTAATTGTACAAATAAATCGAAAGAAATTATCAAAGGTCCTTTTTCTTTATTGTTTTAGTAATAAAAGTTTAGAGTTAAAAAATAGTTATTGTTGGTTGTTCTTTATTTTTTGTCATTATTTTTGATTCATATACATAGCATTACACACATTCACCCCTAGCTGTCGCTAGAATATAAATAAAATATAATACACACACACACACATATATATATATATATATATATATATATATATATATATATATATATATATATATATATATATATATATATATATATATATATATATATATATATATATATATATATATATATATATATATATATATATATATATATATATATATATATATATATATATGTATATATATATATTTATTTAATTTGGTACCCGCATTCAATACCCGCTTTCACTTATTAGTTGTGCACATATACTCTCGTAAACCTCAACATAATTGGTGTCAGAAGCAAAGCAAACACAACACGACACTCGCATTCGACGATTCTCTTCAATCACTACGCCTTTCAGCATACTTATTATTGAAGTACAAAGGATAGTGACTCTTTTGGCTGAACAGAGTAAGTCATATCCTTGAACAAACTCAATTTCTTTGCACTACAATCAATAAAAAAACAGCAACAAAGCATATAATGGCATCAAATAAACAAACCTAACAAACATTCCACAAACACCCAACAACGACGAAAACACGCACATGATGGAAAATACGAACTACTACTATAACCCAAACACCATCACGGATAATACACACACCATAAATTCAGTTATTAATCCCAGAACAAACATCCCAAACTATTTTAGCGATGAAAATGGGATGAGTCATCGCCTTTGTTCTAAAAAGGATGAGTCATTGGATGAGCCAGACGTCCTTGAGAGTGTTCTTGAATGAGTCATACGTCCTTGAATGAGTCATCGGACGAGTCATTGTCTTTGTTTAAATGACCTTGATGTGTCGTATGTCTTTGTTTAAAATTTGACCTTGAGAAATTTTTTTAATATTTTGCCCCGAGGGGTAGGGGTCTTTGTCTTCGCGGGCTCACATCTGTTTGATCTAATATTTTATTAGTAAAATATGAAGGAAATATGAAGAGACTTGGAAATCTGATAAGCAATATCTGGTAAAAACTTTCAACGCATTTGACAAATTTGTTTGGAAAAATTTTTCTCCACCTACAATAACAAGTTTATTGAATGTTCCGCTCTTTTTATACGCTGTAATCAATAATTATTCTTACATGGGAACCGAATTAATGAGTATCTTCAACTCCATTAATAATAATGCTAGTATATTTACATGTCATATGGCCATGCCCTAGGAGAGGCGGGGCCAAAGGGGCCTCTGGCCTGGGCCCCAAATCTTCAGAATTTTATTTGAAGAAATTTTTTTGGAGACAAAAATTAATTTTTAAAAATTCAACAATTTGAAAATGGACTAATGATATAACTTCTTTGCTCTTATACATCAATCTAACATGTTTTTAAATAAATCAGATTGATCTAAGATTAGGAATTCGTCATTTAAAATTGCTTGATCGTTATTAAAATCCACGAATAAGAGATTTTAAAAAATATTTTTAAAAATATCCGTTTATTAATGATATTGGGGCCCCTAATTTAAACCCAACTAGCATGGAATTCGAAAGAATATTTTAAATTTCATTAAAATTTCTCTACTAAAAAATGAAATGAAACGGCTTGAAATATTTCGAAAATTTCTCATTAAAGTTTTAAAGTTAAAATTGTCGGTGTTAAACTGAATTAAAGTTTGTTTATATTGTTTGTGTTCTATTTGATAAAAATTAATTTCAATAAATTTTAATACTAAAAGAAGTGAACAAAAGGTATGAAAATTTTTTTTCGATTGAAATATATCCCTTAATTTAATGAATATTTAATTTAGGTGAAAAGACACAAGAGTGGAGCAGAAAAACGAAAAGACATTAAGAAGCGAAAAGAAGCTATCGATAAATCAGCGAAAATCACCTCATTTTTGAAGAGAGCAAGCCAAAACAATGAAGAAGATTCTTTTGAATCATTAAACGCGTTAGTCAATGGCGATACATTTGATACATTCGTTCAAAAACATGAAGAATACGTCGAGTGATTTAGATAATAATCATTATTTAGTTTCAAAAGTCGTTTTTGATATCGCTCTTCTTCAGTCAAACGATCCAAATATAAGAAAAACATTCTTGAATGCTGAGCTCATAATTCCTCAATCACTTCCAATCGACATCGAAAACAAAAATTTCCAGTTCATATCTTTAATAAAACGCTTCAGAATGGAGAAAAGGCATCTCGGGATTGGATTTATTATAGAGTCGACAAAATCTATTTACTGTGCTTGCTGCTTATTTGCAAATAAAATTAGCAAGTAATTTCACAAAAGATTGGAGCCGTGATAAAGGTTGGCGAAAATTAAAAGACAAAGTTCCTGCACATAAAAAATTAAAATTCTCATTTAAAGAATTATGTCAATTGGAAGAATGCTGTAGCTGCTGAGAAGAATGAAACACAAGTGGAATCATTGTTGATGAGAAATATTCACGATGAAACAGAAAAATGGAAGAAAATATTGACACGCATACTGGATGTTATTTTATTTCTTGCTGAACGTGGACTTGCGTTTTTTGGAGATTCGTCAAATGGAAATATTTTAGGAATAATCGAGCTATTAAGCAAGTATGATGTGATTCTTAGCGAACATTTGACTAAAGTTTTAAAATGCTCAAAAAGAAGTAAAAAGACTTCAAGTTCATTATCTTTCTAATGATAAACAAAATGAGTTTATACAAATATGCGGAGATATGGTTGAGAAAAAAATTCTATCGGAAATAAGAAATGCAAAATACTATTCCATAATTGCTGACAGCACTCCAGACAGCTCCCACAGTGAACAGTTTTCGATAGTCATACGTTATGTTGACCTGCAGTCAAATTCATTGATCCAAGAAAGATTTATTTTGCCTTCTGAATTAAGTAGTTCAAGAGTGAATTGTATATTTGTGTTGGTGGAGTTTGCATGTGATAAGATGTTGTTGAGAGGTACCGTGGAGACTATGAAAATGTCATCAATATATCATCAAAAGAAATTAATGGTTTAGTCACCTTTCACCAATTTTAGCCATTTTCTATATGAACCATATATAATCCAATATTAGATCATCTTTTGGAGATAAAATCCTGGTTTGAAAAAGATATATTGATGATATTTTTATAGTCTCCACAGTTACCTCTCAGCATATTCTTATCACATGGAAACTCCAACAGTAGAAAAATGAAATTCACACTTGAACTATCTAACTCAGAAGGAAAATTATTTTAGAATACCTTTAGAAGGTCCAGACACACTTACTTTTAACACAGATTTTTTTACTAAAAGTCTACACAGTGGACTCATTCTCCCTCAAGAAAGTCACGTTCCACTCCAATGAAAAATCTTGCAATTAGTAGAAGAGAGAAAAAAAGGAGCAATAAAAACTGTTCTGACTTAGCAAAAAAACAAGAAGCCTTTGAAAACTTCAAAACACGATTTTTAAAAAATAGATATCCAAAAGAATTCGTAGAAAAATACTTTTTAAATGAATATAGCTCCAATAGTCACAATACACAAACAACAAACCAGTACTTAGGGGAATATACCTACGCCTCCCTTTCTTAAACAATAAGGCAGGTAATATAATCAGATCTTACATCCTAAATACGGATTTACGAGTACATATTCGTCAAACCTTCACCACCACTGCACCTTTGATATCACAACTTCGGAAATATCAAAAATATTTTACATCAGACCTGTTTTATTGAGAATGTATATGCCAATCCTTTACCAAATGTTTTTGCTTTTTAAAAAACTTTGTATATCAAATCACTTACACAAGATGCGACGCAACGTACTTAGGGGAAACACATAGAACATTCGGAAAAGGATTCGATGAACACATCAAAAACGAAACCAATAATTATCACGAACACTGCAAAAAAGTACACAAATCAGCACCACTCTTAGACGAACCAAAATGCCAAATATAACAAGATGCGTTCAAAAATACATTGCAAAGACAAGTAACAGAAACATAAAGCCTCTATCAACATTAAATAAATTAAATTTCAAGGACATTTATTTAAAGATTTTGTAAAATTTAAATCAAAAATATCTTAAAACTTAATATTATTTAAAATTTAAAATTAAAATTAAAATTGACCAGAGGTATTAATATAAAATACAAAATGAATTTATTTTTTGGCTATATTTTTAAAAGTTAATAGATAATGATCAAAATTACTTGAAAAAGCTGTGCCGAAAATTCGTGAATATCAAAAAAACAGATATCTTTACCGATTCATAATCAATTTTTTAATAAATACAATGTCACTTGAAAATAAATAAGAGGTGAAAATTGAAAGAAATTTTTTAATACAATTATTTATAAATTAAATTAAATTTATTATTTATTAGAATTTAATTTTACCAAAAAATTATTCTCCAAATAAATTTCCTTGAAAATATTCATTTTCATTATTAAATTTATTTTTTGTATTTTTTATAAATATTTGTAAAATTTAATAAGTCATTAATAAGTCATTCCAATACTAAAATTCAGAAAAATATATAAAACAATGAAAATAATTTTGTATTAAAAATAATTCAATTTTTTCAGATTAAATTTAATCTTTAACATGCAAACAAATTAAGCATTAAGTGGGGCCCTCATTTCAATGACAATAGTGATTAAAAACGATAAAAATACTTCCTGTATAAAACTCCAAAAATTATCCGTGAAACTAAAACATTTGGTTATTTTGTTCAATGAAAGATTTATTGTGATGTTGATTCCGAATTTTGAAATACTTTTGTGGAGATTTTGTGGAGATTTTGTGGAAATTTTTGTAAATTAAAACAATTTCCAAAGATGATTGGCTGTATGAAATGTCATGGGATGCCGCATTTTACCAGGCCATAAGTGATTGGATAATTTTACGATTGCCGTATCAAATCAAATCTCCTTCATTTGTATAAAAAAGAGTCAGAAAATTAAAAAAAAATTAATTAAAAAATTTTGAATTTTTTAAGTATTAAAGTTTAATCGCTATACTTAAATGTTTCTTTACACCGTTGAATATGTTTCCTTTAAATAAATCATCAAAATTAATTTATTAGATCTCAAAATAAAATCAATTAATTACATTTATTTTCACGAATTTAGAATAAAGTTGTTAGACCTTCGAATAAATTCGTTAAAATTAAAATGTATTTATAAACTTTTAAAACACTGAAAGCAATTGAATGATATTTTGAATTGAAATTATCAGCATTCAAGTGAATTGTTAAGAAAGTGGCTGTCATTAGACAAAAATACTGAGAAAAATGTCAGAAATTGGCTGAATAATGTATAAAATTAGAGCTCGCAACAGAATTTATACAGGATTGTATTTAATCTTTCAATAAAATTGTCCAACCAAGAACCTAAAATACAAAAAAAATAAAATAATCGTCGTAAAAAGAAAAACTTGTAAAACTTTGAAAATTTAGATAAAAATTTCCGAATAATATTGTCATTAAATGTTGTTGGGTGTGTTGTAGTTGGTCGGTGATTATTAAACTGCCAATCGCTGATCTGACTCCGAGCGCGTTATTTAATAACGACTATTATTATTAGTTGAAGGAGAATTTCAATCTAGAGAAAGGTTATCAGGAATGTCTAATTTAGATTATCTCATTGCAAAATAGAGCAAAATTGTAAATAATGAGCAAAATTTATTTTATATCATCTATAAAATCAAAATTTGGCCTAATCACATTTTCATAAAAAATATAAATCAAATTTCTCAATAAAATCATCTTTGAATAAAAAGATCATTCTGAAACAGTTAGACATAAACTTTCTTTGGAAACTTCATCGACGACTGTATCAGTCTTTTTTATTCTGTTGAGTGCCGAAACGGTCCGCGGAACACATTTAAATCGGATCCCGTTCAAAATTGTGTAACGTTTACAAATCGTTGCTATTCTTATTGGGATGTCACTGTCATTCCCAATGACAATTTTATAATAATCAAAACACGAATTCACAGGGAATATCATTCAAATGTACGTGAGAATTATTAAATTTTTCATAGTTAGTTTTGAGAGAAATTGCTTGATTGATGGACATGAGGAGATTTAGAAATTCTGAATGATTGATATCGTAATTATCCATGGAAACAATATGGAAATTTATCTAAAATATATTCGGATCAACAAAATGTAAATAATTGCACGGATGTCAGTGACTTACAAGTAGGAATGCGAGCATAAATATCGCCATAATCTAATGTAAATCTAGTTAAAAACTTCATAATTTATACAGTTTTATTATACTATTTTTGTATCATTTTCATCAGATTACAATTGGTAATAAACATTGTGAATAATAATTTCATTTTTTACTTCCGTGTTCTACAAAGGTTGAAATATGACTAAAACTTAATTTAAAAGTACAATATTTTCGGTATAATTAACCCTTTTATTATTTGATTATATTATTATATGATAATAAACCTTAAAAAGTACGCCTTCATGAATTCCCCAGTGTGATCAAATGGTATGATACCCTATGGACAGTTCTGGATTTGGCTCATGGCGTCCTGAGGCCAAAAATGTTATTGCGCCCCATCTCAAAAAAATTTTTTATATTTATAACAAATATACTTACTTTGAATATAATTATAATTTAAATTAAAAAATTTTATAGAAATTTTTTTTCACAGTTTGAATAATTTTTTATTAAAGTTTGGCCAGCACAGCAGACCATTATACATTGTTGAACGTCTAGAACAAAATTCGTGGCCAGCAGTGCTGGCCTACCGTCTGCAAACGATTAAATTTGATTTATTCGTTCTAGCTAACTGAAATTGTGAAGGAGTTTACTGCTCAAATATTCTGTGGAAATAAATCTTTAAAATTGTTGAGTTTTATATATTTATATAAAAACATGAGAAGTCAGAAAAGAGGATTATCCCACCGAAATCATCCAAAAACTCAACAGACTTAATGAAAATTCACATGTTCCATATATTAGCAATTTTTAATTAATAATAAAATTAATAATAAAATTAATAATAAAATTAATAATAAAATTAATAATAAAATTAATAATAAAATTAATAATAAAATTAATAATAAAATTAATAATAAAATTAATAATAAAATTAATAATAAAATTAATAATAAAATTAATAATAAAATTAATAATAAAATTAATAATAAAATTTACTAATTGCCTAGGTTTACCTGAAATTTGCGTAATTTCGTAATATTTAGAATATTCTAAATATTTATATCTGTCATTTCTGCCTTTACAGTAATATTTACATTGACAGTTTTGTCTGACATACCATTCAAACTAATAAAGCATGATAAAATTTAATTTCTGTATTTTATGTTCTTGGTTGGACAATTATATTGAAAGATTAAATACAATCCTGTATAACTTCTGTTGCGAGCTCTAATTTTATACATTATTCAGTCAATTTCTGACATTTTTCTCAGTCTTTTTGTCTAATGACAGCCACTTTCTTAACAATTCACTTGAATGCTGATAATTTCAATTCAAAATATCATTCAATTGCTTTCAGTGTTTTCAAAAGCTTATAAATATATTTTAATTTTAACGAATTTATTCGAAGGTCTAACAACTTTATTCTAAATTCGTGAAAATAAATGTAATTAATTGATTTTATTTTGAGATCTAATAAATTAATTTTGATGATTTATTTAAAGGAAACATATTCAACGGTGTAAAGAAACATTTAAGTATAGCGATTAAACTTTAATACTTATAAAATTCAAAATTTTTTAATTAATTTTTTTTTAATTTTCTGACTCTTTTTTTACAAATGAAGGTGATTTGATTTGATACGGCAATCGTAAAATTATCGAATCACTTATGGCCTGGTAAAATGCGGCATCCCATGACATTTCATACAGCCAATCATCTTTGGAAATTGTTTTAATTTACAAAAATTTCCACAAAATCTCCACAAAAGTATTTCAAAATTCGGAATCAACATCACAATAAATCTTTCATTGAACAAAATAACCAAATGTTTTAGTTTCACTGATAATTTTTGGAGTTTTATACAGGAAGTATTTTTATCGTTTTTATTCACTATTGTCATTGAAATGAGGGGGCCCACTTAATGCTTAATTTGTTTGCGTGTTAAAGATTAAATTTAATCTTAAAAAAATTGAATTATTTTTAATACAAAATTATTTTCATTGTTTTTTGATATTTTGATATTTTTCTGGATTTTTAGTATTGGAATGTATTTTTTATAAATGATACAAATATTTATAAAAAATACAAAAAATAAATTTATAATTAAAATTTAATAATGAAAATGAATATTTTCAACTGATTTGGAAAAAAAAATTTGGTAAAATTAAATTCTAATAAAAATTAAATTTAATCTATAAATTAATAGTTTTATTTTTAATACAAAATTATTTTCATTGTTTTATATTTTTTTCGGGATTTAAGTGAATACAAATGACTTATTAAATTTTAGAAAATACTTTTTGAAAATATTATGAAAATTGTTGAGTTGTTAATATGGCTCGGTAGGATATAATTATTAATCGAACTCCACAATTTCTAAATCAGTATAAAACTCAACACAAATAATTTTTTTTGAATCATAAATCACAATTTTTTCAAATTTTCCAGATAAAATTTCTGGATGACCAAGTGACCAAGTGACCCTAAGGGAAACCGTTTAATTGGATATATATAATCTAATATTATAGAAACTTTTTTTAACTCTTTCAATCCCTTTTCTAAAGCTTAGGTTTTATTTTCAAAATAGTTTTCTTTATTGGTTTCAATTTTCACGTAATTTTTTTACAACCTGAATGGCTATTTTACTCATCTATTTGTTCCTTATTTACTCTCTGTTCATCAATTATTAATAATTTAATTTTTTGCCCTCATGGAACCGGTCTCGGGGATTACGTTTGTAATTTAATATATATTTGTTTTTTCCAATTAAATAATTAATTAATTTGTATTTCCTAAATAATTTTGTTTAGGGACTTCCAATTACTTTGAAATACTATATTTATATTCATCCCCGAAAAATATTAATTTTTAATTGTTTTCAATTTTTCATTAATTTTTTCACTTTAATTATTATTTTCCAACTTTGTTAAACAAATTTGCATACACATTTTTGTGAATTTAGGATTTAATTTACACCAATCCAGACAACCCAATACAAAATGAATAATTTCTGGGAAATTTTTTCGGCAGATAATAAGTTCGTAAAATTAAAATTCTAATAAAATAATCTTAGATTAGGGAATTTAATTAATTTATGATTAAGGTAAATGGAATTAAGTTTCATTTGGTCATGTAAGACCAATTTATTTTAATTCAAATTCACTTGAAAAAGGCAGTGCCGAAAATTCGTGAGTATCAACAAACATCGATATATTACTGATTTATAGTCTTCAAGCTCTCTTTTTAATAAATTCAATGGAAAAAATAATCAGTGGTGATATTGGAAGAAAAAAAAGTTCTTATAATTTATTTTAAACTAAGATTAATATTAGAAAATTTAATAATTTTATTTAATAATATTTTTAATAATTTTGCGCTGTACATAAACAGCCGCCACTAATTCTGAATCCCCCAGACGCTTATTTATCCATAAAGTCATGTAATTTTGGGTTTAACAGTTGATTTAGTTATCCTGGTCTTTAAAGAATCACTTTTACTGATTATTAGATACTTCTTCTTCGCAACATCATTTATAATTTAAAGGATAAAATTCAAACCAATTTTCATACCCATCCCAGCAATGTTTGTAATGCTGACTCCATTTTAGTCTTTGGACACTACAGTCATCAATTAACAACTGATACGTTTTTAGCACAAGTGTCATTCTTGCTGTCTTGATAATTCTGTGAACACTGATTGTTAAGATGATGTTTACTAAAGGTTTTCGTGGATCATCACACCTCTCTAATCGCCTTTTTCATGTTTCAGCTTTTCTAATTAGTTTACCATTATCTTTTTATTAAATCATTTTCGAAATCTTTATTCACATGAAATGCATCACAATTATCATCCACAAACTCATTTTTAGGCTTGAATTTGTCAATTTTCATCAGAATTCTATTATAGTGCAACAACAATACTTTTAGGATCATTTAACAGCGTCATCGTGACTAGGACACCGAAATCAAATAAACTCCACTTAAACATTTTATAGCTGCTATTAATAGGCCAATTTACCACTTAATACAAAACAGATGAATTATCTGAATTAAGATTTATGTAAATCGGTTCCTTGCGGAATGGAGGGCACACGTATATATATTTCAGAATTATACTTTTCAATTATAATTTTCTTTTTATATCCATTTTAATGATCTTTTAAATTATATAGTAATATAAAATATGTAAAACTTTTGTGAATCTCTCAATGTCAATTGCATGTAAAATTAATATTTGTAAAATTTATATTATTTGATTCCAGTATTAGTCTGCCTGCCTCCTCTACAAACGCTTATCATATTTATATAATGAATCGATTTTGATATTATTTTTAGTACTTTTGGAATAACTTACATAAACTGAAAAATAAATTATCAAAATACAAAAATTGTGAAATTTTTTTTCTGAAAATATATCGATTTTTCTAAAAATCCGAATAAATATTAAAATTAATTTAATTAATTATAATATAAACCAATTGACACATCTATTTGAGAATTAATACAAAGTTAAATAAAACAGAAAAGTCTATAACAGTGTTGTCCAAACTGTGTGCCGTGAAATTTTTTTTAAAAAAAGTCAAAAAAACCCTGTTTTTCCAAACAACTTAATAAAAGGAAATTGAATTGTGGATATTTTAACAGTTATTTCAAATTTAAATGTTAATCAGTCAATTAAGTGCGAAATTTATTTGTTTACAGTCATATTTATATTTCTTACTAGAAATATTGACTATCTAAAATACGTAAGCAGCTTAATTATGTTTATTTAGAATCTTAAATATTAAATAATAATATTTTTTAGTTTATAAGTTTTTCATTTCTTGTTAAAAGATTAGTAAAAGTGCAATAAAAAATTGCAAATAAAGCAAAAAAAAATATAGGTGTGCCGCGAAAATTTTTAATTCAGCAAAGTGTGCCGTGGCTCAAAAAAGTTTGGACAACACTGGTCTATAATAAAAATTTAAACTAATTATATAGAACAAATTTCGTTTTAAATAAATATTTAGTCATATGTAACTAATATTCGCAATGTTTATCAGCAACTTTAATGTGATGAAAATTGTGTAAAAATAGTAAAATAAAAAAGAATCCATTAAAGAATCAAGAATCAAGTTGATGACTACTTTTACATTGAATTATGGCGACATTGGGACATGTATTTACAGTTAAGATAAAGAACCATGGGATGGCAACACCAGTGATAATAAAATAGTCTCAACTATAAAAGTTAACAAAAATTAGCCATCATCATTGTTAGGGATATTTAAATAATTAATTTATAAATAAAATATGTATTGTAATATAAGTATCAAATATTATTATATAGTAAAAGTATAATAAGTATAAATGCTGGCACGCATAATAACCATTTTTATTAAATTAATTAATTTTCCATTTAAATCGGGTGTTTTAATAATACCAGATTTAGGCAATAATTTGTATTTAAATATATTTGTAAATTATTAAGCGTTTATTATTAACAATCATCCTAAAAAAATAAATTTACCTTAAAAATCAAATAAGCTTGATGTTTTCAAAATATGAACAAAAAGAAAACTAGAAAAATTTAACTTAACAAAAACTGAAATATTAGAACTGCAGAAGTAATGCAATTATAAAGTAAAGATAAAGTAAGATTGTTCGAGCATAGAAAAGTTATGCCTACTGATTAAAGTAAAATTAAGTAGTTCTTAAAAAATAAGATGAAGGACGTTAGAAAACTCAACAATGAGAGGCAAATAATTGCAATATCTAAAACAGAAAATTTTCGAATAAATGTGAATTTATCTTTTTACCATTTATGCTATTTCTACTATTTATAATCAATATAAATATTTATCTAAAGCATACCAACAATTCAACTTATGATCTCTCCATTGAAATACATATTAAGCGTAATATTTTATTTATATTTTAATTAATATAAATAACCATTTCTTCAACATTCTAGAATTCATTTATTCTTAAGGATGTTTTGTATTATATTAAAGAGAATAAAATGTAAATATTACAAAAACTTTAAATCGGTCTGACCTAATTAATAACAGTTATATAAATCTTTCAAAAATATCACAAAATTCACAATAAAAACATATTGAATAAAATAAAAATAAAAACAAAAAATGCTGAGAACCAAAAAAGAAAGATAGATTGCAAGAATAAAAATAAATTATCCATTAATTTTATTAAATGAATTATTAAATAAATATTAATAATAATAATAATAATAATAATAATAATAATAATAATAATAATAATAATAATAATAATAATAATAATAATAATAATAATAATAATAATAATAATAATAATAATAATAATAATAATAATAATAATAATAATAATAATAATAATAATAATAATAATAGTAAATATAAATGGAAGATGTGGATTAACGTTCCCTTATATAAAAATGTAAATATTCGTAATGATTGTTATGCAAATATTTACAATTAAACGTAATTACGATCAAATGTTACGCAATCTAACGCGTGAGTCAATAAACATAGCATCCAAAATACCTAAATAATAAATCTGATCAATTCAAAAGACATTTTTAATAATAAATACAAAAATTTTCAATTACACTATTTAATAAAAAATTAAACTTTTTTAGAAAATTAAATTAAATTAAAATTAAAATTTTTCTTTATTATTAATAAAATTTACGATTTTCTGTTTTTGCTTGTTTCCTTGCACTTCAACCCTTTCTGAATATAATCTGATAAATCTATTCTTTCCATGATCTTCTCCATCATCTCATTTGCATCTGACCCGTTTTTCAAATTTTAATTCGATCATTTGTTGATCTTTTAATTTTAAATTTAACAACCCCAACAATATTTCATTCAGATTTTTAGTAAAAATTAAATATTTTCAATAAAATCTTTTGGCTAGTTTTTTTATATTTTAAATTTAATTGTTCCGTATACTATTACTATCCGTATCCCTGGGAGGGGGTTGGCGGACAAATTTAGTTTATTACATCAAGGTGATTTGCGATTCATTTAGTTCTCCATTAATATATTATTATCTTTAATTATTCAGAACTTCTCCTAAATGTTTAGTGAAAGTTATTGAAAGTTAATTATTCGCTCACATTGTATTGTATCTTTGTAATTATTATAAAAATCCTGGAATAATTTGATCAAAAATACGTACTGTTCAGTCAGATACAAAATTTACTTGGTCTTTTGAACGCAATCTTTACTTCTTTCTACTTTTTTAATGATTTAAAAGGAAAATTTAAGTGTACAGATTAAACTTTATTTTTTATAAAATTCAAAATTTTTTAATTAATTTTTTCAAATTTTCCGACATTTTATTGTACAATTGAAGGTGATTTAATATGGCAATCGTAAAATTATCCAATCACTTATGGCCTGGTAAAATGCGGCATCCCATGACATTTCATACAGCCAATCATCTTTGGAAATTGTTTTAACTCACAAAAATCTTCACAAAATCTCCACAAAAGTATATCGAAATTCGGAATCAACATCACAATAAATCTTTCATTGAACAAAATAACCAAATGTTTTAGTTTCACTGATAATTTTTTGGAATTTTAAACAGGAAGAATTTTTATCGTTTTTAATCATTATTGTCATTGAAATGAGGGCCCCACTTAATGCTTAATTTGTTTGCGTGTTAAAGATTAAATTTAATCTGAAAAAATTGAATTATTTTTAATACAAAATTATTTTCATTGTTTTATATATTTTTCTGGATTTTAGTATTGGAATGACTTATTAATGACTTATTAAATTTTACAAATATTTATAAAAAATACAAAATAAAAATATAATTAAAATTTAATAATGAAAATGAATATTTTCAAGGAAATTTATTTGGAGAATAATTTTTGGGTAAAATTAAAATTTCAGATTCGTTACTTTTAATATTTAAGTATAAAGTAAATTTTAAATCAATTAAATGATAATTTAAGCCTTTTGCTGCGAATAATATATTTAATACAAATGAAAAACGTTTTTTGACTTTAAGATAGCCCTTTTCAATTTCATGAAATTTGTATACAAACCCGTAATTAGGTAAGGTTAAGTGAAGTTTGGGAATTTAATTAATAATTTACGGTATAGGCAAATTGACTTAGATTAGGTTAAGTTAAAATAAGACAATTATCAAATAATTTATTAATTGGTAATTAAAGTAAATAAGGTTAGTTACATTACATTAAATTGGTCATATTAATATTCCACCCTTTCGCCGCTACGTTTTTAAATATACGTTTTCCAAAAATACAAAAAGTGTACTACTTCCGTACAAATATGTTTTGGATTTGCAATCTGCTACTGTCGTGTACTACTATCAGGAAACTAGTTGCATGTGCTACTTCTAAATATGTACGTTTTACAGTTCTCCTAAAGACTCACACCGTTAGCGCTCACTCTTACGTTAACTTGGCAGCGAAAGGGTTAACTAATTGGCTCTGTATCAAACAACCGATAATACTTTTGAGTCCTCAAGACTTGTTATCAAAATTGCACAATGAATACAATCTTGATCATTTAATTTGACAGCAAATTTACCATCATCATTTTCAATAAAGTAAATCTAACAAGAAAATCTTAAGTCTAAACAAAGAAAAATTTACGAAAGTTTTAGATAAATTCTTGGAAAATGTTGTTAAAAGATTAACACTCGAGTAAAAGTTGACATATTCCATAGGTACATGACAAAATGTCTTGCAACGAGGTAAAGAATATTTTAAAAATAAAAGAATCACTAATAATTTAAAGTCAACAAATCCATAAAATTAAATAAATCAACAGAAATTCTAAAACTCCACAAATTGTTGATGCGCATCGTCACCATGGCAAATATTCAACAATGAGAGGCAAATAATTGCAATCTCTGAAACAGAAAATTTTCGAATAAATGTGAATTTCAACTTATGATCTCTCCATCGAATAATATTTTATTTATATTTTAATTAATATATTTTAATATATTTTAATATTAAAATATATTTAATATTTTAATAATATAAATAACTATTTCTTCAAAATTCTAGAATTCATTTATTCTTAAGGATGTTTTGTATTATGTTAAAGAGAAAAAAATTGTAAATTTTATAAAATCTTTATCAAAGTTAAAAAAAACTTTAAACCGGATTGACATAATGAACAACAGTTTTATAAATCCCGCAAAAATATCACAAAATTCACAATAAAAACATTTAAATAAAAAACAATAAAAAAATGGTATAGAACCAAAAAATAAAGATAGATTTTTAAATTAAAAATAAATAAAAATAAATAATCGGTTATTTTATTAAATGAATTATTAAATAAATATGCACTAATAATAATAATAATAATAATAATAATAATAATAATAATAATAATAATAATAATAATAATAATAATAATAATAATAATAATAATAATAATAATAATAATAATAATAATAATAATAATAATAATGATAATAATAATAATAATAATAATAATAATAATAATAATAATAATAATAATAATAATAATAATAATAATAATAATAATAATAATAATAATAATAATAATAATAATAATAATAATAATAATAATAATAATAATAATATTTAATAATAATAGTAAATATAAATGGAAGATGTGGATTAACGTTCCCTTATATAAAAATGTAAATATTCGTAATGATTGTTATGCAAATATTTACAATTAAACGTAATTACGATCAAATGTTACGCAATCTAACGCGTGAGTCAATAAACATAGCATTTAAAATACCTAAATAATAAATCTGATCAATTCAAAAAAGACATTTTTAATTATTAATACAAAAATTTTCAATTACACTATATAATAAAAAATTAAACTTTTTTAGAAAATTAAATTAAATTTAAATTAATTAAAATTTAAATTAAAATTAAATTTTTCTTTATTATTATTAAAATTTCCAATTTAAATCATAATTATATATACTAATAAAATTATTATTTTAAAAATAAATTAATAAATTTTAAACAAAATACACTCAAAATTTATTTATTTGTTTAAATCTAATCAATTTATATAATTCCTAATAAAATTCGATTTTGAAGTTAGTTTCGGATATTTATCGAATTTTATTTGACACCTTATTATAGAAATTTCGCAAATTCTAAAAATGTCTACGAATTCTTCTTCATTTGAAACATCTGATTCTCTTACTCAACAAAGATTGATCAAAAATAAACCGAATTGCGTTTTGAGTCATTTATGTGATCTCGATATTGACAATGATCCAAGATCAATGAGAAACACAGGAATCATCTGCACAATTGGACCAGCGTGCAAAAACATCACCACTCTACATGGAATGATGAGTTCTGGAATGAATGTTGCAAGATTGAATTTCAGTCATGGAACTCATGAATATCACGCGGAGACCATTAAATTAGTTCGTGAAGCTATTGACACTTTCAAACCACACCGAAGACCTATTGCAATTGCATTGGATACTAAGGGACCAGAAATTAGAACAGGTCTCATTAAAGGAAGTGGAACTGCTGAAATTCATTTGGTTGATGACCAATTAATTCGAATAGTTACTGACGACATATTTGCGGAGAAATGTGACGAAAAGAATCTTTGGTTGGATTACAAAAATATTACAAACATTCTTGAAGTTGGAAACAAAATTTACATCGACGATGGTCTTATTAGTTTGATTGTTCAAGCCAAGGGGAAAGATTATCTTGATTGTAAAGTAGAAAATGGAGGTTTGTTGGGTTCAAAAAAGGTGTAAATCTTCCCGGAGCTCAAGTTGATCTACCTGCGGTCTCTGAAAAAGATAAACTAGACTTAAAATTCGGTGTTGAACAAAAGGTAAAAATAACTGTTTTATTTGTATAATAATAATAATAATAATGATAATAATAATAATAATAATAATAATAATAATAATAATAATAATAATAATAATAATAATAATAATAATAATAATAATAATAATAATAATAATAATAATAATAATAATAATAATAACTATAATTATAATGATAACAATAATAATTATTATTATTAACAAAATGATAATAATAATGTCTTTATTCATTCAGGTCGACATTGTTTTTGCTTCTTTCATTAGAAATGCGGATGCTATTCGAGAAATTCGATCAATTCTTGGAGAAGAAGGAAAACATATTCTCATCATTGCTAAATTGAAAATCATGAAGGTATCAAACGAATTGATGAAATCATCGAAGAAGCAGACGGAATAATGGTTGCAAGAGGTGACATGGGAATCGAAATTCCAGCTCACAAAGTAGTTGTTGCTCAGAAAATGATGATTGCAAAATGCAATAAACAAGGAAAACCTGTCATTTGTGCTACTCAAATGCTCGAATCTATGATTTCTAAACCCAGGCCCACTAGAGCAGAAATTAGTGATGTAGCCAATGCCGTTTTAGATGGAAGTGATTGCGTCATGTTATCCGGAGAATCAGCTAAAGGCTCATTTCCGGTTCAAGCAGTCAAAACAATGCACGAAGTTTGTAGAGAAGCTGAAGCAATTTTCTTTCAAAATAAATATCTTCAAGAAATAAAGAATGCAAATCAACATATCAACAATCATGTAGAAGCATCAGCAATTGCTGCTGTTGAAGCTGCAGAATTGTCAAAAGCTTCAGCGATTATTGTATTGACAACGACCGGAA
The DNA here is from genome assembly GCA_959609185.1 of Schmidtea polychroa. NCBI lineage: Eukaryota > Metazoa > Platyhelminthes > Tricladida > Dugesiidae > Schmidtea > Schmidtea polychroa. The sequence goes on from CAUHTR010000088.1 coordinate 213,562, forward strand.
ATTCTTCACATTTAATTTCTAAATATCGCCCTCGTTGTCCAATTCTTGCTGTAACTCGAAATCAAGTTGTGGCAAGACAATGTCATTTGTGGAGGGGACTCCATCCGTTGGTATTTGATTTTCCACGAATGGATAATTGGAGTGAAGATGTTGATGCAAGAATAGATTATTCTATCCAATACGGATACAAATCAGGAATATTGAAGAAAGGAGATTCTGTTGTCATTGTAACGGGATGGAAACCGGTTTCTGGATGTACAAATACGATCAGAATTGTCAATGTCGATTAATACGGAATTTCTCCGATTTTCATCTGAAAATAAAATATATATTTTTTGCTCGAATAGAAAATCTCAAATTGGAAAATATTTTGTTTCCTTTTATTGTTTATTTGTTTAAAGTTAACTTTGTTTGTCACAATATTCTAGCTTATATTTCTGTAAATTCTCAATGAAATAATTTTATAAAGAAATAAATTTGAACCTTTTTATCCATTAGATAAAGTAATAGAATAGGAGAATTCAAAATTACAAAGTAAATTTTTTATTATTTCTCCTTTATATTTGACAGAAGTAAAAAAATATTTGTTTAAATTTTTTTATATTTTTGTGAATTTTGTTTATGATTGAAGTAATTTATTAGGTAATTGGATATTGATGTAAATATTAGTATTAGTAATATAAATAATATAAATAACACAAACGTATATAGTTACTCTAACACTAATTTTTGAATTGTGTAAAAGTAAATAATTTTGTTTATATTAAAATTTTCTTTGAATTTGACACTGAGAAATAGGCTAAATATTTTTATTCTATTCAAAAAATGAATTTATTTTGTGGAATACTTTTTATGATGAATTTTGTTTTTTTCAATAGATAATTAAACATACATGGCAATGATTTATTCATAAGAAAGCGCCAATCAAACATTTGTTTCAGGATATATTTCGACAGCTTTCTTGTCATCATCAGGTATGATATAATAACTATAGAATTTAAGGATTTTTTAATAAATTTATTAATTGTATTAATTATTGATTATAAAAAATTTTTTTAATAAAAACATCAGAAAAATTAAAAAAAAACATTTTTTTTTTAAATTTTAAAATATTGAAATTTAATTTAGTAATTTAATAATTATTTAATTTTTTAATAAGATTTTATAATTAGACGTACTTTTACAAGTTTTATTGTGCTCACTAATATTGCCTTATATGTTGTTTTAATTAATTCAACAAATTTTGTTTATAATTTGTCTATTTTATATAAATAAAATGAGTGGTAGCTAATTTCTCGAAAAATTGTTCATCGAAAGCCATTCATCATTTTAAGCAATTTTCATCAAACCATGTCATCAAAGGTTCCCACAATTTTATACCTAATGTCTAAAAATGACTTCGCAATATAAAATTCAAGAAGAATTTAGACTAAAAATGTAAAGCATTTTATAATAAATATTTGAAGTCTAAACTTCTACATATTAATCATCATTATTTTACTCAAAGAATCTATTTTTCTTGGATTTACCCAACTTCCGGAGGCGATACGAAAGCTTCGTGGTTAGTAAAATAATTTGACTCATTAAGTAGAATATTTTGCAAAATTAAACCTTTCTTAAAAGTCAATGGATTAGCCTACTCATAAGTATTATATGCTCTTTCTCATAATTTTAAACATCTTACAGCGGAAATTTGAAAATGTCACAGTTAACAAAATTAAAAGGCTCAAAAATATCTATATTTTCAAAAAAGAACTCTCAAAAATCACAAATAATCTTCTAGGAAAACCTTTTCTCCTTAAAAATTTAAAAATTATTTTAATTATTTCTT